>JAVLSZ010000063.1:1725000-1735000 GCA_032313775.1 Urocyon cinereoargenteus | reverse complement strand
GGGTTAGGGTTAGGGTTCGGATTAGGGTTAGGGGTAGGGTTCGGCTTAGGGTTTGGTTTCGGGTTAGGGTTAGGGTTAGGGTTAGGGTTAGGGTTAGGGTTTAGGGTTAGGGTTACAGTTCGGGTTAGGGTTAGGGTTAGGGTTCGGGTTAGGGTTCGGGTTAGGTTCAGGTTTAGGGTTAGGATTAGGGTTAGAGTTTGGGTTAGGGTTCGGGTTAGGATTAGGGTTCGGGTTCGGGTTACGGTTAGGGTTAGGGTTAGGGTTCGGTTTCGGGTTAGGGTTAGGGTTCGGGTTAGGGTTAGTGTTCGGGGTAGGGTTAGGGTTAGTGTTAGGGTTAGGGTTCGGGTTAGGATTAGGGTTCGGGTTAGGGTTAGGGTTAGGTTTAGGGTTCGGGTTAGGGTTAGGGTTCGGGTTAGGGTTAGGGTTAAGGTTCGGGTTAGGGTTAAGGATCGGGTTCGGGTTAGGGTTAGGGATCGGGTTAGGGTTCGGGTTAGGTTTGGTTTCGGGTAAGGGGTTAGGGTTCGGGTTCGGGGTAGGGTTAGGGTTAGGGTTCCAGTTAAGGTTAGTGTTAGGGTTCGGGTTCGGGTTAGGGTTAGGGTTAGGGTTCAGGTTCGGGTTAGGGTTAGTGTTAGGGTTAGGGTTTGGGTTAGGGTTAGGGTTCGGGTTAGTGTTAGGTTTCGGGTTCGGGTTCGGGTTAGGGTTAGACTTTGGGTTAGAGTTCGGGTTAGGATTAGGGTTCGGGTTCGGGTTACGGTTAGGGTTAGTGTTAGGGTTCGGTTTCGGGTTAGGGTTAGGGTTCGGGTTAGGGTTAGATTTCGGGGTAGGGTTAGGGTTAGTGTTAGGGTTAGGGTTCGGGTTAGGATTAGGGTTCGGGTTCGGGTTACGGTTACGGTTAGGTTTAGGGTTCGGTGTCGGGTTAGGGTTAGGGTTCGGGTTAGGGTTAGGGTTCCGGTTAGGGTTAGGGATAGGGTTCGGGTTCGGGTTAGGGTTAGGGTTCGGGTTAGTGTTAGGGTTCGTGTTTGTGTTAGGTTTCGGGTTAGGGTTAGGGTTAGGGTTCGGGTTCGGGTTAGGTTTCGGTTAGGGTTAGGGTTAGTGTTAGGGTTAGGGTTAGGTTTAGGGTTCGGGTTCGGTTTAGGGTTAGTGTTAGGGTTAGTGTTAGGTTTCGGGTTAGGGTTCGGGTTAGGGTTAGTGTTAGGGTTCGGGTTCGGGTTCGGGTTAGGGTTAGTGTTAGGGTTTAGGTTCAGGTTAGGGTTAGGTTTCGGGTTAGGGGTAGGGTTCGGGTTCGGTTTAGGTTTAGGGTTCGGGTTAGTGTTCGGGTTAGAATTATGGTTAGGGTTAGGCTTAGGTTTCGGGTTAGGGTTAGGGTTAGGTTTAGAAGGTAGGGTTAGGGTTAGGGTTAGGGTTCAGGTTAGGGTTCAGGTTAGGGTTAGGGTTAGGGTTAGGGTTCGGGTTAGGGTTAGGGTTAGGGTTAGGGTTCGGGTTAGGGTTAGGTTTAGGGTTAGGGTTAGGTTTAGGGTTAAGGTTCGGGGTAGGGTTAGGGTTAAGGTTCGGGTTAGGGTTAGGGTTAGGGTTAGGGTTAGGGTTCTCGTTAGGTTTCGGGTTAGGTGTCGGGTTAGGGTTAGGGTTAGTGTTCGGGTTAGGGTTAGGGTTATGGTTAGGTTTCGGGTTAGGGTTAGGGTTCAGGTTAGGTTTAGGGTTAAGGTTCGGGTTCGGGTTAGGGTTAGGGTTCGGGTTAGGGTTCGGGTTAGGTTTAGGATTCGGTTAAGGGGTTAGGGTTCGGGATCGGGGTAGGGTTAGGGTTAGGGTTCCAGTTAAGGTTAGTGTTTGTGTTCGGGTTAGGGTTAGGGTTAGGGTTCGGGTCCGGGTTAGGGTTAGTGTTAGGGTTAGGGTTCGGGTTAGGGTTAGGGTTCGGGTTAGGGTTAGGGTTCGGGTTCGGGTTAGGGTTAGAGTTTGGTTTAGGGTTCGGTTTAGGATTAGGGTTCGGGTTCGGGTTACGGTTAGGGTTAGGGTTAGGGTTCGGTTTCGGGTTAGGGTTAGGGTTCGGGTTAGGGTTAGGGTTCGGGGTAGGGTTAGGGTTAGTGTTAGGGTTAGGGTTCGGGTTAGGATTAGGGTTCGGGTTTGGGTTACGGTTAGGGTTAGTGTTAGGGTTCGGTTTCGGGTTAGGTTTAGGGTTCGGGTTAGGGTTAGGTTTCCGGTTAGGGTTAGGGATAGGGTTCGGGTTCGGGTTAGGGTTAGGGTTCGGGTTAGGTTTAGCGTTCAGGTTTGTGTTAGGGTTCGGGTTAGGGTTAGGTTTAGGGTTCGGGTTCCTGTTAGGGTTCGGGTTAGGTTTAGGGTTAGGGTTAGGGTTAGGGTTAGTGTTAGGGTTCGGGTTGTGGTTAGGGTTAGGGTTAGGGTTCGGGTTCGGGTTAGGGTTCGGGTTAGGGTTAGGGTTAGTGTTAGGGTTAGGGTTACGGTTAGGGTTCGGGTTCGGTTTAGGGTTAGTGTTAGGGTTAGGGTTTGGTTTCGGGTTAGGGTTCGGGTTAGGGTTAGTGTTAGGGTTCGGGTTCGCGTTCGGGTTAGGGTTAGTGTTAGGGTTTGGGTTCGGGTTAGGGTTAGGTTTCGGGTTAGGGGTAGGGTTCGGGTTCGGGAGAGGTTTAGGGTTCGGGTTAGGGTTCGGGTTAGGGTTATGGTTAGGGTTAGGGTTAGGTTTCGGATTAGGGTTAGGGTTAGGTTTAGGATGTAGGGTTAGTGTTGGGGTTCGGGTTAGGGTTAGGGTTAGGGGTTAGGGTTCGTGATAGTGTTAGGTTTAGGGTTAGTGTTCGGGTTAGGGTTAGGGTTAGGGTTAGGGTTAGGGTTAGGTTTAGGGTTCGGGTTAGGGTTAGGTTTAGGGTTAGGGTTCGGGTTAGGGTTAGGGTTAGGGTTCGGGTTAGGTTTAGGGTTAGGGTTATGGTTAGGGTTAGGTTTCGGGTTAGGGTTAGTGTTAGGGTTAGGGTTCGGGTTAGGGTTAGGGTTAGGGTTCGGGTTAGGGTTCGGGTTAGGTTTAGGGTTAGGGTTAGGGTTCGGGTTAGGGTGAGGGTTAGGGTAGGGTTCGGTTTAGGGTTAGGGTTAGGGTTAGGGTTAGGGTTAGGGTTAGGGTTAGGTTTCGGGTTAGGGTTAGGGTTAAGTTTCGGGTTAGGTTTAGGGTTAGGGTTAGGGTTAGGGTTCGCGTTAGGGTTCGGGTTAGGGGTCGGGTTAGTGTTAGGGTTTGGGATTGGGTTAGGGTTAGGGTTAGGGTTAGGGTTCGGGTTCGGGATAGGGTTCGGGTTCGGGTTAGTGTTAGGTTTCGGTTTAGGGTTCGGGTTATGGTTAGGGTTAGGGTTAGGGTTCGGGTTCGGGGTTAGGGTTAGGGTTAGGGTTCGGGTTAGGGTTCGGGTTAGGGTTAGGATTCGGGTAAGGGGTTAGGGATCGGGTTCGGGTTAGGGTTAGGGTTAGGGTTCCGGTTAAGGTTAGGGTTAGGGTTCGGTTTAGGGTTAGGGTTAGGGTTAGGGTTCGGGTTAGGGTTAGGGTTAGGGTTCGGGTTAGGGTTCGGGTTAGGGTTAGGGTTAGGGTTAGGGTTAGGGTTCCGTTTAGGGTTAGAGTTCGGGTTAGGATTAGGGTTAGGGTTAGGGTTAGGGTTAGGGTTCGGATTAGGGTTAGGGGTAGGGTTCGGCTTAGGGTTTGGTTTCGGGTTAGGGTTAGGGTTAGGGTTCGGGTTAGGGTTAGGGTTCGGGTTAGGGTTAGGGTTAGGGTTAGGGTTAGGGTTTAGGGTTAGGGTTACAGTTCGGGTTAGGTTTAGGGCTAGGGTTCGGTTTAGGGTTCGGGTTAGGGTTAGGGTTAGGGGTAGGGTTCGTGGTAGGGTTAGGTTTAGGGTTAGGGTTAGGGTTAGGGTTAAGTTTCGGGGTAGGGTTAGGGTTAGTGTTCGGGTTAGGGTTAGGGTTAGGGTTAGTGTTCGGGTTAGGGTTAGGGTTAGGGTTCGGGTTCGGGTTAGGGTTAGGGTTCGGGTTAGGGTTCGGGTTAGGGTTAGGATTCGGGTAAGGGGTTAGTGTTCGGGTTCGGGGTAGGGTTAGGGTTAGGGTTCCGGTTAAGGTTAGTGTTAGTGTTCGGGTTCGGGTTAGGGTTCGTTTTAGGGTTAGGTTTTCGGTTAGGGTTAGGGATAGGGTTCGGGTTCGGGTTAGGATTAGGGTCCGGGTTAGTGTTAGGTTTCGGGTTTGTGTTAGGGTTCGGGTTAGGGTTAGGGTTAGGGTTAGGGTTCAGGTTCGGGTTAGGGTTCGGTTTAGGGTTAGGGTTAGTGTTAGGGGTAGGGTTAGGGTTAGGGTTCGGGTTCGGTTTAGGGTTAGTGTTATTGTTAGGGTTCGGGTTCGGGTTAGGGTTCGGGTTAGGGTTAGTGTTAGGGTTCGGGTTCGTGTTCGGGTTAGGGTTAGTGTTAGTGTTCAGGTTCGGGTTAGGGTTAGGTTTCGGGTTAGGGGTAGGGTTCGGGTTCGGGTTAGGGTTAGGGTTCGGGTTAGGGTTCGGGTTAGGGTTAGGGTTCGGGTTAGGGTTAGTTTCGGGTTAGGGTTAGGGTTAGGTTTAGGAGGTAGGGTTAGGGTTAGGGTTCGGGTTAGGTGTAGGGTTAGCGTTTGGGTTAGGGGTTAGGGTTCGGGTTAGGGTTGGGTTTCGGGTTAGGGTTAGTGTTAGGGTTAGGGTTAGTGTTCGGGTTAGGGTTAGGGTTAGGATTAGGTTTAGGGTTCGGGTTAGGGTTAGGGTTAGGGTTAGGGTTAGGGTTAGGGTTCAGGTTAGGGTTCGGGTTAGGGTTAGTGTTAGGGTTAGGGTTAGGGTTCGGGTTCGGGTTATGGTTAGGGTTAGGGTTCGGGGTAGGTTAGGTTTAATGTTAGGGTTAGGGTTATGTTTCGGGGTAGGGTTAGGGTTAAGTTTCGGGTTAGGGTTAGGGTTAGGGTTAGGGTTCTCGTTAGGGTTCGGGTTAGGTGTCGGGTTAGGGTTAGGGTTAGTGTTCGGGTTAGGGTTAGGGTTCGGGTTAGGGTTAGGGTTTGGGTTAGGGTTAGGGTTCGTGTTAGGGTTAGGGTTAGGGTTCGGGTTCGGGTTAGGGTTAGGGTTCGGGTTAGGGTTCGGGTTAGGGTTAGGATTCGGGTAAGGGGTTAGTGTTCGGGTTCGGGGTAGGGTTAGGGTTAGGGTTCCGGTTAAGGTTAGTGTTAGGGTTCGGGTTAGGGTTAGGGTTAGGGTTCGGGTTCGGGTCAGGGTTAGTGTTAGGGTTAGGGTTCGGGTTAGGTTTAGGGTTCGGGTTAGGGTTAGGGTTCGGGTTCGGGTTAGGGTTAGAGTTTGGGTTAGTGTTCGGGTTAGGGTTAGTGTTCGGGTTAGGGTTAGGGTTCGGGTTAAAGTTAGGGTTAGTGTTAAATTTAGGGTTCGGGTTAGGGTTAGGTTTCGGGTTCGGGTTACGGTTAGGGTTAGGGTTAGGGTTCGGTTTCGGGTTAGGGTTAGGGTTAAGGTTAGGGTTAGGCTCAGGGTTCGTGTTAGAGTTAGGGTTAGGGTTAGGGTTCGGTTTCGGGTTAGGTTTAGGCTTCGGGTTAGTGTTAGGGTTCGGGTTAGGGTTAGGGTTAGGGTTAAGGTTAGGGTTAGGGTTAGGGTTAGGGTTAGGGTTCAGGTTAGGGTTAGGGTTAGGGTTAGGGTTAGGGTTAGGGTTCGGGTTAGGGTTAGGGTTCGGTTTAGGGTTAGGGTTAGGGTTAAGTTTAGGGTTAGGGTTCGGGTTAGGGTTAGGGTTAAGATTCGGGTTAGGGTTAGGTTTAGGGTTAGGGTTAGGGTTCGCGTTAGGGTTCGGGTTAGGGGTCGGGTTAAGGTTAGGGTTAGTGTTCTGTTTAGGGTTAGAGTTAGGGTTAGAGTTCGGGTTAGGGTTAGGGTTAGGGTTCGGGTTAGGGTTAGGGTAAGGGTTAGGGTTCGGGTTAGGGTTAGGTTTAGTGTTAGGGTTAGGGTTAGGGTTAAGGTTCGGGGTAGGGTTAGGGTTAAGTTTCGGGTTCGGGTTAGGGTTAGGGTTCGGGTTAGGGTTCGGGTTAGGGTTAGGATTCGGGTAAGGTGATAGGTTTCAGGTTCGGGGTAGGGTTAAGGTTAGGGCCCGGTTAAGGTTAGGGTTAGGTCGGGTTAAGGTTAGGGTTAGTGTTCTGTTTAGGGTTAGGGGTAGGGTTAGGGTTCGGGTTAGGGTTAGGTTTAGGGTTAGGGTTCGGGTTCGGGTTACTGTTAGGATTAGGGATAGGGATCAGTTTCGGGATAGGGTTAGGGTTAGGGTTAGGGTTAGGGTCAGGGTTCGGCTTAGGTTTAGGGTTAGGGTTAGTGTTCGGGTTAGGGTTAGGGTTAGGGTTAGGTTTAGGGTTCGGGTTAGGGTTAGGTTTAGGGTTAGGGTTCGGGTTAGGGTTAGGGTTCAGGTTAGGGTTCGGGTTAGGGTTATGGTTAGGGTTAGGGTTAGGTTTAGGGTTCGGGTTAGGGTTAGGTTTAGGGTTAGTGTTCGGGTTAGGGTTAGGGTTAGGGTTCAGGTTATGGTTCGGTTTAAGGTTATGGTTAGGGTTAGGGTTAGGGTTCGGGTTAGGGTTAGGGTTAGGGGTAGGGTTCGGGGTAGTGTTAGGTTTAGGGTTAGGGTTAGGGTTAGGGTTAAATTTCGGGGTAGGGTTAGGGTTAGTGTTCGGGTTAGGTTTAGGGTTAGGGTTAGATTTCGGGTTAGGGTTAGGGTTCGGGTTAGGGTTAGGGTTAGGGTTCGGGTTCGGGTTAGGGTTAGGGTTCGGGTTAGGGTTCGGGTTAGGGTTAGGATTCGGGTAAGAGGTTAGTGTTCGGGTTCGGGGTAGGGTTAGGTTTAGGGTTCCGGTTAAGGTTAGTGTTAGGTTTCGGGTTCGGTTTAGGGTTCGGGTTAGGGTTAGGTTTCCGGTTAGGGTTAGGGATAGGGTTCGGGTTCGGTTTAGGATTAGGGTTCGGGTTAGTGTTAGGGTTCGGGTTTGTGTTAGGGTTCGGGTTAGGGTTAGGGTTAGGGTTAGGGTTCAGGTTCGGGTTAGGGTTCGGGTTAGGGTTAGGGTTAGTGTTAGGGTTAGGGTTAGGGTTAGGGTTCGGGTTCGGTTTAGGGATAGTGTTAGGGTAAGGGTTCGGGTTAGGGTTCGGGTTAGGGTGAGGGTTAGGGTAGGGTTCGGTTTAGGGTTAGGGTTAGGGTTAGGGTTAGGGTTAGGGTTAGGGTTAGGGTTCGGGTTAGGGTTAGGTTTAAGTTTCGGGTTAGGTTTAGGGTTAGGGTTAGGGTTAGGGTTAGGGTTCGCGTTAGGGTTCGGGGTAGGGGTCGGGTTAGTGTTAGGGTTTGATATCGGGTTAGTGTTAGGGTTAGGGTTAGGGTTTGGGTTAGGTTTACGGTTCCGGTTAGGGTTAGGGTTAGGGTTCGGGTTTGGGTTAGGGTTAGGGTTCGGGTTCGGGTTAGGGTTAGGGTTCGGTTTAGGGTTCGGGTTATGGTTAGGGTTAGGGTTAGGGTTCGGGTTCGGGGTTAGGGTTAGGGTTCGGGTTAGGGTTCGGGTTAGGGTTAGGATTCGGGTAAGGGGTTAGGGTTCGGGTTCGGGTTCGGGTTAGGGTTAGGGTTCCGGTTAAGGTTAGGGTTAGGGTTCGGGTTAGGGTTAGGGTTAGGTTTCGGGTTAGGGTTAGAGTTAGGGTTCGGGTTAGGGTTCGGGTTCGGGTTAGGGTTAGGGTTAGGGTTCTGGTTAGGGTTAGGTTTCGGGTTAGGATTAGGGTTAGGGTTACGGTTAGGGTTAGGGTTCGGATTAGGGTTAGGGGTAGGGTTCGGCTTAGGGTTTGGGTTCGGGTTAGGGTTAGGGTTAGGGTTAGGGTTAGTGTTAGGGTTCGGGTTAGGGTTAGGGTTAGGGTTAGTGTTAGGGTTTAGGTTTAGGGTTACAGTTCGGGTTAGGGTTAGGGTTAGGGTTCGGGTTAGGGTTCGGGTTAGGGTCAGGTTTAGGGTTCGGGTTAGGGTTAGGGTTAGGGTTAAGGTTAGGGTTCAGGTTAGGGTTAGGGTTAGGGTTAGGGTTCGGGTTAGGGTTAGGATTCGGGTAAGGTGTTAGGGTTCGGGTTCGGGGTAGGGTTTTGTTAGGGCCCGGTTAAGGTTAGGGTTAGGGTTCGGGTTAGGGTTAGGATTCGGGTAAGGTGTTAGGGTTCGGGTTCGGGGTAGGGTTTTGTTAGGGCCCGGTTAAGGTTAGGGTTAGGGTTCGGGTTAGGGTTAGGGTTCGGGTTAGGGTTAGGGTTAGGGTTCGGGTTCGGGTTAGGTTTAGGGTTCGGGTTAGGGTTCGGGTTAGGGTTAGGATTCGGGTAATGGGTTAGTGTTCGGGTTCGGGGTAGGGTTAGGTTCAGGGTTCCGGTTAAGGTTAGCGTTAGGGTTCGGGTTAGTGTTAGGGTTCGGGTTTGTGTTAGGGTTCGGGTTCGGGTTAGGGTTAGGGTTCGGGTTCGGGTTAGGGTTCGCGTTAGGGTTAGGGTTAGTGTTAGGTTTAGGGTTAGGGTTATGGTTCGGGTTCGGTTTAGGGTTAGTGTTAGTGTTAGGGTTCGGGTTCGGGTTCGGGTTAGGGTTAGTGTTAGGGTTCGGGTTCGGGTTCGGGTTAGGGTTAGTGTTAGTGTTCGGGTTCGGGTTAGGGTTAGGTTTCGGGTTAGGGGTAGTTTTCGGGTTCGGGTTAGGGTTAGGGTTCGGGTTAGGGTTCGGGTTAGGGTTAGGGTTCGGGTTAGGGTTAGTATCGGGTTAGGGTTAGGGTTAGGTTTAGGAGGTAGGGTTAGGGTTAGGGTTCGGTTTAGGGGTAGGGTTAGGGTTTGGGTTAGGGGTTAGGGTTGGGGTTAGGGTTGGGTTTCGGGTTAGGGTTAGGGTTAGGGTTAGGGTTAGGGTTAGGGTTCGGGTTCGGGTTAGGGTTAAGGTTCGGGTTATGGTTAGGGTTAAGGTTCGGGTTAGGGTTAGGGTTCTCGTTAGGGTTCGGGTTAGGTGTCGGGTTAGGGTTAGGGTTAGTGTTCGGGTTAGGGTTAGGGTTAGGGTTAGGGTTCGGGTTAGGGTTAGGGTTCGGGTTAGGGTTAGGGTTAAGGTTCGGGTTCGGATTAGTGTTAGGGTTCGGGTTAGGGCTCGGGTTAGGGTTAGGATTCGGGTAAGGGGTTAGGGTTTGGTTTCGGGGTAGGGTTAGGGTTAGGGTTCCAGTTAAGTTTAGGGGTTTGTGTTCGGGTTAGGGTTAGGGTTAGGGTTCGGGTTCGGGTTAGAGTAAGTGTTAGGATTAGGGTTCGGGGTAGGGTTAGGTTTCGGGTTAGGGTTAGGGTTCGGGTTCGGGTTAGGGTTAGAGTTTGGGTTAGGGTTCGGGTTAGGGTTAGGTTTAGGGTTCGGGTTAGGTTTAGGTTTAGGGTTAGGGTTCGGTTTAGGGTTAGGGTTAGGGTTAGGGTTCGGGTTAGGGTTAGGGTTAGGGTTATGGTTAGGGTTAGGGTTCGGGTTCGGGTTAGGGTTAGGGTTAGGGTTCGGGTTAGGGTTAGGGTTCGGGTTAGGGTTCGGGTTAGGTTTAGGGTTAGGGTTAGGGTTCGGGTTAGGGTGAGTGTTAGGGTAGGGTTCGGTTAGGGTTAGGGTTAGGGTTAGGGTTAGGGTTTGGGTTAGTGTTCGGGTTAGGGTTAGGGTTAAGTTTCGGGTTAGGTTTAGGGTTAGGGTTAGGGTTAGGGTTCGCGTTAGGGTTCGGGTTAGGGGTCCGGTTAGTGTTAGGGTTGGGATCGGGTTAGGGTTAGGGTTAGGGTTAGGGTTTGGTTTAGGTTTAGGGTTCGGGTTAGGATTAGGGTTAGGGTTCGGGTTCGGGTTAGGGTTAGGGTTAGGGTTAGGGTTCGGGTTCGGGGTTAGGGTTAGGGTTAGGGTTAGGGTTTGGGTTAGGTTTAGGGTTCGTGTTAGGGTTAGGGTTCGGTTTAGGGTTCGGGTTATGGTTAGGGTTAGGGTTAGGGTTCGGGTTCGGTGTTAGGGTTAGGGTTAGGGTTCAGGTTAGGGTTAGGGTTAGGGTTAGGGTTC
>JAVLSZ010000063.1:1715000-1720000 GCA_032313775.1 Urocyon cinereoargenteus | reverse complement strand
AGTTAGGGTTAGGGTTAGGGTTCGGTTTCGGGTTAGGGTTAGGGTTCGTGTTAGTGTTAGGGTTCGGGTTAGGGTTAGGGTTAGTGTTAGGGTTAGGGTTAGGGTTAGGGTTCGGGTTTGTTTTAGGGTTAGTGTTAGGGTTAGGTTTCGGTTTCGGGTTAGGGTTCGGGTTAGGGTTAGGGTTTGTGTTAGGGTTAGGGTTAGGGTTAGGGTTCGGGTTTGGTTTAGGGTTAGTGTTAGGGTTAGGGTTCGGGTTCGGGTTAGGGTTAGGGTTAGGGTTTAGGGTTAGGGTTACAGTTCGGATTAGGGTTAGGGTTAGGGTTCGGGTTAGGGTTCGGGTTAGGGTCAGGTTTAGGGTTCGGGTTAGGGTTAGGGTTAGGGTTAGGGTTAAGGTTAGGGTTCAGGTTGGGGTTAGGTTTAGGGTTAGGGTTCGGGTTAGGGTTAGGATTCGGGTAAGGTGTTAGGGTTCGGATTCGGGGTAGGGTTTTGTTAGGGCCCGGTTAAGGTTAGGGTTAGGGTTCGGGTTAGGGTTAGGGTTCGGGTTAGGGTTAGGGTTAGGGTTCGGGTTCGGGTTAGGTTTAGGGTTCGGGTTAGGGTTCGGGTTAGGGTTAGGATTCGGGTAAGGGGTTAGTGTTCGGGTTCGGGGTAGGGTTAGGGTTAGGGTTCCGGTTAAGGTTAGTGTTAGGGTTCGGGTTCGGGTTAGGGTTCGGGTTAGGGTTAGGTTTCCGGTTAGGGTTAGGGATAGGGTTCGGGTTCGGGTTAGGGTTAGGGTTCGGGTTAGTGTTAGGGTTCGGGTTTGTGTTAGGGTTCGGGTTAGGTTTAGGGTTAGGGTTAGGGTTCGGGTTCGGGTTAGGGTTCGCGTTAGGGTTA
This sequence comes from Urocyon cinereoargenteus, assembly GCA_032313775.1. Classification (NCBI taxonomy): domain Eukaryota; kingdom Metazoa; phylum Chordata; class Mammalia; order Carnivora; family Canidae; genus Urocyon; species Urocyon cinereoargenteus. Next base: position 1,719,130 of record JAVLSZ010000063.1, on the reverse strand, counting down.
GGGTTAGTGTTAGGGTTAGGGTTAGGGTTAGGGTTCGGGTTCGGTTTAGGGTTAGTGTTAGGGTTAGGGTTCGGGTTCTGGTTCGGGTTAGGGTTAGTGTTAGGGTTCGGGTTCGGGTTCGGGTTAGGGTTAGTGTTAGTGTTCGGGTTCGGGTTAGGGTTAGGTTTCGGGTTAGGGGTAGGGTTCGGGTTCGGGTTAGGGTTAGGGTTCGGGTTAGGGTTCGGGTTAGGGTTAGGGTTAGGGTTCGGTTTAGGGTTAGTTTCGGGTTAGGGTTAGGGTTAGTTTTAGGAGGTATGGTTAGGGTTAGGGTTCGGGTTAGGGGTAGGGTTAGGGTTTGGGTTAGGGGTTAGGGTTCGGGTTAGGGTTGGGTTTCGGGTTAGGGTTAGGGTTAGGGTTAGGGTTAGGGTTCGGTTTCGGGTTAGGGTTAAGGTTCAGGTTATGGTTAGGGTTAAGGTTCATGTTAGGGTTAGCGTTAGGGTTAGGGTTCTCGTTAGGGTTCGGTATAGGTGTCGGGTTAGGGTTAGGGTTAGTGTTCGGGTTAGGGTTAGGGTTAGGGTTAGGTTTCGGGTGAGGGTTAGGGTTCGGGTTAGGGTTAGGGTTAAGGTTCGGGTTCGGGTTAGGGTTAGGGTTCGGGTTAGGGCTCGGGTTAGGGTTAGGATTCGGGTAAGGGGTTAGGGTTCGGGTTCGGGGTAGGGTTAGGGTTAGGGTTCCAGTTAAGGTTAGTGTTAGTGTTCGGGTTAGGGTTAGGGTTAGGGTTCGGGTTCGGGTTAGAGTAAGTGTTAGGATTAGGGTTCGGGTTAGGGTTAGGTTTCGGGTTAGGGTTAGGGTTCGGGATCGGGTTAGGGTTAGATTTTGGGTTAGGGTTCGGGTTAGGGTTAGGTTTAGGGTTCGGGTTAGGTTTAGGTTTAGGGTTAGGGTTCGGTTTAGGGTTAGGGTTAGGGTTAGGGTTCGGGTTAGGGTTAAGGTTAGGGTTATGGTTAGGGTTAGGGTTCGGGTTCGGGTTAGGGTTATGGTTAGGGTTAGTGTTAGGGTTCGGGTTAGGGTTCGGGTTAGGTTTAGGGTTAGGGTTAGGGTTCGGGTTAGGGTGAGGGTTAGGGTAGGGTTCGGTTTAGGGTTAGGGTTAGGGTTAGTGTTAGGGTTAGGGTTAGGGTTCGGGTTAGGGTTAGGGTTAAGTTTCGGGTTAGGTTTAGGGTTAGGGTTAGGGTTAGGGTTCGCGTTAGGGTTCGGGTTAGGGGTCGGGTTAGTGTTAGGGTTTGGGATCGGGTTAGGGTTAGGGTTAGGCTTAGGGTTTGGGTTAGGTTTAGGGTTCGGGTTAGGGTTAGGTTTAGGGTTCGGGTTCGGGTTAGGGTTAGGGTTCGGGTTCGGGTTAGGGTTAGGGTTCGGTTTAGGGTTCGGGTTATGGTTAGGGTTAGGGTTAGGGTTCGGGTTCGTGGTTAGGGTTAGGGTTACGGTTCGGGTTAGGGTTCGGGTTAGGGTTAGGATTCGGGTAAGGGGTTAGGGTTCGGGTTCGGGTTAAGGTTAGGGTTAGGGTTCCGGTTAAGGTTAGGGTTAGGGTTCGGGTTAGAGTTAGGGTTAGGGTTCGGGTAAGGGTTAGGGTTAGGGTTCGGGTTAGGGGTCGGGTTAGGGCTAGGGTTAGGGTTAGGGTTCTGGTTAGGGTTAGGGTTCGGGTTAGGATTAGGGTTAGGGTTACGGTTAGGGTTAGGTTTCGGATTAGGGTTAGGGGTAGGGTTCGGCTTAGGGTTTGGGTTCGGGTTAGGGTTAGGGTTAGGGTTAGGGTTCGGGTTAGGGTAAGGGTTAGGGTTAGGGTTAGGGTTTAGGGTTAGGGTTACAGTTCGGGTTAGGGTTAGGGTTAGGGTTCGGGTTAGGGTTCGGGTTAGGGTCAGGTTTAGGGTTCGGGTTAGGGTTAGGCTTAGGGTTAGGGTTAAGGTTAGGGTTCAGGTTAGGGTTAGGGTTAGGGTTAGGGTTCGGGTTAGGGTTAGGATTCGGGTAAGGTGTTAGGGTTCGGGTTCGGGGTAGGGTTTTGTTAGGGCCCGGTTAAGGTTAGGGTTAGGGTTCGGGTTAGGGTTAGGGTTCGGCTTCGGGTTACGGTAAGGGTTAGGGTTAGGGTTCAGTTTCGGGTTAGGGTTAGGGTTAGGGTTAGGGTTAGGGTCAGGGTTCGGCTTAGGGTTAGGGTTAGGGTTAGTGTTCGGGTTAGTGTTCGGGTTAGGGTTAGGGTTAGGTTTAGGGTTCGGGTTAGGGTTAGGTTTAGGTTTAGGGTTCGGGTTAGGGTTAGGGTTAGGGTTCAGGTTAGGGTTCAGGTTAGGGTTAGGGTTAGGATTAGGGTTCGGGTTAGGGTTAGGTTTAGGGTTAGGTTTCGGGTTAGTGTTAGGTTTAGGGTTAGGGTTAGGGTTAGGGTTAAGGTTCGGGGTAGGGTTAGGGTTAGGTTTAGGGTTCGGGTTAGGGTTAGGTTTAGGTTTAGGGTTCGGGTTAGGGTTAGGGTTAGGGTTCAGGTTAGGGTTCAGGTTAGGGTTAGGGTTAGGATTATGGTTCGGGTTAGGGTTAGGTTTAGGGTTAGGTTTCGGGTTAGTGTTAGGTTTAGGGTTAGGGTTAGGGTTAGGGTTAAGGTACGGGGTAGGGTTAGGGTTAAGGTTCGGGTTAGGGTTAGGGTTAGGGTTAGGGTTAGGGTTAGGGTTCTCGTTAGGGTTCCGGTTAGGTGTCGGGTTAGGGTTAGGGTTAGTGTTCGGGTTAGGGTTAGGGTTAGGGTTAGGGTTCGGGTTAGGGTTAGGGTTCTGGTTAGGGTTAGGGTTAAGGTTCGGGTTCGGGTTAGGGTTAGGGTTCGGGTTAGGGTTCGGGTTAGGGTTAGGATTCGGGTAAGGTTTTAGGGTTCGGGTTCGGGGTAGGGTTAGGGTTAGGGTTCCAGTTAAGTTTAGTGTTCGGGTTCGGGTTCGGGTTAGGGTTAGGGTTCGGGTTCGGGTTAGGGTTTGTGTTAGGGTTAGGGTTAGGGTTAGGTTTCGGGTTAGGGTTAGGGTTAGGTTTCGGTTTCGGGTTAGAGTTTGGGTTAGGGTTCGGGTTAGGGTTAGGGTTCGTGTTAGGGTTAGGGTTCGGGGTAGGGTTAGGGTTAGTGTTAGGGTTAGGGTTCGGGTTAGGATTAGGGTTCGGGTTCGGGTTAGGTTTAGGGTTCGGGTTAGTGTTCGGGTTAGGGTTATGGTAAGGTTTAGGGTTAGGTTTCGGTTTAGGGTTAGGGTTAGGTTTAGGAGGTAGGGTTAGTGTTAGGGTTCGGGTAAGGGGTAGGGTTAGGGTTAGGGTTAGGGGTTAGGGTTCGGGTTAGGGTTAGGGTTCGGGTTAGGGTTAGGGTTAGGGTTAGGGTTAGTGTTCGGGTTCGGGTTAGGGTTAGGGTTAGTGTTAAGGTTAGGGTTAGGGTTCAGATTAGGGTTAGTGGTACGGTTCGGGTTAGGGTTCGTGTTCGGGTTAGGGTTAGGGTTAGGGTTAGGGTTAGGGTTAGGGTTCGGGTTAGGGTTAGGGTTCGGCTTCGTGTTACGGTAAGGGTTAGGGTTAGGGTTCAGTTTCGGGTTAGGGTTAGGGTTAGGGTTAGGGTTAGGGTCAGGGTTCGGCTTAGGGTTAGGGTTAGGGTTAGTGTTCGGGTTAGTGTTCGGGTTAGGGTTAGGGTTAGGTTTAGGGTTCGGGTTAGGGTTAGGTTTAGGTTTAGGGTTCGGGTTAGGGTTAGGGTTAGGGTTCAGTTTAGGGTTCAGGTTAGGGTTAGGGTTAGGATTAGGGTTCGGGTTAGGGTTAGGTTTAGGGTTAGGTTTCGGGTTAGGGTTAGGATTCGGGTAAGGTTTTAGGGTTCGGGTTCGGGGTAGGGTTAGGGTTAGGGTTCCAGTTAAGTTTAGTGTTCGGGTTCGGGTTCGGGTTAGGGTTAGGGTTCGGGTTCGGGTTAGGGTTTGTGTTAGGGTTAGGGTTCGGGTTAGGGTTAGGTTTCGGGTTAGGGTTAGGGTTCGGGTTCGGGTTAGGGTTAGAGTTTGGGTTAGGGTTCGGGTTAGGGTTAGGGTTCGTGTTAGGGTTAGGGTTCGGGGTAGGGTTAGGGTTAGTGTTAGGGTTAGGGTTCGGGTTAGGATTAGGGTTCGGGTTCGAGTTACCGTTAGGGTTAGGGTTAG
>JAVLSZ010000063.1:1707500-1710000 GCA_032313775.1 Urocyon cinereoargenteus | reverse complement strand
CCTGTTAGGGTTCGGGTTAGGTTTAGGGTTAGGGTTAGGGTTAGGGTTAGTGTTAGGGTTCGGGTTGTGGTTAGGGTTAGGGTTAGGGTTCGGGTTCGGGTTAGGGTTCGGGTTAGGGTTAGGGTTAGTGTTAGGGTTAGGGTTAGGGTTAGGGTTCGGGTTCGGTTTAGGGTTAGTGTTAGGGTTAGGGTTCGGTTTCGGGTTAGGGTTCGGGTTAGGGTTAGTGTTAGGTTTCGGGTTCGCGTTCGGGTTAGGGTTAGTGTTAGGGTTTGGGTTCGGGTTAGGGTTAGGTTTCGGGTTAGGGGTAGGGTTCGGGTTCGGGTTAGGTTTAGGGTTCGGGTTAGGGTTCCTGTTAGGGTTATGGTTAGTGTTAGGGTTAGGTTTCGGATTAGGGTTAGGGTTAGGTTTAGGAGGTAGGGTTAGTGTTGGGGTTCGGGTTAGGGTTAGGGTTAGGGGTTAGGGTTCGTGATAGTGTTAGGTTTAGGGTTAGTGTTCGGGTTAGGGTTAGGGTTAGGGTTAGGGTTAGGGTTAGGTTTAGGGTTCGGGTTAGGGTTAGGTTTAGGGTTAGGGTTCGGGTTAGGGTTAGGGTTAGGGTTAGGGTTCGGGTTAGGGTAAGGGTTAGGGTTATGGTTAGGGTTAGGTTTCGGGTTAGGGTTAGTGTTAGGGTTAGGGTTCGGGTTAGGGTTAGGGTTAGGGTTCGGGTTAGGGTTCGGGTTAGGTTTAGGGTTAGGGTTAGGGTTCGGGTTAGGGTGAGGGTTAGGGTAGGGTTCGGTTTAGGGTTAGGGTTAGGGTTAGGGTTAGGTTTCGGGTTAGGGTTAGGGTTAAGTTTCGGTTTAGGTTTAGGGTTAGGTTTAGGGTTAGGGTTCGCGTTAGGGTTTGGGTTAGGGGTCGGGTTAGTGTTAGGGTTTGGGATTGGGTTAGGGTTAGGGTTAGGGTTAGGGTTCGGGTTTGGGTTAGGGTTCGGGTTCGGGTTAGGGTTAGGTTTCGGTTTAGGGTTCGGGTTATGGTTAGGTTAGGGTTAGGGTTCGGGTTCGGGGTTAGGGTTAGGGTTAGGGTTCGGGTTAGGGTTCGGGTTAGGGTTAGGATTCGGGTAAGGGGTTAGGGATCGGGTTCGGGTTAGGGTTAGGGTTAGGGTTCCGGTTAAGGTTAGGGTTAGGGTTCGGTTTAGGGTTAGGGTTAGGGTTAGGGTTCGGGTTAGGGTTAGGGTTAGGTTTCGGGTTAGGGTTCGGGTTAGGGTTAGGGTTAGGGTTAGGGTTAGGGTTCCGTTTAGGGTTAGAGTTCGGGTTAGGATTAGGGTTAGGGTTAGGGTTAGGGTTAGGGTTCGGATTAGGGTTAGGGGTAGGGTTCGGCTTAGGGTTTGGTTTCGGGTTAGGGTTAGGGTTAGGGTTAGGGTTAGGGTTCGGGTTATGGTTAGGGTTAGGGTTAGGGTTAGGGTTTAGGGTTAGGGTTACAGTTCGGGTTAGGTTTAGGGCTAGGGTTCGGGTTAGGGTTCGGGTTAGGGGAAGGGTTCGGGGTAGGGTTAGGTTTAGGGTTAGGGTTAGGGTTAAGTTTCGGGGTAGGGTTAGGGTTAGTGTTCGGGTTAGGGTTAGGGTTAGGGTTAGTGTTCGGGTTAGGGTTAGGGTTCGGGTTAGGGTTAGGGTTAGGGTTCGGGTTCGGGTTAGGGTTAGGGTTCGGGTTAGGGTTCGGGTTAGGGTTAGGATTCGGGTAAGTGGTTAGTGTTCGGGTTCGGGGTAGGGTTAGGGTTAGGGTTCCGGTTAAGGTTAGTGTTAGGGTTCGGGTTCGGGTTAGGGTTCGGTTTAGGGTTAGGTTTCCGGTTAGTGTTAGGGATAGGGTTCGGGTTCGGGTTAGGATTAGGGTTCGGGTTAGTGTTAGGGTTCGGGTTTGTGTTAGGGTTCGGGTTAGGGTTAGGGTTAGGGTTCGGGTTCGGGTTAGGGTTAGGGTTAGGGTTCGGGTTAGGGTTAGGGTTAGGGTTAGGGTTATGGTTAGGGTTAGGGTTCGGGTTCGGGTTAGGGTTCGGTTTAGGGTTAGGTTTCCGGTTTGTGTTAGGGATAGGGTTCGGGTTAGGGTTCGGGTTAGGGTTAGGGTTAGGGTTAGGGTTCGGGTTAGGGTTAGGGTTAGGGTTATGGTTAGGGTTAGGGTTCGGGTTCGGGTTAGGGTTAGGGTTAGGGTTCGGGTTAGGGTTAGGGTTAGGGTTCGGGTTAGGGTTCGGGTTAGGTTTAGGGTTAGGGTTAGGGTTCGGGTTAGGGTGAGTGTTAGGGTAGGGTTCGGTTAGGGTTAGGGTTAGGGTTAGGGTTAGGGTTTGGGTTAGTGTTCGGGTTAGGGTTAGGGTTAAGTTTCGGGTTAGGTTTAGGGTTAGGGTTAGGGTTAGGGTTCGCGTTAGGGTTCGGGTTAGGGGTCCGGTTAGTGTTAGGGTTGGGATCGGGTTAGGGTTAGGGTTAGGGTTAGTTTTTGGTTTAGGTTTAGGGTTCGGGTTAGGATTAGGGTTAGGGTTCGGGTTCGG
>JAVLSZ010000063.1:1685000-1702500 GCA_032313775.1 Urocyon cinereoargenteus | reverse complement strand
GGTTAGGGTTAGATTTTGGGTTAGTGTTCGGGTTATGGTTAGTGTTCGGGTTAGGGTTAGGGTTCGGGTTAAGGTTAGGGTTAGTGTTAAAGTTATGGTTCGCGTTAGGTTTAGGGTTCGGTTTCGGGTTATGGTTACGGTTAGGGTTAGGGTTCGGTTTCGGGTTAGGGTTAGGGTTAAGGTTAGGGTTAGGCTCAGGGTTCCGGTTAGAGTTAGGGTTAGGGTTAGGGTTCGGTTTCGTGTTAGGGTTAGGGTTCGTGTTAGTGTTAGGGTTCGGGTTAGGGTTAGGGTTAGTGTTAGGGTTAGGGTTAGGGTTAGGGTTCGGGTTTGTTTTAGGGTTAGTGTTAGGGTTAGGTTTCGGTTTCGGGTTAGGGTTCGGGTTAGGGTTAGGGTTAGTGTTAGGGTTAGGGTTAGGGTTAGGGTTCGGGTTTGGTTTAGGGTTAGTGTTAGGGTTAGGGTTCGGGTTCGGGTTAGGGTTAGGGTTAGGGTTTAGGGTTAGGGTTACAGTTCGGATTAGGGTTAGGGTTAGGGTTCGGGTTAGGGTTCGGGTTAGGGTCAGGTTTAGGGTTCGGGTTAGGGTTAGGGTTAGGGTTAGGGTTAAGGTTAGGTTTCAGGTTGGGGTTAGGTTTAGGGTTAGGGTTCGGGTTAGGGTTAGGATTCGGGTAAGGTGTTAGGGTTCGGATTCGGGGTAGGGTTTTGTTAGGGCCCGGTTAAGGTTAGGGTTAGGGTTCGGGTTAGGGTTAGGGTTCGGGTTAGGGTTAGGGTTAGGGTTCGGGTTCGGGTTAGGTTTAGGGTTCGGGTTAGGGTTCGGGTTAGGGTTAGGATTCGGGTAAGGGGTTAGTGTTCGGGTTCGGGGTAGGGTTAGGGTTAGGGTTCCGGTTAAGGTTAGTGTTAGGGTTCGGGTTCGGGTTAGGGTTCGGGTTAGGGTTAGGTTTCCGGTTAGGGTTAGGGATAGGGTTCGGGTTCGGGTTAGGGTTAGGGTTCGGGTTAGTGTTAGGGTTCGGGTTTGTGTTAGGGTTCGGGTTAGGTTTAGGGTTAGGGTTAGGGTTCGGGTTCGGGTTAGGGTTCGCGTTAGGGTTAGGGTTAGTGTTAGGGTTAGGGTTAGGGTTAGGGTTCGGGTTCGGTTTAGGGTTAGTGTTAGGGTTAGGGTTCGGGTTCTGGTTCGGGTTAGGGTTAGTGTTAGGGTTCGGGTTCGGGTTCGGGTTAGGGTTAGTGTTAGTGTTCGGGTTCGGGTTAGGGTTAGGTTTCGGGTTAGGGGTAGGGTTCGGGTTCGGGTTAGGGTTAGGGTTCGGGTTAGGGTTCGGGTTAGGGTTAGGGTTAGGGTTCGGTTTAGGGTTAGTTTCGGGTTAGGGTTAGGGTTAGTTTTAGGAGGTATGGTTAGGGTTAGGGTTCGGGTTAGGGGTAGGGTTAGGGTTTGGGTTAGGGGTTAGGGTTCGGGTTAGGGTTGGGTTTCGGGTTAGGGTTAGGGTTAGGGTTAGGGTTAGGGTTCGGTTTCGGGTTAGGGTTAAGGTTCGGGTTATGGTTAGGGTTAAGGTTCGGGTTAGGGTTAGCGTTAGGGTTAGGGTTCTCGTTAGGGTTCGGTATAGGTGTCGGGTTAGGGTTAGGGTTAGTGTTCGGGTTAGGGTTAGGGTTAGGGTTAGGGTTCGGGTGAGGGTTAGGGTTCGGGTTAGGGTTAGGGTTAAGGTTCGGGTTCGGGTTAGGGTTAGGGTTCGGGTTAGGGCTCGGGTTAGGGTTAGGATTCGGGTAAGGGGTTAGGGTTCGGGTTCGGGGTAGGGTTAGGGTTAGGGTTCCAGTTAAGGTTAGTGTTAGTGTTCGGGTTAGGGTTAGGGTTAGGGTTCGGGTTCGGGTTAGAGTAAGTGTTAGGATTAGGGTTCGGGTTAGGGTTAGGTTTCGGGTTAGGATTAGGGTTCGGGATCGGGTTAGGGTTAGATTTTGGGTTAGGGTTCGGGTTAGGGTTAGGTTTAGGGTTCGGGTTAGGTTTAGGTTTAGGGTTAGGGTTCGGTTTAGGGTTAGGGTTAGGGTTAGGGTTCGGGTTAGGGTTAAGGTTAGGGTTATGGTTAGGGTTAGGGTTCGGGTTCGGGTTAGGGTTATGGTTAGGGTTAGGGTTAGGGTTCGGGTTAGGGTTCGGGTTAGGTTTAGGGTTAGGGTTAGGGTTCGGGTTAGGGTGAGGGTTAGGGTAGGGTTCGGTTTAGGGTTAGGGTTAGGGTTAGTGTTAGGGTTAGGGTTAGGGTTCGGGTTAGGGTTAGGGTTAAGTTTCGGGTTAGGTTTAGGGTTAGGGTTAGGGTTAGGTTTCGCGTTAGGGTTCGGGTTAGGGGTCGGGTTAGTGTTAGGGTTTGGGATCGGGTTAGGGTTAGGGTTAGGCTTAGGGTTTGGGTTAGGTTTAGGGTTCGGGTTAGGGTTAGGTTTAGGGTTCGGGTTCGGGTTAGGGTTAGGGTTCGGGTTCGGGTTAGGGTTAGGGTTCGGTTTAGGGTTCGGGTTATGGTTAGGGTTAGGGTTAGGGTTCGGGTTCGGGGTTAGGGTTAGGGTTACGGTTCGGGTTAGGTTTCGGGTTAGGGTTAGGATTCGGGTAAGGGGTTAGGGTTCGGGTTCGGGTTAGGGTTAGGGTTAGGGTTCCGGTTAAGGTTAGGGTTAGGGTTCGGGTTAGAGTTAGGGTTAGGGTTCGGGTAAGGGTTAGGGTTAGGGTTCGGGTTAGGGGTCGGGTTAGGGCTAGGGTTAGGGTTAGGGTTCTGGTTAGGGTTAGGGTTCGGGTTAGGATTAGGGTTAGGGTTACGGTTAGGGTTAGGGTTCGGATTAGGGTTAGGGGTAGGGTTCGGCTTAGGGTTTGGGTTCGGGTTAGGGTTAGGGTTAGGGTTAGGGTTCGGGTTAGGGTAAGGGTTAGGGTTAGGGTTAGGGTTTAGGGTTAGGGTTACATTTCGGGTTAGGGTTAGGGTTAGGGTTCGGGTTAGGGTTCGGGTTAGGGTCAGGTTTAGGGTTCGGGTTAGGGTTAGGCTTAGGGTTAGGGTTAAGGTTAGGGTTCAGGTTAGGGTTAGGGTTAGGGTTAGGGTTCGGGTTAGGGTTAGGATTCGGGTAAGGTGTTAGGGTTCGGGTTCGGGGTAGGGTTTTGTTAGGGCCCGGTTAAGGTTAGGTTTAGGGTTCGGGTTAGGGTTAGGGTTCGGCTTCGGGTTACGGTAAGGGTTAGGGTTAGGGTTCAGTTTCGGGTTAGGGTTAGGGTTAGGGTTAGGGTTAGGGTCAGGGTTCGGCTTAGTGTTAGGGTTAGGGTTAGTGTTCGGGTTAGTGTTCGGGTTAGGGTTAGGGTTAGGTTTAGGGTTCGGGTTAGGGTTAGGTTTAGGTTTAGGGTTCGGGTTAGGGTTAGGGTTAGGGTTCAGGTTAGGGTTCAGGTTAGGGTTAGGGTTAGGATTAGGGTTCGGGTTAGGGTTCGGATTAGGGTTAGTGGTACGGTTCGGGTTAGGGTTCGGGTTCGGGTTAGGGTTAGGGTTAGGGTTAAGGTTAGGGTTAGGGTTCGGATTAGGGTTAGTGGTACGGTTCGGGTTAGGGTTCGGGTTCGGGTTAGGGTTAGGGTTAGGGTTAAGGTTAGGGTTAGGGTTCGGATTAGGGTTAGTGGTACGGTTCGGGTTAGGGTTCGGGTTCGGGTTAGGGTTAGGGTTAGGGTTAGGGTTAGGGTTAGGGTTCGGGTTAGGGTTCGGGTTAGGGTTAGGGTTAGGATTAGGTTTCGGGTTAGGGTTAGGGTTCGGTTTAGGTTTAGGGTTAGGGTTAGGTTTAGGGTTAGGGTTCGGGTTAGGGTTAGGGTTAAGGTTCGGGTTAGGGTTAGGTTTAGGTTTAGGGTTAGGGTTCGCGTTAGGGTTCGGGTTAGGGGTCGGGTTAAGGTTAGGGTTAGTGTTCTGTTTAGGGTTAGGGTTAGGGTTAGGGATAGGGTTAGGGTTAGGGTTCGGGTTAGGGTTAGGTTTAGGGTTCGGGTTAGGGTTAGGGTAAGTGTTAGGGTTCGGGTTAGGGTTAGGTTTAGGGTTAGGGTTAGGTTTAGGGTTAAGGTTCGGGGTAGGGTTAGGGTTAAGGTTCGGGTTAGGGTTAGGTTTAGTGTTAGGGTTAGGGTTCGCGTTATGGTTCGGTTTAGGTGTTGGGTTAGGGTTCGGGTTAGGGTTCGGGTTAGGGTTCGGGTTAGGGTTAGGGTTCGGGTTAGGGTTAGGGTTCGGGTTAGGCTTAGGGTTAGGGTTCGGGTTCGGGTTAGGGTTAGGGTTCGGGTTAGGGTTCTGGTTAGGGTTAGGATTCGGGTAAGGTGTTAGGTTTCGGGTTCGGGGTAGGGTTAGGGTTAGGGCCCGTTTAAGGTTAGGGTTAGGGTTCGGGTTAGGGTTAGGGTTCGGTTTCGGGTTACGGTTAGGGTTAGGGTTAGGGTTCAGTTTCGGGATAGAGTTAGGGTTAGGTTTAGGGTTATGGTTAGGGTCAGGGTTCGGCTTAGGGTTAGGGTTAGGGTTAGTGTTCGGGTTAGGGTTAGGGTTAGGGTTAGGGTTTGGTTTAGGGTTCGGGTTAGGGTTAGGTTTAGGGTTAGGGTTCGGGTTAGGGTTAGGGTTAGGGTTCAGGTTAGGGTTCGGGTTAGGGTTAGGGTTAGGGTTAGGGTTAGGGTTAGGGTTCGGGTTAGGGTTAGGGTTAGGGTTAGGGTTCGGGGTATTGTTAGGTTTAGGGTTAGGGTTAGGTTTAAGTTTCGGGATAGGGTTAGGGTTAAGGTTCGGGTTAGGGTTAGGGTTAGGTTTAGGGTTCTCGTTAGGGTTCGGGTTAGCTGTCGGGTTAGGGTTAGGGTTAGTGTTCGGGTTAGGGTTAGGGTTAGGGTTAGGGTTCGGGTTAGGGTTAGGGTTCGGTTTAGGGTTAGGGTTAGGGTTCGGGTTCGGGTTAGGTTTAGGGTTCGGGTTAGGGTTCGGGTTAGGGTTAGGATTCGGGTAAGGGGTTAGTGTTCGGGTTCGGGTTAGGGTTAGGGTTAGGGTTCCGGTTAAGGTTAGTGTTAGGGTTCGGGTTAGGGTTAGGGTTAGGGTTCGGGTTCGGGTCAGGGTTAGTGTTAGGGTTAGGGTTCGGGTTAGGGTTAGGGTTCGGGTTAGGGTTAGGGTTCGGGTTCGGGTTAGGGTTAGATTTTGGGTTAGTGTTCGGGTTATGGTTAGTGTTCGGGTTAGGGTTAGGGTTCGGGTTAAGGTTAGGGTTAGTGTTAAAGTTATGGTTCGCGTTAGGTTTAGGGTTCGGTTTCGGGTTATGGTTAGGGTTAGGGTTAGGGTTCGGTTTCGGGTTAGGGTTAGGGTTCGTGTTAGTGTTAGGGTTCGGGTTAGGGTTAGGGTTAGTGTTAGTGTTAGGGTTAGGGTTAGGGTTAGGGTTCGGGTTTGTTTTAGGGTTAGTGTTAGGGTTAGGTTTCGGTTTCGGGTTAGGGTTCGGGTTAGGGTTAGGGTTAGTGTTAGGGTTAGGGTTAGGGTTAGGGTTCGGGTTTGGTTTAGGGTTAGTGTTAGGGTTAGGGTTCGGGTTCGGGTTAGGGTTAGGGTTAGGGTTTAGGGTTAGGGTTACAGTTCGGATTAGGGTTAGGGTTAGGGTTCGGGTTAGGGTTCGGGTTAGGGTCAGGTTTAGGGTTCGGGTTAGGGTTAGGGTTAGGGTTAGGGTTAAGGTTAGGTTTCAGGTTGGGGTTAGGTTTAGGGTTAGGGTTCGGGTTAGGGTTAGGATTCTGGTAAGGTGTTAGGGTTCGGATTCGGGGTAGGGTTTTGTTAGGGCCCGGTTAAGGTTAGGGTTAGGGTTCGGGTTAGGGTTAGGGTTCGGGTTAGGGTTAGGGTTAGGGTTCGGGTTCGGGTTAGGTTTAGGGTTCGGGTTAGGGTTCGGGTTAGGGTTAGGATTCGGGTAAGGGGTTAGTGTTCGGGTTCGGGGTAGGGTTAGGGTTAGGGTTCCGGTTAAGGTTAGTGTTAGGGTTCGGGTTCGGGTTAGGGTTCGGGTTAGGGTTAGGTTTCCGGTTAGGGTTAGGGATAGGGTTCGGGTTCGGGTTAGGGTTAGGGTTCGGGTTAGTGTTAGGGTTCGGGTTTGTGTTAGGGTTCGGGTTAGGTTTAGGGTTAGGGTTAGGGTTCGGGTTCGGGTTAGGGTTCGCGTTAGGGTTAGGGTTAGTGTTAGGGTTAGGGTTAGGGTTAGGGTTCGGGTTCGGTTTAGGGTTAGTGTTAGGGTTAGGGTTCGGGTTCTGGTTCGGGTTAGGGTTAGTGTTAGGGTTCGGGTTCGGGTTCGGGTTAGGGTTAGTGTTAGTGTTCGGGTTCGGGTTAGGGTTAGGTTTCGGGTTAGGGGTAGGGTTCGGGTTCGGGTTAGGGTTAGGGTTCGGGTTAGGGTTCGGGTTAGGGTTAGGGTTAGGGTTCGGTTTAGGGTTAGTTTCGGGTTAGGGTTAGGGTTAGTTTTAGGAGGTATGGTTAGGGTTAGGGTTCGGGTTAGGGGTAGGGTTAGGGTTTGGGTTAGGGGTTAGGGTTCGGGTTAGGGTTGGGTTTCGGGTTAGGGTTAGGGTTAGGGTTAGGGTTAGGGTTCGGTTTCGGGTTAGGGTTAAGGTTCGGGTTATGGTTAGGGTTAAGGTTCGGGTTAGGGTTAGCGTTAGGGTTAGGGTTCTCGTTAGGGTTCGGTATAGGTGTCGGGTTAGGGTTAGGGTTAGTGTTCGGGTTAGGGTTAGGGTTAGGGTTAGGGTTCGGGTGAGGGTTAGGGTTCGGGTTAGGGTTAGGGTTAAGGTTCGGGTTCGGGTTAGGGTTAGGGTTCGGGTTAGGGCTCGGGTTAGGGTTAGGATTCGGGTAAGGGGTTAGGGTTCGGGTTCGGGGTAGGGTTAGGGTTAGGGTTCCAGTTAAGGTTAGTGTTAGTGTTCGGGTTAGGGTTAGGGTTAGGGTTCGGGTTCGGGTTAGAGTAAGTGTTAGGATTAGGGTTCGGGTTAGGGTTAGGTTTCGGGTTAGGGTTAGGGTTCGGGATCGGGTTAGGGTTAGATTTTGGGTTAGGGTTCGGGTTAGGGTTAGGTTTAGGGTTCGGGTTAGGTTTAGGTTTAGGGTTAGGGTTCGGTTTAGGGTTAGGGTTAGGGTTAGGGTTCGGGTTAGGGTTAAGGTTAGGGTTATGGTTAGGGTTAGGGTTCGGGTTCGGGTTAGGGTTATGGTTAGGGTTAGGGTTAGGGTTCGGGTTAGGGTTCGGGTTAGGTTTAGGGTTAGGGTTAGGGTTCGGGTTAGGGTGAGGGTTAGGGTAGGGTTCGGTTTAGGGTTAGGGTTAGGGTTAGTGTTAGGGTTAGGGTTAGGGTTCGGGTTAGGGTTAGGGTTAAGTTTCGGGTTAGGTTTAGGGTTAGGGTTAGGGTTAGGTTTCGCGTTAGGGTTCGGGTTAGGGGTCGGGTTAGTGTTAGGGTTTGGGATCGGGTTAGGGTTAGGGTTAGGCTTAGGGTTTGGGTTAGGTTTAGGGTTCGGGTTAGGGTTAGGTTTAGGGTTCGGGTTCGGGTTAGGGTTAGGGTTCGGGTTCGGGTTAGGGTTAGGGTTCGGTTTAGGGTTCGGGTTATGGTTAGGGTTAGGGTTAGGGTTCGGGTTCGGGGTTAGGGTTAGGGTTACGGTTCGGGTTAGGTTTCGGGTTAGGGTTAGGATTCGGGTAAGGGGTTAGGGTTCGGGTTCGGGTTAGGGTTAGGGTTAGGGTTCCGGTTAAGGTTAGGGTTAGGGTTCGGGTTAGAGTTAGGGTTAGGGTTCGGGTAAGGGTTAGGGTTAGGGTTCGGGTTAGGGGTCGGGTTAGGGCTAGGGTTAGGGTTAGGGTTCTGGTTAGGGTTAGGGTTCGGGTTAGGATTAGGGTTAGGGTTACGGTTAGGGTTAGGGTTCGGATTAGGGTTAGGGGTAGGGTTCGGCTTAGGGTTTGGGTTCGGGTTAGGGTTAGGGTTAGGGTTAGGGTTCGGGTTAGGGTAAGGGTTAGGGTTAGGGTTAGGGTTTAGGGTTAGGGTTACAGTTCGGGTTAGGGTTAGGGTTAGGGTTCGGGTTAGGGTTCGGGTTAGGGTCAGGTTTAGGGTTCGGGTTAGGGTTAGGCTTAGGGTTAGGGTTAAGGTTAGGGTTCAGGTTAGGGTTAGGGTTAGGGTTAGGGTTCGGGTTAGGGTTAGGATTCGTTTAAGGTGTTAGGGTTCGGGTTCGGGGTAGGGTTTTGTTAGGGCCCGGTTAAGGTTAGGGTTAGGGTTCGGGTTAGGGTTAGGGTTCGGCTTCGGGTTACGGTAAGGGTTAGGGTTAGGGTTCAGTTTCGGGTTAGGGTTAGGGTTAGGGTTAGGGTTAGGGTCAGGGTTCGGCTTAGTGTTAGGGTTAGGGTTAGTGTTCGGGTTAGTGTTCGGGTTAGGGTTAGGGTTAGGTTTAGGGTTCGGGTTAGGGTTAGGTTTAGGTTTAGGGTTCGGGTTAGGGTTAGGGTTAGGGTTCAGGTTAGGGTTCAGGTTAGGGTTAGGGTTAGGATTAGGGTTCGGGTTAGGGTTAGGTTTAGGGTTAGGTTTCGGGTTAGTGTTAGGTTTAGGGTTAGGGTTAGGGTTAGGGTTAAGGTTCTGGGTAGGGTTAGGGTTAGGTTTAGGGTTCGGGTTAGGGTTAGGTTTAGGTTTAGGGTTCGGGTTAGGGTTAGGGTTAGGGTTCAGGTTAGGGTTCAGGTTAGGGTTAGGGTTAGGATTATGGTTCGGGTTAGGGTTAGGTTTAGGGTTAGGTTTCGGGTTAGTGTTAGGTTTAGGGTTAGGGTTAGGGTTAGGGTTAAGGTACGGGGTAGGGTTAGGGTTAAGTTTCGGGTTAGGGTTAGGGTTAGGGTTAGGGTTAGGGTTAGGGTTAGGGTTCTCGTTAGGGTTCCGGTTAGGTGTCGGGTTAGGGTTAGGGTTAGTGTTCGGGTTAGGGTTAGGGTTAGGGTTAGGGTTCGGGTTAGGGTTAGGGTTCTGGTTAGGGTTAGGGTTAAGGTTCGGGTTCGGGTTAGGGTTAGGGTTCGGGTTAGGGTTCGGGTTAGGGTTAGGATTCGGGTAAGGTTTTAGGGTTCGGGTTCGGGGTAGGGTTAGGGTTAGGGTTCCAGTTAAGTTTAGTGTTCGGGTTCGGGTTCGGGTTAGGGTTAGGGTTCGGGTTCGGGTTAGGGTTTGTGTTAGGGTTAGGGTTAGGGTTAGGTTTCGGGTTAGGGTTAGGGTTAGGTTTCGGTTTCGGGTTAGAGTTTGGGTTAGGGTTCGGGTTAGGGTTAGGGTTCGTGTTAGGGTTAGGGTTCGGGGTAGGTTTAGGGTTAGTGTTAGTGTTAGGGTTAGGGTTCGGGTTAGGATTAGGGTTCGGGTTCGGGTTAGGTTTAGGGTTCGGGTTAGTGTTCGGGTTAGGGTTATGGTAAGGTTTAGGGTTAGGTTTCGGTTTAGGGTTAGGGTTAGGTTTAGGAGGTAGGGTTAGTGTTAGGGTTCGGGTAAGGGGTAGGGTTAGGGTTAGGGTTAGGGGTTAGGGTTCGGGTTAGGGTTAGGGTTCGGGTTAGGGTTAGGGTTAGGGTTAGGGTTAGTGTTCGGGTTCGGGTTAGGGTTAGGGTTAGTGTTAAGGTTAGGGTTAGGGTTCAGATTAGGGTTAGTGGTACGGTTCGGGTTAGGGTTAGGGTTCGGGTTAGGTTTAGGGTTCGGCTTCGGGTTACGGTAAGGGTTAGGGTTAGGGTTCAGTTTCGGGTTAGGGTTAGGGTTAGGGTTAGGGTTAGGGTCAGGGTTCGGCTTAGGGTTAGGGTTAGGGTTAGTGTTCGGGTTAGTGTTCGGGTTAGGGTTAGGGTTAGGTTTAGGGTTCGGGTTAGGGTTAGGTTTAGGTTTAGGGTTCGGGTTAGGGTTAGGGTTAGGGTTCAGGTTAGGGTTCAGGTTAGGGTTAGGGTTAGGATTAGGGTTCGGGTTAGGGTTAGGTTTAGTGTTAGGTTTCGGGTTAGTGTTAGGTTTAGGGTTAGGGTTAGGGTTAGGGTTAAGGTTCTGGGTAGGGTTAGGGTTAGGTTTAGGGTTCGGGTTAGGGTTAGGTTTAGGTTTAGGGTTCGGGTTCGGGTTCGGGTTAGGGTTAGTGTTAGGGTTCGGGTTCGGGTTAGGTTTAGGGTTCGGGTTAGTGTTCGGGGTAGGGTTATGGTTAGGGTTAGGGTTAGGTTTCGGTTTAGGGTTAGGGTTAGGTTTAGGAGGTAGGGTTAGTGTTAGGGTTCGGGTAAGGGGTAGGGTTAGGGTTAGGGTTAGGGGTTAGGGTTCGGGTTAGGGTTAGGGTTCGGGTTAGGGTTAGGGTTAGGTTTCGGTTTAGGGTTAGGGTTAGGTTTAGGAGGTAGGGTTAGTGTTAGGGTTCGGGTAAGGGGTAGGGTTAGGGTTAGGGTTAGGGGTTAGGGTTCGGGTTAGGGTTAGGGTTCGGGTTAGGGTTAGGGTTAGGGTTAGGGGTTAGGGTTCGGGTTAGGGTTAGGGTTCGGGTAAGGGGTAGGGTTAGGGTTAGGGTTAGGGGTTAGGGTTCGGGTTAGGGTTAGGGTTCGGGTTAGGGTTAGGGTTCGGGTTCGGGTTAGGTTTAGGGTTCGGGTTAGTGTTCGGGGTAGGGTTATGGTTAGGGTTAGGGTTAGGTTTCGGTTTAGGGTTAGGGTTAGGTTTAGGAGGTAGGGTTAGTGTTAGGGTTCGGGTAAGGGGTAGGGTTAGTGTTAGGGTTAGGGTTAGGGTTCGGGTTAGGGTTAGGGTTCGGTTTCGGGTTACGGTTAGGGTTAGGGTTAGGGTTCAGTTTCGGGATAGAGTTAGGGTTAGGTTTAGGGTTATGGTTAGGGTCAGGGTTCGGCTTAGGGTTAGGGTTAGGGTTAGTGTTCGGGTTAGGGTTAGGGTTAGGGTTAGGGTTTGGTTTAGGGTTCGGGTTAGGGTTAGGTTTAGGGTTAGGGTTCGGGTTAGGGTTAGGGTTAGGGTTCAGGTTAGGGTTCGGGTTAGGGTTAGGGTTAGGGTTAGGGTTAGGGTTAGGGTTCGGGTTAGGGTTAGGGTTAGGGTTAGGGTTCGGGGTATTGTTAGGTTTAGGGTTAGGGTTAGGTTTAAGTTTCGGGATAGGGTTAGGGTTAAGGTTCGGGTTAGGGTTAGGGTTAGGTTTAGGGTTCTCGTTAGGGTTCGGGTTAGCTGTCGGGTTAGGGTTAGTGTTAGTGTTCGGGTTAGGGTTAGGGTTAGGGTTAGGGTTCGGGTTAGGGTTAGGGTTCGGTTTAGGGTTAGGGTTAGGGTTCGGGTTCGGGTTAGGTTTAGGGTTCGGGTTAGGGTTCGGGTTAGGGTTAGGATTCGGGTAAGGGGTTAGTGTTCGGGTTCGGGTTAGGGTTAGGGTTAGGGTTCCGGTTAAGGTTAGTGTTAGGGTTCGGGTTAGGGTTAGGGTTAGGGTTCGGGTTCGGGTCAGGGTTAGTGTTAGGGTTAGGGTTCGGGTTAGGGTTAGGGTTCGGGTTAGGGTTAGGGTTCGGGTTCGGGTTAGGGTTAGATTTTGGGTTAGTGTTCGGGTTATGGTTAGTGTTCGGGTTAGGGTTAGGGTTCGGGTTAAGGTTAGGGTTAGTGTTAAAGTTATGGTTCGCGTTAGGTTTAGGGTTCGGTTTCGGGTTATGGTTAGGGTTAGGGTTAGGGTTCGGTTTCGGGTTAGGGTTAGGGTTAAGGTTAGGGTTAGGCTCAGGGTTCCGGTTAGAGTTAGGGTTAGGGTTAGGGTTCGGTTTCGGGTTAGGGTTAGGGTTCGTGTTAGTGTTAGGGTTCGGGTTAGGGTTAGGGTTAGTGTTAGTGTTAGGGTTAGGGTTAGGGTTAGGGTTCGGGTTTGTTTTAGGGTTAGTGTTAGGGTTAGGTTTCGGTTTCGGGTTAGGGTTCGGGTTAGGGTTAGGGTTAGTGTTAGGGTTAGGGTTAGGGTTAGGGTTCGGGTTTGGTTTAGGGTTAGTGTTAGGGTTAGGGTTCGGGTTCGGGTTAGGGTTAGGGTTAGGGTTTAGGGTTAGGGTTACAGTTCGGATTAGGGTTAGGGTTAGGGTTCGGGTTAGGGTTCGGGTTAGGGTCAGGTTTAGGGTTCGGGTTAGGGTTAGGGTTAGGGTTAGGGTTAAGGTTAGGTTTCAGGTTGGGGTTAGGTTTAGGGTTAGGGTTCGGGTTAGGGTTAGGATTCGGGTAAGGTGTTAGGGTTCGGATTCGGGGTAGGGTTTTGTTAGGGCCCGGTTAAGGTTAGGGTTAGGGTTCGGGTTAGGGTTAGGGTTCGGGTTAGGGTTAGGGTTAGGGTTCGGGTTCGGGTTAGGTTTAGGGTTCGGGTTAGGGTTCGGGTTAGGGTTAGGATTCGGGTAAGGGGTTAGTGTTCGGGTTCGGGGTAGGGTTAGGGTTAGGGTTCCGGTTAAGGTTAGTGTTAGGGTTCGGGTTCGGGTTAGGGTTCGGGTTAGGGTTAGGTTTCCGGTTAGGGTTAGGGATAGGGTTCGGGTTCGGGTTAGGGTTAGGGTTCGGGTTAGTGTTAGGGTTCGGGTTTGTGTTAGGGTTCGGGTTAGGTTTAGGGTTAGGGTTAGGGTTCGGGTTCGGGTTAGGGTTCGCGTTAGGGTTAGGGTTAGTGTTAGGGTTAGGGTTAGGGTTAGGGTTCGGGTTCGGTTTAGGGTTAGTGTTAGGGTTAGGGTTCGGGTTCTGGTTCGGGTTAGGGTTAGTGTTAGGGTTCGGGTTCGGGTTCGGGTTAGGGTTAGTGTTAGTGTTCGGGTTCGGGTTAGGGTTAGGTTTCGGGTTAGGGGTAGGGTTCGGGTTCGGGTTAGGGTTAGGGTTCGGGTTAGGGTTCGGGTTAGGGTTAGGGTTAGGGTTCGGTTTAGGGTTAGTTTCGGGTTAGGGTTAGGGTTAGTTTTAGGAGGTATGGTTAGGGTTAGGGTTCGGGTTAGGGGTAGGGTTAGGGTTTGGGTTAGGGGTTAGGGTTCGGGTTAGGGTTGGGTTTCGGGTTAGGGTTAGGGTTAGGGTTAGGGTTAGGGTTAGGGTTCGGTTTCGGGTTAGGGTTAAGGTTCGGGTTATGGTTAGGGTTAAGGTTCGGGTTAGGGTTAGCGTTAGGGTTAGGGTTCTCGTTAGGGTTCGGTATAGGTGTCGGGTTAGGGTTAGGGTTAGTGTTCGGGTTAGGGTTAGGGTTAGGGTTAGGGTTCGGGTGAGGGTTAGGGTTCGGGTTAGGGTTAGGGTTAAGGTTCGGGTTCGGGTTAGGGTTAGGGTTCGGGTTAGGGCTCGGGTTAGGGTTAGGATTCGGGTAAGGGGTTAGGGTTCGGGTTCGGGGTAGGGTTAGGGTTAGGGTTCCAGTTAAGGTTAGTGTTAGTGTTCGGGTTAGGGTTAGGGTTAGGGTTCGGGTTCGGGTTAGAGTAAGTGTTAGGATTAGGGTTCGGGTTAGGGTTAGGTTTCGGGTTAGGGTTAGGGTTCGGGATCGGGTTAGGGTTAGATTTTGGGTTAGGGTTCGGGTTAGGGTTAGGTTTAGGGTTCGGGTTAGGTTTAGGTTTAGGGTTAGGGTTCGGTTTAGGGTTAGGGTTAGGGTTAGGGTTCGGGTTAGGGTTAAGGTTAGGGTTATGGTTAGGGTTAGGGTTCGGGTTCGGGTTAGGGTTATGGTTAGGGTTAGGGTTAGGGTTCGGGTTAGGGTTCGGGTTAGGTTTAGGGTTAGGGTTAGGGTTCGG
The DNA here is from genome assembly GCA_032313775.1 of Urocyon cinereoargenteus. NCBI lineage: Eukaryota > Metazoa > Chordata > Mammalia > Carnivora > Canidae > Urocyon > Urocyon cinereoargenteus. The sequence goes on along the minus strand of JAVLSZ010000063.1, from coordinate 1,688,946 downwards.
GTTAGGGTGAGGGTTAGGGTAGGGTTCGGTTTAGGGTTAGGGTTAGGGTTAGTGTTAGGGTTAGGGTTAGGGTTCGGGTTAGGGTTAGGGTTAAGTTTCGGGTTAGGTTTAGGGTTAGGGTTAGGGTTAGGTTTCGCGTTAGGGTTCGGGTTAGGGGTCGGGTTAGTGTTAGGGTTTGGGATCGGGTTAGGGTTAGGGTTAGGCTTAGGGTTTGGGTTAGGTTTAGGGTTCGGGTTAGGGTTAGGTTTAGGGTTCGGGTTCGGGTTAGGGTTAGGGTTCGGGTTCGGGTTAGGGTTAGGGTTCGGTTTAGGGTTCGGGTTATGGTTAGGGTTAGGGTTAGGGTTCGGGTTCGGGGTTAGGGTTAGGGTTACGGTTCGGGTTAGGTTTCGGGTTAGGGTTAGGATTCGGGTAAGGGGTTAGGGTTCGGGTTCGGGTTAGGGTTAGGGTTAGGGTTCCGGTTAAGGTTAGGGTTAGGGTTTGGGTTAGAGTTAGGGTTAGGGTTCGGGTAAGGGTTAGGGTTAGGGTTCGGGTTAGGGGTCGGGTTAGGGCTAGGGTTAGGGTTAGGGTTCTGGTTAGGGTTAGGGTTCGGGTTAGGATTAGGGTTAGGGTTACGGTTAGGGTTAGGGTTCGGATTAGGGTTAGGGGTAGGGTTCGGCTTAGGGTTTGGGTTCGGGTTAGGGTTAGGGTTAGGGTTAGGGTTCGGGTTAGGGTAAGGGTTAGGGTTAGGGTTAGGGTTAGGGTTAGGGTTACAGTTCGGGTTAGGGTTAGGGTTAGGGTTCGGGTTAGGGTTCGGGTTAGGGTCAGGTTTAGGGTTCGGGTTAGGGTTAGGCTTAGGGTTAGGGTTAAGGTTAGGGTTCAGGTTAGGGTTAGGGTTAGGGTTAGGGTTCGGGTTAGGGTTAGGATTCGTTTAAGGTGTTAGGGTTCGGGTTCGGGGTAGGGTTTTGTTAGGGCCCGGTTAAGGTTAGGGTTAGGGTTCGGGTTAGGGTTAGGGTTCGGCTTCGGGTTACGGTAAGGGTTAGGGTTAGAGTTCAGTTTCGGGTTAGGGTTAGGGTTAGGGTTAGGGTCAGGGTTCGGCTTAGTGTTAGGGTTAGGGTTAGTGTTCGGGTTAGTGTTCGGGTTAGGGTTAGGGTTAGGTTTAGGGTTCGGGTTAGGGTTAGGTTTAGGTTTAGGGTTCGGGTTAGGGTTAGGGTTAGGGTTCAGGTTAGGGTTCAGGTTAGGGTTAGGGTTAGGATTAGGGTTCGGGTTAGGGTTAGGTTTAGGGTTAGGTTTCGGGTTAGTGTTAGGTTTAGGGTTAGGGTTAGGGTTAGGGTTAAGGTTCTGGGTAGGGTTAGGGTTAGGTTTAGGGTTCGGGTTAGGGTTAGGTTTAGGTTTAGGGTTCGGGTTAGGGTTAGGGTTAGGGTTCAGGTTAGGGTTCAGGTTAGGGTTAGGGTTAGGATTATGGTTCGGGTTAGGGTTAGGTTTAGGGTTAGGTTTCGGGTTAGTGTTAGGTTTAGGGTTAGGGTTAGGGTTAGGGTTAAGGTACGGGGTAGGGTTAGGGTTAAGTTTCGGGTTAGGGTTAGGGTTAGGGTTAGGGTTAGGGTTAGGGTTAGGGTTCTCGTTAGGGTTCCGGTTAGGTGTCGGGTTAGGGTTAGGGTTAGTGTTCGGGTTAGGGTTAGGGTTAGGGTTAGGGTTCGGGTTAGGGTTAGGGTTCTGGTTAGGGTTAGGGTTAAGGTTCGGGTTCGGGTTAGGGTTAGGGTTCGGGTTAGGGTTCGGGTTAGGGTTAGGATTCGGGTAAGGTTTTAGGGTTCGGGTTCGGGGTAGGGTTAGGGTTAGGGTTCCAGTTAAGTTTAGTGTTCGGGTTCGGGTTCGGGTTAGGGTTAGGGTTCGGGTTCGGGTTAGGGTTTGTGTTAGGGTTAGGGTTAGGGTTAGGTTTCGGGTTAGGGTTAGGGTTAGGTTTCGGTTTCGGGTTAGAGTTTGGGTTAGGGTTCGGGTTAGGGTTAGGGTTCGTGTTAGGGTTAGGGTTCGGGGTAGGTTTAGGGTTAGTGTTAGTGTTAGGGTTAGGGTTCGGGTTAGGATTAGGGTTCGGGTTCGGGTTAGGTTTAGGGTTCGGGTTAGTGTTCGGGTTAGGGTTATGGTAAGGTTTAGGGTTAGGTTTCGGTTTAGGGTTAGGGTTAGGTTTAGGAGGTAGGGTTAGTGTTAGGGTTCGGGTAAGGGGTAGGGTTAGGGTTAGGGTTAGGGGTTAGGGTTCGGGTTAGGGTTAGGGTTCGGGTTAGGGTTAGGGTTAGGGTTAGGGTTAGTGTTCGGGTTCGGGTTAGGGTTAGGGTTAGTGTTAAGGTTAGGGTTAGGGTTCAGATTAGGGTTAGTGGTACGGTTCGGGTTAGGGTTAGGGTTCGGGTTAGGTTTAGGGTTCGGCTTCGGGTTACGGTAAGGGTTAGGGTTAGGGTTCAGTTTCGGGTTAGGGTTAGGGTTAGGGTTAGGGTTAGGGTCAGGGTTCGGCTTAGGGTTAGGGTTAGGGTTAGTGTTCGGGTTAGTGTTCGGGTTAGGGTTAGGGTTAGGTTTAGGGTTCGGGTTAGGGTTAGGTTTAGGTTTAGGGTTCGGGTTAGGGTTAGGGTTAGGGTTCAGGTTAGGGTTCAGGTTAGGGTTAGGGTTAGGATTAGGGTTCGGGTTAGGGTTAGGTTTAGTGTTAGGTTTCGGGTTAGTGTTAGGTTTAGGGTTAGGGTTAGGGTTAGGGTTAAGGTTCTGGGTAGGGTTAGGGTTAGGTTTAGGGTTCGGGTTAGGGTTAGGTTTAGGTTTAGGGTTCGGGTTCGGGTTCGGGTTAGGGTTAGTGTTAGGGTTCGGGTTCGGGTTAGGTTTAGGGTTCGGGTTAGTGTTCGGGGTAGGGTTATGGTTAGGGTTAGGGTTAGGTTTCGGTTTAGGGTTAGGGTTAGGTTTAGGAGGTAGGGTTAGTGTTAGGGTTCGGGTAAGGGGTAGGGTTAGGGTTAGGGTTAGGGGTTAGGGTTCGGGTTAGGGTTAGGGTTCGGGTTAGGGTTAGGGTTAGGGTTAGGGTTCAGGTTAGGGTTCGGGTTAGGGTTAGGGTTAGGATTAGGGTTCGGGTTAGGGTTAGGTTTAGGGTTAGGTTTCGGGTTAGTGTTAGGTTTAGGGTTAGGGTTAGGGTTAGGGTTAAGGTTCGGGGTAGGGTTAGGGTTAAGGTTCGGGTTAGGATTAGGGTTAGGGTTAGGGTTAGGGTTAGGGTTCTCGTTAGGGTTCCGGTTAGGTGTCGGGTTAGGGTTAGGGTTAGTGTTCGGGTTAGGGTTAGGGTTAGGGTTAGGGTTCGGGTTAGGGTTAGGGTTCTGGTTAGTGTTAGGGTTAAGGTTCGGGTTCGGGTTAGGGTTAGGGTTCGGGTTAGGGTTCGGGTTAGGGTTAGGATTCGGGTAAGGTTTTAGGGTTCGGGTTCGGGGTAGGGTTAGGGTTAGGGTTCCAGTTAAGTTTAGTGTTCGGGTTCGGGTTCGGGTTAGGGTTAGGGTTCGGGTTCGGGTTAGGGTTTGTGTTAGGGTTAGGGTTCGGGTTAGGGTTAGGTTTCGGGTTAGGGTTAGTGTTCGGGTTCGGGTTCGGGTTAGAGTTTGGGTTAGGGTTCGGGTTAGGGTTAGGGTTCGTGTTAGGGTTAGGGTTCGGGGTAGGGTTAGGGTTAGTGTTAGGGTTAGGGTTCGGGTTAGGATTAGGGTTCGGGTTCGAGTTACCGTTAGGGTTAGGGTTAGGGTTCGGTTTCGGGTTAGGGTTAGGGTTCGGGTTAGTGTTAGGGTTCGGGTTAGGGTTAGGGTTAGGGTTAGGGTTCGGGTTCGGGTTAGGGTTCGGGTTAGGGTTAGGGTTAGTGTTAGGGTTAGGGTTAGGGTTAGGTTTCGGGTTCGGTTTAGGGTTAGTGTTAGGGTTAGGTTTCGGTTTCGGGTTAGGGTTCGGGTTAGGGTTAGTGTTAGGGTTCGGGTTCGGGTTC
>JAVLSZ010000063.1:1627500-1670000 GCA_032313775.1 Urocyon cinereoargenteus | reverse complement strand
GGGTTAGGGTTAGGGTTAGGGTTCGGGTTAGGGTTAGGGTTAGGGTTCGGGTTAGGGTTCGGGTTAGGGTTAGGGTTAGGTTTAGGGTTAGGGTTCCGTTTAGGGTTAGAGTTCGGGTTAGGATTAGGGTTAGGGTTAGGGTTAGGGTTAGGGTTCGGATTAGGGTTAGGGGTAGGGTTCGGCTTAGGGTTTGGTTTCGGGTTAGGGTTAGGTTTAGGGTTCGGGTTAGGGTTAGGGTTCGGGTTAGGGTTAGGGTTAGGGTTAGGGTTAGGGTTTAGGGTTAGGGTTACAGTTCGTGTTAGGTTTAGGGCTAGGGTTCGGTTTAGGGTTCGGGTTAGGGTTAGGGTTAGGGGTAGGGTTCGTGGTAGGGTTAGGTTTAGGGTTAGGGTTAGGGTTAGGGTTAAGTTTCGGGGTAGGGTTAGGGTTAGTGTTCGGGTTAGGGTTAGGGTTAGTGTTCGGGTTAGGGTTAGGGTTCGGGTTAGGGTTAGGGTTAGGGTTCGGGTTCGGGTTAGGGTTAGGGTTCGGGTTAGGGTTCGGGTTAGGGTTAGGATTCGGGTAAGGGGTTAGTGTTCGGGTTCGGGGTAGCGTTAGGGTTAGGGTTCCGGTTAAGGTTAGTGTTAGTGTTCGGGTTCGGGTTAGGGTTCGGTTTAGGGTTAGGTTTCCGGTTAGGGTTAGGGATAGGGTTCGGGTTCGGGTTAGGATTAGGGTCCGGGTTACTGTTAGGGTTCGGGTTTGTGTTAGGGTTCGGGTTAGGGTTAGGGTTAGGGTTAGGGTTCAGGTTCGGGTTAGGGTTCGGTTTAGGGTTAGGGTTAGTGTTAGGGTTAGGGTTAGGGTTCGGGTTCGGTTTAGGGTTAGTGTTATTGTTAGGGTTCGAGTTCGGGTTAGGGTTCGGGTTAGGGTTAGTGTTAGGGTTCGGGTTCGGGTTCGGGTTAGGGTTAGTGTTAGTGTTCAGGTTCGGGTTAGGGTTAGGTTTCGGGTTAGGGGTAGGGTTCGGGTTCGGGTTAGGGTTAGGGTTCGGGTTAGGGTTCGGGTTAGGGTTAGGGTTCGGGTTAGGGTTAGTTTCGGGTTAGGGTTAGGGTTAGGTTTAGGAGGTAGGGTTAGGGTTAGGGTTCGGGTTAGGTGTAGGGTTAGGGTTTGGGTTAGGGGTTAGGGTTCGGGTTAGGGTTGGGTTTCGGGTTAGGGTTAGGGTTAGGGTTAGGGTTAGTGTTCGGGTTAGGGTTAGGGTTAGGATTAGGTTTAGGGTACGGGTTAGGGTTAGGGTTAGGGTTAGGGTTCGGGTTAGGGTTAGGGTTAGGGTTCAGGTTAGGGTTCGGGTTAGGGTTAGTGTTAGGGTTAGGGTTAGGGTTCGGGTTCGGGTTAGGGTTAGGGTTAGGGTTCGGGGTATGGTTAGGTTTAATGTTAGGGGTAGGGTTATGTTTCGGGGTAGGGTTAGGGTTAAGGTTCGGGTTAGGGTTAGGGTTAGGGTTAGGGTTCTCGTTAGGGTTCGGGTTAGGTGTCGGGTTAGGGTTAGGGTTAGTGTTCGGGTTAGGGTTAGGGTTAGGGTTAGGGTTCGGGTTAGGGTTAGGGTTCGTGTTAGGGTTAGGGTTAAGGTTCGGGTTCGGGTTAGGGTTAGGGTTCGGGTTAGGGTTCGGGTTAGGGTTAGGATTCGGGTAAGGGGTTAGTGTTCGGGTTCGGGGTAGGGTTAGGGTTAGGGTTCCGGTTAAGGTTAGTGTTAGGGTTCGGGTTAGGGTTAGGGTTAGGGTTCGGGTTCGGGTCAGGGTTAGTGTTAGGGTTAGGGTTCGGGTTAGGGTTAGGGTTCGGGTTCGGGTTAGGGTTAGAGTTTGGGTTAGTGTTCGGGTTAGGGTTAGTGTTCGGGTTAGGGTTAGGGTTCGGGTTAAAGTTAGGGTTAGTGTTAAATTTAGGGTTCGGTTTCGGGTTAGGGTTAGGGTTAAGGTTAGGGTTAGGCTCAGGGTTCGTGTTAGAGTTAGGGTTAGGGTTAGGGTTCGGTTTCGGGTTAGGTTTAGGGTTCGGGTTAGTGTTAGGGTTCGGGTTAGGGTTAGGGTTAGGGTTAAGGTTAGGGTTAGGGTTAGGGTTAGGGTTAGGGTTCAGGTTAGGGTTAGGGTTAGGGTTAGGGTTAGGGTTAGGGTTCGGGTTAGGGTTAGGGTTCGGTTTAGGGTTAGGGTTAGGGTTAAGTTTAGGGTTAGGGTTCGGGTTAGGGTTAGGGTTAAGATTCGGGTTAGGGTTAGGTTTAGGGTTAGGGTTAGGGTTCGCGTTAGGTTTCGGGTTAGGGGTCGGGTTAAGGTTAGGGTTAGTGTTCTGTTTAGGGTTAGGGTTAGGGTTAGAGTTCGGGTTAGGGTTAGGGTTAGGGTTCGGGTTAGGGTTAGGGTAAGGGTTAGGGTTCGGGTTAGGGTTAGGTTTAGTGTTAGGGTTAGGGTTAGGGTTAAGGTTCGGGGTAGGGTTAGGGTTAAGTTTCGGGTTCGGGTTAGGGTTAGGGTTCGGGTTAGGGTTCGGGTTAGGGTTAGGATTCGGGTAAGGTGATAGGTTTCAGGTTCGGGGTAGGGTTAAGGTTAGGGCCCGGTTAAGGTTAGGGTTAGGTCGGGTTAAGGTTAGGGTTAGTGTTCTGTTTAGGGTTAGGGGTAGGGTTAGGGTTCGGGTTAGGGTTAGGTTTAGGGTTAGGGTTCGGGTTCGGGTTACTGTTAGGATTAGGGATAGGGATCAGTTTCGGGATAGGGTTAGGGTTAGGGTTAGGGTTAGGGTCAGGGTTCGGCTTAGGTTTAGGGTTAGGGTTAGTGTTCGGGTTAGGGTTAGGGTTAGGGTTAGGTTTAGGGTTCGGGTTAGGGTTAGGTTTAGGGTTAGGGTTCGGGTTAGGGTTAGGGTTCAGGTTAGGGTTCGGGTTAGGGTTATGGTTAGGGTTAGGGTTAGGTTTAGGGTTCGGGTTAGGGTTAGGTTTAGGGTTAGTGTTCGGGTTAGGGTTAGGGTTAGGGTTCAGGTTATGGTTCGGGTTAGGGTTATGGTTAGGGTTAGGGTTAGGGTTCGGGTTAGGGTTAGGGTTAGGGGTAGGGTTCGGGGTAGTGTTAGGTTTAGGGTTAGGGTTAGGGTTAGGGTTAAATTTCGGGGTAGGGTTAGGGTTAGTGTTCGGGTTAGGATTAGGGTTAGGGTTAGATTTCGGGTTAGGGTTAGGGTTCGGGTTAGGGTTAGGGTTAGGGTTCGGGTTCGGGTTAGGGTTAGGGTTCGGGTTAGGGTTCGGGTTAGGGTTAGGATTCGGGTAAGAGGTTAGTGTTCGGGTTCGGGGTAGGGTTAGGTTTAGGGTTCCGGTTAAGGTTAGTGTTAGGTTTCGGGTTCGGTTTAGGGTTCGGGTTAGGGTTAGGTTTCCGGTTAGGGTTAGGGATAGGGTTTGGTTTCGGTTTAGGATTAGGGTTCGGGTTAGTGTTAGGGTTCGGGTTTGTGTTAGGGTTCGGGTTAGGGTTAGGGTTAGGGTTAGGGTTCCGGTTCGGGTTAGGGTTCGGGTTAGGGTTAGGGTTAGTGTTAGGGTTAGGGTTAGGGTTAGGGTTCGGGTTCGGTTTAGGGTTAGTGTTAGGGTAAGGGTTCGGGTTAGGGTTCGGGTTAGGGTGAGGGTTAGGGTAGGGTTCGGTTTAGGGTTAGGGTTAGGGTTAGGGTTAGGGTTAGGGTTAGGGTTAGGGTTCGGGTTAGGGTTAGGTTTAAGTTTCGGGTTAGGTTTAGGGTTAGGGTTAGGGTTAGGGTTAGGGTTCGCGTTAGGGTTCGGGGTAGGGGTCGGGTTAGTGTTAGGGTTTGATATCGGGTTAGTGTTAGGGTTAGGGTTAGGGTTTGGGTTAGGTTTAGGGTTCCGGTTAGGGTTAGGGTTAGGGTTCGGGTTTGGGTTAGGGTTAGGGTTCGGGTTCGGGTTAGGGTTAGGGTTCGGTTTAGGGTTCGGGTTATGGTTAGGGTTAGGGTTAGGGTTCGGGTTCGGGGTTAGGGTTAGGGTTCGGGTTAGGGTTCGGATTAGGGTTAGGATTCGGGTAAGGGGTTAGGGTTCGGGTTCGGGTTAGGGTTAGGGTTAGGGTTCCGGTTAAGGTTAGGGTTAGGGTTCGGGTTAGGGTTAGGGTTAGGTTTCGGGTTAGGGTTAGGGTTAGGGTTCGGGTTAGGGTTCGGGTTCGGGTTAGGGTTAGGGTTAGGGTTCTGGTTAGGGTTAGGTTTCGGGTTAGGATTAGGGTTAGGGTTACGGTTAGGTTTAGGGTTCGGATTAGGGTTAGGGGTAGGGTTCGGCTTAGGGTTTGGGTTCGGGTTAGGGTTAGGGTTAGGGTTAGGGTTAGTGTTAGGGTTCGGGTTAGGGTTAGGGTTAGGGTTAGTGTTAGGGTTTAGGGTTAGGGTTACAGTTCGGGTTAGGGTTAGGGTTAGGGTTCGGGTTAGGGTTCGGGTTAGGGTCAGGTTTAGGGTTCGGGTTAGGGTTAGGGTTAGGATTAGGGTTAAGGTTAGGGTTCAGGTTAGGGTTAGGGTTAGGGTTAGGGTTCGGGTTAGGGTTAGGATTCGGGTAAGGTGTTAGGGTTCGGGTTCGGGGTAGGGTTTTGTTAGGGCCCGGTTAAGGTTAGGGTTAGGGTTCGGGTTAGGGTTAGGGTTCGGGTTAGGGTTAGGGTTAGGGTTCGGGTTCGGGTTAGGTTTAGGGTTCGGGTTAGGGTTCGGGTTAGGGTTAGGATTCGGGTAATGGGTTAGTGTTCGGGTTCGGGGTAGGGTTAGGGTTAGGGTTCCGGTTAAGGTTAGTGTCAGGGTTCGGGTTCGGGTTAGGGTTCGGGTTAGGGTTAGGTTTCCGGTTAGGGTTAGGGATAGGGTTCGGGTTCGGGTTAGCGTTAGGGTTCGGGTTAGTGTTAGGGTTCGGGTTTGTGTTAGGGTTCGGGTTCGGGTTAGGGTTAGGGTTCGGGTTCGGGTTAGGGTTCGCGTTAGGGTTAGGGTTAGTGTTAGGTTTAGGGTTAGGGTTATGGTTCGGGTTCGGTTTAGGGTTAGTGTTAGTGTTAGGGTTCGGGTTCGGGTTCGGGTTAGGGTTAGTGTTAGGGTTCGGGTTCGGGTTCGGGTTAGGGTTAGTGTTAGTGTTCGGGTTCGGGTTAGGGTTAGGTTTCGGGTTAGGGGTAGTTTTCGGGTTCGGGTTAGGGTTAGGGTTCGGGTTAGGGTTCGGGTTAGGGTTAGGGTTCGGGTTAGGGTTAGTATCGGGTTAGGGTTAGGGTTAGGTTTAGGAGGTAGGGTTAGGGTTAGGGTTCGGGTTAGGGGTAGGGTTAGGGTTTGGGTTAGGGGTTAGGGTTGGGGTTAGGGTTGGGTTTCGGGTTAGGGTTAGGGTTAGGGTTAGGGTTAGGGTTCGGGTTTGGGTTAGGGTTAAGGTTCGGGTTATGGTTAGGGTTAAGGTTCGGGTTAGGGTTAGGGTTCTCGTTAGGGTTCGGGTTAGGTGTCGGGTTAGGGTTAGGGTTAGTGTTCGGGTTAGGGTTAGGGTTAGGGTTAGGGTTCGGGTTAGGGTTAGGGTTCGGGTTAGGGTTAGGGTTAAGGTTCGGGTTCGGGTTAGTGTTAGGGTTCGGGTTAGGGCTCGGGTTAGGGTTAGGATTCGGGTAAGGGGTTAGGGTTTGGTTTCGGGGTAGGGTTAGGGTTAGGGTTCCAGTTAAGGTTAGGGGTTTGTGTTCGGGTTAGGGTTAGGGTTAGGGTTCGGGTTCGGGTTAGAGTAAGTGTTAGGATTAGGGTTCGGGGTAGGGTTAGGTTTCGGGTTAGGGTTAGGGTTCGGGTTCGGGTTAGGGTTAGAGTTTGGGTTAGGGTTCGGGTTAGGGTTAGGTTTAGGGTTCGGGTTAGGTTTAGGTTTAGGGTTAGGGTTCGGTTTAGGGTTAGGGTTAGGGTTAGGGTTCGGGTTAGGGTTAGGGTTAGGGTTATGGTTAGGGTTAGGGTTCGGGTTCGGGTTAGGGTTAGGGTTAGGGTTCGTGTTAGGGTTAGGGTTAGGGTTCGGGTTAGGGTTCGGGTTAGGTTTAGGGTTAGGGTTAGGGTTCGGGTTAGGGTGAGTGTTAGGGTAGGGTTCGGTTAGGGTTAGGGTTAGGGTTAGGGTTAGGGTTTGGGTTAGTGTTCGGGTTAGGGTTAGGGTTAAGTTTCGGGTTAGGTTTAGGGTTAGGGTTAGGGTTAGGGTTCGCGTTAGGGTTCGGGTTAGGGGTCCGGTTAGTGTTAGGGTTTGGGATCGGGTTAGGGTTAGGGTTAGGGTTAGGGTTTGGTTTAGGTTTAGGGTTCGGGTTAGGATTAGGGTTAGGGTTCGGGTTCGGGTTAGGGTTAGGGTTAGGGTTAGGGTTCGGGTTCGGTGTTAGGGTTAGGGTTAGGGTTAGGGTTTGGGTTAGGTTTAGGGTTCGTGTTAGGGTTAGGGTTCGGTTTAGGGTTCGGGTTATGGTTAGGGTTAGGGTTAGGGTTCGGGTTCGGTGTTAGGGTTAGGGTTAGGGTTCAGGTTAGGGTTAGGGTTAGGGTTAGGGTTCGGGTTAGGGTTAGGTTTAGGGTTAGGGTTAGGGTTCGGGTTAGGGTGAGGGTTAGGGTAGGTTTCGGTTTAGGGTTAGGGTTAGGGTTAGGGTTAGGTTTAGGGTTCGGGTTAGGGTGAGGGTTAGGGTAGAGTTCGGTTTAGGGTTAGGGTTAGGGTTAGGGTTAGGGTTAGGGTTCGGGTTAGGGTTAGGGTTAATTTTCGGGTTAGGTTTAGGGTTAGGGTTAGGGTTAGGGTTCGCCTTAGGGTTCGGGTTAGGGGTCGGGTTAGTGTTAGGGTTTGGGATTGGGTTAGGGTTAGGGTTAGGGTTAGGGTTCGGGTTAGGTTTAGGGTTCGGGTTAGGGTTAGGGTTAGGGTTCGGGTTCGGGTTAGGGTTAGGGTTCGGGTTCGGGTTAGGGTTAGGGTTCAGTTTAGGGTTCGGGTTATGGTTAGGGTTAGGGTTAGGGTTCGGGTTTGGGGTTAGGGTTAGGGTTAGGGTACGGGTTAGGGTTCGGGTTAGGGTTAGGATTCGGGTAAGGGGTTAGGGATCGGGTTCGGGTTAGGGTTAGGGTTAGGGTTCCGGTTAAGGTTAGGGTTAGGGTTCGGGTTAGGGTTAGGGTAAGGGACAGGTTTAGGGTTCGGGTTAGGGTTAGGGTTAGGGTTAGGTTTAAGATTAGGGTTCAGGTTAGGGTTAGGGTTAGTGTTAGGGTTCGGGTTAGGGTTAGGTTTAGGGTTAGGGTTAAGTTTCGGGTAGGGTTAGGGTTAAGGTTCGGTTTAGGGTTAGGGTTAGGGTTCTCGTTAGGGTTCGGGTTAGGTGTCGGGTTAGGGTTAGGGTTAGGGTTAGGGTTAGGGTTCGGGTTAGGGTTAGGGTTCGGGTTAGGGTTAGGGTTAAGGTTCGGGTTCGGGTTAAGGTTAGGGTTCGGGTTAGGGTTCGGGTTAGGTTTAGGATTCGGGTAAGGGGTTACGGTTCGTGTTCGGGGTAGGGTTAGGGTTAGGGTTCCAGTTAAGGTTAGTGTTAGGGTTCGGGTTAGGGTTAGGGTTAGGGTTAGGGTTCGGGTTAGGGTGAGGGTTAGGGTAGGGTTCGGTTAGGGTTAGGGTTAGGGTTAAGGTTAGGGTTAGGGTTAGTGTTCGGGTTAGGGTTAGGGTTAAGTTTCGGGTTAGGTTTAGGGTTAGGGTTAGGGTTAGGGTTCGCGTTAGGGTTCGGGTTAGGGGTCGGGTTAGTGTTAGGGTTTGGGATCGGGTTAGGGTTAGGGTTAGGGTTAGGGTTTGGGTTAGGTTTAGGGTTCGGTTTAGGGTTAGGGTTAGGGTTCGGGTTCGGGTTAGGGTTAGGGTTAGGGTTAGGGTTCGGGTTCGGGGTTAGAGTTAGGGTTAGGGTTAGGGTTAGGGTTTGGGTTAGGTTTAGGGTTCGGGTTAGGGTTAGGGTTCGGTTTAGGGTTCGGGTTATGGTTAGGGTTAGGGTTAGGGTTCGGGTTCGGGGTTAGGGTTAGGGTTAGGGTTCAGGTTAGGGTTAGGGTTAGGGTTAGGTTTAGGGTTCGGGTTAGGTTTAGGTTTAGGGTTAGGGTTCGGGTTAGGGTTAGGGTTAGGGTTAGGGTTCGGGTTAGGTTTCGGGTTAGGGGTCGGGTTAAGGTTAGGGTTAGTGTTCTGTTTAGGGTTAGGGTTAGGGTTAGAGTTCGGGTTAGGGTTAGGGTTAGGGTTCGGGTTAGGGTTAGGGTAAGGGTTAGGGTTCGGGTTAGGGTTAGGTTTAGTGTTAGGGTTAGGGTTAGGGTTAAGGTTCGGGGTAGGGTTAGGGTTAAGTTTCGGGTTCGGGTTAGGGTTAGGGTTCGGGTTAGGGTTCGGGTTAGGGTTAGGATTCGGGTAAGGTGATAGGTTTCAGGTTCGGGGTAGGGTTAAGGTTAGGGCCCGGTTAAGGTTAGGGTTAGGTCGGGTTAAGGTTAGGGTTAGTGTTCTGTTTAGGGTTAGGGGTAGGGTTAGGGTTCGGGTTAGGGTTAGGTTTAGGGTTAGGGTTCGGGTTCGGGTTACTGTTAGGATTAGGGATAGGGATCAGTTTCGGGATAGGGTTAGGGTTAGGGTTAGGGTTAGGGTCAGGGTTCGGCTTAGGTTTAGGGTTAGGGTTAGTGTTCGGGTTAGGGTTAGGGTTAGGGTTAGGTTTAGGGTTCGGGTTAGGGTTAGGTTTAGGGTTAGGGTTCGGGTTAGGGTTAGGGTTCAGGTTAGGGTTCGGGTTAGGGTTATGGTTAGGGTTAGGGTTAGGTTTAGGGTTCGGGTTAGGGTTAGGTTTAGGGTTAGTGTTCGGGTTAGGGTTAGGGTTAGGGTTCAGGTTATGGTTCGGGTTAGGGTTATGGTTAGGGTTAGGGTTAGGGTTCGGGTTAGGGTTAGGGTTAGGGGTAGGGTTCGGGGTAGTGTTAGGTTTAGGGTTAGGGTTAGGGTTAGGGTTAAATTTCGGGGTAGGGTTAGGGTTAGTGTTCGGGTTAGGATTAGGGTTAGGGTTAGATTTCGGGTTAGGGTTAGGGTTCGGGTTAGGGTTAGGGTTAGGGTTCGGGTTCGGGTTAGGGTTAGGGTTCGGGTTAGGGTTCGGGTTAGGGTTAGGATTCGGGTAAGAGGTTAGTGTTCGGGTTCGGGGTAGGGTTAGGTTTAGGGTTCCGGTTAAGGTTAGTGTTAGGTTTCGGGTTCGGTTTAGGGTTCGGGTTAGGGTTAGTTTTCCGGTTAGGGTTAGGGATAGGGTTTGGTTTCGGTTTAGGATTAGGGTTCGGGTTAGTGTTAGGGTTCGGGTTTGTGTTAGGGTTCGGGTTAGGGTTAGGGTTAGGGTTAGGGTTCAGGTTCGGGTTAGGGTTCGGGTTAGGGTTAGGGTTAGTGTTAGGGTTAGGGTTAGGGTTAGGGTTCGGGTTCGGTTTAGGGTTAGTGTTAGGGTAAGGGTTCGGGTTAGGGTTCGGGTTAGGGTGAGGGTTAGGGTAGGGTTCGGTTTAGGGTTAGGGTTAGGGTTAGGGTTAGGGTTAGGGTTAGGGTTAGGGTTCGGGTTAGGGTTAGGTTTAAGTTTCGGGTTAGGTTTAGGGTTAGGGTTAGGGTTAGGGTTAGGGTTCGCGTTAGGGTTCGGGGTAGGGGTCGGGTTAGTGTTAGGGTTTGATATCGGGTTAGTGTTAGGGTTAGGGTTAGGGTTTGGGTTAGGTTTAGGGTTCCGGTTAGGGTTAGGGTTAGGGTTCGGGTTTGGGTTAGGGTTAGGGTTCGGGTTCGGGTTAGGGTTAGGGTTCGGTTTAGGGTTCGGGTTATGGTTAGGGTTAGGGTTAGGGTTCGGGTTCGGGGTTAGGGTTAGGGTTCGGGTTAGGGTTCGGATTAGGGTTAGGATTCGGGTAAGGGGTTAGGGTTCGGGTTCGGGTTAGGGTTAGGGTTAGGGTTCCGGTTAAGGTTAGGGTTAGGGTTCGGGTTAGGGTTAGGGTTAGGTTTCGGGTTAGGGTTAGGGTTAGGGTTCGGGTTAGGGTTCGGGTTCGGGTTAGGGTTAGGGTTAGGGTTCTGGTTAGGGTTAGGTTTCGGGTTAGGATTAGGGTTAGGGTTACGGTTAGGTTTAGGGTTCGGATTAGGGTTAGGGGTAGGGTTCGGCTTAGGGTTTGGGTTCGGGTTAGGGTTAGGGTTAGGGTTAGGGTTAGTGTTAGGGTTCGGGTTAGGGTTAGGGTTAGGGTTAGTGTTAGGGTTTAGGGTTAGGGTTACAGTTCGGGTTAGGGTTAGGGTTAGGGTTCGGGTTAGGGTTCGGGTTAGGGTCAGGTTTAGGGTTCGGGTTAGGGTTAGGGTTAGGATTAGGGTTAAGGTTAGGGTTCAGGTTAGGGTTAGGGTTAGGGTTAGGGTTCGGGTTAGGGTTAGGATTCGGGTAAGGTGTTAGGGTTCGGGTTCGGGGTAGGGTTTTGTTAGGGCCCGGTTAAGGTTAGGGTTAGGGTTCGGGTTAGGGTTAGGGTTCGGGTTAGGGTTAGGGTTAGGGTTCGGGTTCGGGTTAGGTTTAGGGTTCGGGTTAGGGTTCGGGTTAGGGTTAGGATTCGGGTAATGGGTTAGTGTTCGGGTTCGGGGTAGGGTTAGGGTTAGGGTTCCGGTTAAGGTTAGTGTTAGGGTTCGGGTTCGGGTTAGGGTTCGTGTTAGGGTTAGGTTTCCGGTTAGGGTTAGGGATAGGGTTCGGGTTCGGGTTAGCGTTAGGGTTCGGGTTAGTGTTAGGGTTCGGGTTTGTGTTAGGGTTCGGGTTCGGGTTAGGGTTAGGGTTCGGGTTCGGGTTAGGGTTCGCGTTAGGGTTAGGGTTAGTGTTAGGTTTAGGGTTAGGGTTATGGTTCGGGTTCGGTTTAGGGTTAGTGTTAGTGTTAGGGTTCGGGTTCGGGTTCGGGTTAGGGTTAGTGTTAGGGTTCGGGTTCGGGTTCGGGTTAGGGTTAGTGTTAGTGTTCGGGTTCGGGTTAGGGTTAGGTTTCGGGTTAGGGGTAGTTTTCGGGTTCGGGTTAGGGTTAGGGTTCGGGTTAGGGTTCGGGTTAGGGTTAGGGTTCGGGTTAGGGTTAGTATCGGGTTAGGGTTAGGGTTAGGTTTAGGAGGTAGGGTTAGGGTTAGGGTTCGGGTTAGGGGTAGGGTTAGGGTTTGGGTTAGGGGTTAGGGTTGGGGTTAGGGTTGGGTTTCGGGTTAGGGTTAGGGTTAGGGTTAGGGTTAGGGTTCGGGTTCGGGTTAGGGTTAAGGTTCGGGTTATGGTTAGGGTTAAGGTTCGGGTTAGGGTTAGGGTTCTCGTTAGGGTTCGGGTTAGGTGTCGGGTTAGGGTTAGGGTTAGTGTTCGGGTTAGGGTTAGGGTTAGGGTTAGGGTTCGGGTTAGGGTTAGGGTTCGGGTTAGGGTTAGGGTTAAGGTTCGGGTTCGGGTTAGTGTTAGGGTTCGGGTTAGGGCTCGGGTTAGGGTTAGGATTCGGGTAAGGGGTTAGGGTTTGGTTTCGGGGTAGGGTTAGGGTTAGGGTTCCAGTTAAGGTTAGGGGTTTGTGTTCGGGTTAGGGTTAGGGTTAGTGTTCGGGTTCGGGTTAGAGTAAGTGTTAGGATTAGGGTTCGGGGTAGGGTTAGGTTTCGGGTTAGGGTTAGGGTTCGGGTTCGGGTTAGGGTTAGAGTTTGGGTTAGGGTTCGGGTTAGGGTTAGGTTTAGGGTTCGGGTTAGGTTTAGGTTTAGGGTTAGGGTTCGGTTTAGGGTTAGGGTTAGGGTTAGGGTTCGGGTTAGGGTTAGGGTTAGGGTTATGGTTAGGGTTAGGGTTCGGGTTCGGGTTAGGGTTAGGGTTAGGGTTCGGGTTAGGGTTAGGGTTAGGGTTCGGGTTAGGGTTCGGGTTAGGTTTAGGGTTAGGGTTAGGGTTCGGGTTAGGGTGAGTGTTCGGGTAGGGTTCGGTTAGGGTTAGGGTTAGGGTTAGGGTTAGGGTTTGGGTTAGTGTTCGGGTTAGGGTTAGGGTTAAGTTTCGGGTTAGGTTTAGGGTTAGGGTTAGGGTTAGGGTTCGCGTTAGGGTTCGGGTTAGGGGTCCGGTTAGTGTTAGGGTTTGGGATCGGGTTAGGGTTAGGGTTAGGGTTAGGGTTTGGTTTAGGTTTAGGGTTCGGGTTAGGATTAGGGTTAGGGTTCGGGTTCGGGTTAGGGTTAGGGTTAGGGTTAGGGTTCGGGTTCGGTGTTAGGGTTAGGGTTAGGGTTAGGGTTTGGGTTAGGTTTAGGGTTCGTGTTAGGGTTAGGGTTCGGTTTAGGGTTCGGGTTATGGTTATGGTTAGGGTTAGGGTTCGGGTTCGGTGTTAGGGTTAGGGTTAGGGTTCAGGTTAGGGTTAGGGTTAGGGTTAGGGTTCGGGTTAGGGTTAGGTTTAGGGTTAGGGTTAGGGTTCGGTTTAGGGTGAGGGTTAGGGTAGGTTTCGGTTTAGGGTTAGGGTTAGGGTTAGGGTTAGGTTTAGGGTTCGGGTTAGGGTGAGGGTTAGGGTAGTGTTCGGTTTAGGGTTAGGGTTAGGGTTAGGGTTCGGGTTAGGGTTAGGGTTAAGTTTCGGGTTAGGTTTAGGGTTAGGGTTAGGGTTAGGGTTCGCCTTAGGGTTCGGGTTAGGGGTCGGGTTAGTGTTAGGGTTTGGGATTGGGTTAGGGTTAGGGTTAGGGTTAGGGTTCGGGTTAGGTTTAGGGTTCGGGTTAGGGTTAGGGTTAGGGTTCGGGTTCGGGTTAGGGTTAGGGTTCGGGTTCGGGTTAGGGTTAGGGTTCAGTTTAGGGTTCGGGTTATGGTTAGGGTTAGGGTTAGGGTTCGGGTTTGGGGTTAGGGTTAGGGTTAGGGTTCGGGTTAGGGTTCGGGTTAGGGTTAGGATTCGGGTAAGGGGTTAGGGATCGGGTTCGGGTTAGGGTTAGGGTTAGGGTTCCGGTTAAGGTTAGGGTTAGGGTTCGGGTTAGGGTTAGGGTAAGGGACAGGTTTAGGGTTCGGGTTAGGGTTAGGGTTAGGGTTAGGTTTAAGATTAGGGTTCAGGTTAGGGTTAGGGTTAGTGTTAGGGTTCGGGTTAGGGTTAGGTTTAGGGTTAGGGTTAAGTTTCGGGTAGGGTTAGGGTTAAGGTTCGGTTTAGGGTTAGGGTTAGGGTTCTCGTTAGGGTTCGGGTTAGGTGTCGGGTTAGGGTTAGGGTTAGGGTTAGGGTTAGGGTTCGGGTTAGGGTTAGGGTTCGGGTTAGGGTTAGGGTTAAGGTTCGGGTTCGGGTTAAGGTTAGGGTTCGGGTTAGGGTTCGGGTTAGGTTTAGGATTCGGGTAAGGGGTTACGGTTCGTGTTCGGGGTAGGGTTAGGGTTAGGGTTCCAGTTAAGGTTAGTGTTAGGGTTCGGGTTAGGGTTAGGGTTAGGGTTAGGGTTCGGGTTAGGGTGAGGGTTAGGGTAGGGTTCGGTTAGGGTTAGGGTTAGGGTTAAGGTTAGGGTTAGGGTTAGTGTTCGGGTTAGGGTTAGGGTTAAGTTTCGGGTTAGGTTTAGGGTTAGGGTTAGGGTTAGGGTTCGCGTTAGGGTTCGGGTTAGGGGTCGGGTTAGTGTTAGGGTTTGGGATCGGGTTAGGGTTAGGGTTAGGGTTAGGGTTTGGGTTAGGTTTAGGGTTCGGTTTAGGGTTAGGGTTAGGGTTCGGGTTCGGGTTAGGGTTAGGGTTAGGGTTAGGGTTCGGGTTCGGGGTTAGAGTTAGGGTTAGGGTTAGGGTTAGGGTTTGGGTTAGGTTTAGGGTTCGGGTTAGGGTTAGGGTTCGGTTTAGGGTTCGGGTTATGGTTAGGGTTAGGGTTAGGGTTCGGGTTCGGGGTTAGGGTTAGGGTTAGGGTTCAGGTTAGGGTTAGGGTTAGGGTTAGGTTTAGGGTTCGGGTTAGGTTTAGGTTTAGGGTTAGGGTTCGGGTTAGGGTTAGGGTTAGGGTTAGGGTTCGGGTTAGGATTAGGGTTAGGGTTAGTGTTAGGGTTAGGGTTTAGGGTTAGGGTTACAGTTCGGGTTAGGGTTAGGGTTAGGGTTCGGGTTAGGGTTCGGATTAGGGTCAGGTTTAGGGTTCGGGTTAGGGTTAGTGTTAGGGTTAGGTTTAAGTTTAGGGTTCAGGTTAGGGTTAGGGTTAGTGTTAGGGTTCGGGTTAGGGTTAGGATTCGGGTAGGTGTTAGGGTTCGGGTTCGGGGTAGGGTTAGGTTTAGGGCCCTGTTAAGTTTAGGGTTAGGGTTCGGGTTAGGGTTAGGGTTCTGGTTCGGTTTACGGTTAGGGTTATGTTTAGGTTTCAGTTTCGGGTTAGGGTTAGGGTTAGGGTTAGGGTTAGGGTCAGGGTTCGTCTTAGGGTTAGGGTTAGGGTTAGTGTTCGGGTTAGGGTTAGGGTTAAGGTTAGGGTTAGGTTTAGGGTTCGGGTTAGGGTTAGGTTTAGGGTTAGGGTTCGGGTTAGGGTTAGGTTAGGGTTCAGGTTAGGGTTCAGGTTAGGGTTAGGGTTAGGGTTAGGTTTCGGGTTAGGGTTAGGGTTAGGTTTAGGGTTAAGTTTCGGGTAGGGTTAGGGTTAAGGTTCGGTTTAGGGTTAGGGTTAGGGTTCTTGTTAGGGTTCGGGTTAGGTGTCGGGTTAGGGTTAGGGTTAGGGTTAGGGTTCGGGTTAGGGTTAGGGTTCGGGTTAGGGTTAGGGTTAAGGTTCGGGTTCGGGTTAAGGTTAGGGTTCGGGTTAGGGTTCGGGTTAGGTTTAGGATTCGGGTAAGGGGTTACGGTTCGTGTTCGGGGTAGGGTTAGGATTAGGGTTCCAGTTAAGGTTAGTGTTAGTGTTAGTGTTAGGGTTCGGGTTAGGGTTAGGGTTAGGGTTTGGGTTCGGGTTAGGGTTAGTGTTAGGGTTAGGGTTCGGGTTAGGGTTAGGGTTCGGGTTAGGGTTCGGGTTCAGGTTAGGGTTAGAGTTTGGTTTAGGGTTCTGGTTAGGGTTAGGGTTCGGGTTAGAGTTAGGGTTCGGGTTAGGGTTAGTGTTAGGGTTAGGTTTCGGGTTAGGATTAGGGTTCGGGTTCGGGTTACGGTTAGGGTTAGTGTTAGGGTTCGGTTTCGGGTTAGGATTAGGGTTCGGGTTAGGGTTAGGGTTCCGGTTAGGGTTAGGGATAGGGTTCGGGTTCGGGTTAGGTTTAGGGTTAGTGTTAGGGATAGGGTTAGGGTTAGGGTTCGGGTTCGGTTTAGGGTTAGTGTTAGGGTTAGGGTTCGGGTTAGGGTTCGGGTTAGGGTTAGTGTTAGGGTTCGGGTTCGGGTTCGGGTTAGGGTTAGTGTTAGGGTTTGGGTTCGGGTTAGGTTTAGGTTTCGGGTTAGGTGTAGGGTTTGGGTTCGGGTTAGGTTTAGGGTTCGGGTTAGGGTTCAGGTTAGGTTTATGGTTAGGGTTAGGGTTAGGTTTCGGGTTAGGGTTAGGGTTAGGTTTAGGAGGTAGGGTTAGGGTTAGGGTTCGGGTTAGGGGTAGGGTTAGGGTTAGGGTTAGGGGTTAGGGTTCGGGTTAGGGTTAGAGTTCGGGTTAGGGTTAGGGTTAGGGTTAGTGTTCGGGTTCGGGTTAGGGTTAGGGTTAGGGTTAAGGTTAGGGTTAGGGTTCGGATTAGGGTTAGTGGTACGGTTCGGGTTAGGGTTCGGATTCGGGTTAGGGTTAGGGTTAGGGTTAAGGTTAGGGTTAGGGTTCGGATTAGGGTTAGTGGTACGGTTCGGGTTAGGGTTCGGGTTCGGGTTAGGGTTAGGGTTAGGGTTAGGGTTAGGGTTAGGGTTCGGGTTAGGGTTCGGGTTAGGGTTAGGGTTAGGATTAGGTTTCGGGTTAGGGTTAGGGTTCGGTTTAGGTTTAGGGTTAGGGTTAGGTTTAGGGTTAGGGTTCGGGTTAGGGTTAGGGTTAAGGTTCGGGTTAGGGTTAGGTTTAGGTTTAGGGTTAGGGTTCGCGTTAGGGTTCGGGTTAGGGGTCGGGTTAAGGTTAGGGTTAGTGTTCTGTTTAGGGTTAGGGTTAGGGTTAGGGATAGGGTTAGGGTTAGGGTTCGGGTTAGGGTTAGGTTTAGGGTTCGGGTTAGGGTTAGGATAAGTGTTAGGGTTCGGGTTAGGGTTAGGTTTAGGGTTAGGGTTAGGTTTAGGGTTAAGGTTCGGGGTAGGGTTAGGGTTAAGGTTCGGGTTAGGGTTAGGTTTAGTGTTAGGGTTAGGGTTCGCGTTATGGTTCGGTTTAGGTGTTGGGTTAGGGTTCGGGTTAGGGTTCGGGTTAGGGTTCGGGTTAGGGTTAGGGTTCGGGTTAGGGTTAGGGTTCGGGTTAGGCTTAGGGTTAGGGTTCGGGTTCGGGTTAGGGTTAGGGTTCGGGTTAGGGTTCTGGTTAGGGTTAGGATTCGGGTAAGGTGTTAGGTTTCGGGTTCGGGGTAGGGTTAGGGTTAGGGCCCGTTTAAGGTTAGGGTTAGGGTTCGGGTTAGGGTTAGGGTTCGGTTTCGCGTTACGGTTAGGGTTAGGGTTAGGGTTCAGTTTCGGGATAGAGTTAGGGTTAGGTTTAGGGTTAGGGTTAGGGTCAGGGTTCGGCTTAGGGTTAGGGTTAGGGTTAGTGTTCGGGTTAGGGTTAGGGTTAGGGTTAGGGTTTGGTTTAGGGTTCGGGTTAGGGTTAGGTTTAGGGTTAGGGTTCGGGTTAGGGTTAGGGTTAGGGTTCAGGTTAGGGTTCGGGTTAGGGTTAGGGTTAGGGTTAGGGTTAGGGTTCGGGTTAGGGTTAGGGTTAGGGTTAGGGTTCGGGGTATTGTTAGGTTTAGGGTTAGGGTTAGGTTTAAATTTCGGGGTAGGGTTAGGGTTAAGGTTCGGGTTAGGGTTAGGGTTAGGGTTAGGGTTCTCGTTAGGGTTCGGGTTAGGGTTAGGGTTCGGTTTAGGGTTAGGGTTAGGGTTCGGGTTCGGGTTAGGTTTAGGGTTCGGGTTAGGGTTCGGGTTAGGGTTAGGATTCGGGTAAGGGGTTAGTGTTCGGGTTCGGGTTAGGGTTAGGGTTAGGGTTCCGGTTAAGGTTAGTGTTAGGGTTCGGGTTAGGGTTAGGGTTAGGGTTCGGGTTCGGGTCAGGGTTAGTGTTAGGGTTAGGGTTCGGGTTAGGGTTAGGGTTCGGGTTAGGGTTAGGGTTCGGGTTCGGGTTAGGGTTAGAGTTTGGGTTAGTGTTCGGGTTAGGGTTAGTGTTCGGGTTAGGGTTAGGGTTCGGGTTAAGTTTAGGGTTAGTGTTAAAGTTATGGTTCGTGTTAGGGTTAGGGTTCGGTTTCGGGTTATGGTTAGGGTTAGGGTTAGGGTTCGGTTTCGGGTTAGGGTTAGGGTTAAGGTTAGGGTTAGGCTCAGGGTTTCGGTTAGAGTTAGGGTTAGGGTTAGGGTTCGGTTTCGGGTTAGGGTTAGGGTTCGTGTTAGTGTTAGGGTTCGGGTTAGGGTTAGGGTTAGTGTTAGGGTTAGGGTTAGGGTTAGGGTTCGGGTTTGGTTTAGGGTTAGTGTTAGGGTTAGGTTTCGGTTTCGGGTTAGGGTTCGGGTTAGGGTTAGGGTTAGTGTTAGGGTTAGGGTTAGGGTTAGGGTTCGGGTTTGGTTTAGGGTTAGTGTTAGGGTTAGGTTTCGGGTTCGGGTTAGGGTTAGGGTTAGGGTTTAGGGTTAGGGTTACAGT
This sequence comes from Urocyon cinereoargenteus, assembly GCA_032313775.1. Taxonomy (NCBI): domain Eukaryota; kingdom Metazoa; phylum Chordata; class Mammalia; order Carnivora; family Canidae; genus Urocyon; species Urocyon cinereoargenteus. Next base: position 1,652,521 of record JAVLSZ010000063.1, on the reverse strand, counting down.
TCGGATTAGGGTTAGGGTTAGGGTTCGGGTTAGGGTTCGGGTTAGGGTCAGGTTTAGGGTTCGGGTTAGGGTTAGGGTTAGGGTTAGGGTTAAGGTTAGGGTTCAGTTTGGGGTTAGGTTTAGGGTTAGGGTTCGGGTTAGGGTTAGGATTCGGGTAAGGTGTTAGGGTTCGGATTCGGGGTAGGGTTTTGTTAGGGCCCGGTTAAGGTTAGGGTTAGGGTTCGGGTTAGGGTTAGGGTTCGGGTTAGGGTTAGGGTTAGGGTTCGGGTTCGGGTTAGGTTTAGGGTTCGGGTTAGGGTTCGGGTTAGGGTTAGGATTCGGGTAAGGGGTTAGTGTTCGGGTTCGGGGTAGGGTTAGGGTTAGGGTTCCGGTTAAGGTTAGTGTTAGGGTTCGGGTTCGGGTTAGGGTTCGGGTTAGGGTTAGGTTTCCGGTTAGGGTTAGGGATAGGGTTCGGGTTCGGGTTAGGGTTAGGGTTCGGGTTAGTGTTAGGGTTCGGGTTTGTGTTAGGGTTCGGGTTAGGTTTAGGGTTAGGGTTAGGGTTCGGGTTCGGGTTAGGGTTCGCGTTAGGGTTAGGGTTAGTGTTAGGGTTAGGGTTAGGGTTAGGGTTCGGGTTCGGTTTAGGGTTAGTGTTAGGGTTAGGGTTCGGGTTCTGGTTCGGGTTAGGGTTAGTGTTAGGGTTCGGGTTCGGGTTCGGGTTAGGGTTAGTGTTAGTGTTCGGGTTCGGGTTAGGGTTAGGTTTCGGGTTAGGGGTAGGGTTCGGGTTCGGGTTAGGGTTAGGGTTCGGGTTAGGGTTCGGGTTAGGGTTAGGGTTAGGGTTCGGTTTAGGGTTAGTTTCGGGTTAGGGTTAGGGTTAGTTTTAGGAGGTATGGTTAGGGTTAGGGTTCGGGTTAGGGGTAGGGTTAGGGTTTGGGTTAGGGGTTAGGGTTCGGGTTAGGGTTGGGTTTCGGGTTAGGGTTAGGGTTAGGGTTAGGGTTCGGTTTCGGGTTAGGGTTAAGGTTCGGGTTATGGTTAGGGTTAAGGTTCGGGTTAGGGTTAGCGTTAGGGTTAGGGTTCTCGTTAGGTTTCGGTATAGGTGTCGGGTTAGGGTTAGGGTTAGTGTTCGGGTTAGGGTTAGGGTTAGGGTTAGGGTTCGGGTGAGGGTTAGGGTTCGGGTTAGGGTTAGGGTTAAGGTTCGGGTTCGGGTTAGGGTTAGGGTTCGGGTTAGGGCTCGGGTTAGGGTTAGGATTCGGGTAAGGGGTTAGGGTTCGGGTTCGGGGTAGGGTTAGGGTTAGGGTTCCAGTTAAGGTTAGTGTTAGTGTTCGGGTTAGGGTTAGGGTTAGGGTTCGGGTTCGGGTTAGAGTAAGTGTTAGGATTAGGGTTCGGGTTAGGGTTAGGTTTCGGGTTAGGGTTAGGGTTCGGGATCGGGTTAGGGTTAGATTTTGGGTTAGGGTTCGGGTTAGGGTTAGGTTTAGGTTTCGGGTTAGGTTTAGGTTAAGGTTAGGGTTCGGTTTAGGGTTAGGGTTAGGGTTAGGGTTCGGGTTAGGGTTAAGGTTAGGGTTATGGTTAGGGTTAGGGTTCGGGTTCGGGTTAGGGTTATGGTTAGGGTTAGGGTTAGGGTTCGGGTTAGGGTTCGGGTTAGGTTTAGGGTTAGGGTTAGGGTTCGGGTTAGGGTGAGGGTTAGGGTAGGGTTCGGTTTAGGGTTAGGGTTAGGGTTAGTGTTAGGGTTAGGGTTAGGGTTCGGGTTAGGGTTAGGGTTAAGTTTCGGGTTAGGTTTAGGGTTAGGGTTAGGGTTAGGGTTCGCGTTAGGGTTCGGGTTAGGGGTCGGGTTAGTGTTAGGGTTTGGGATCGGGTTAGGGTTAGGGTTAGGCTTAGGGTTTGGGTTAGGTTTAGGGTTCGGGTTAGGGTTAGGTTTAGGGTTCGGGTTCGGGTTAGGGTTAGGGTTCGGGTTCGGGTTAGGGTTAGGGTTCGGTTTAGGGTTCGGGTTATGGTTAGGGTTAGGGTTAGGGTTCGGTTCGGGGTTAGGGTTAGGGTTACGGTTCGGGTTAGGGTTCGGGTTAGGGTTAGGATTCGGGTAAGGGGTTAGGGTTCGGGTTCGGGTTAGGGTTAGGGTTAGGGTTCCGGTTAAGGTTAGGGTTAGGGTTCGGGTTAGAGTTAGGTTTAGGGTTCGGGTAAGGGTTAGGGTTAGGGTTCGGGTTAGGGGTCGGGTTAGGGGTAGGGTTAGGGTTAGGGTTCTGGTTAGGGTTAGGGTTTCGGGTTAGGATTAGGGTTAGGGTTACGGTTAGGTTTAGGGTTCGGATTAGGGTTAGGGGTAGGGTTCGGCTTTAGGGTTTGGGTTCGGGTTAGGGTTAGGGTTAGGGTTAGGGTTCGGGTTAGGGTTAGGGTTAGGGTTAGGGTTAGGGTTTAGGGTTAGGGTTACAGTTCGGGTTAGGTAGGGTTAGGGTTAGGGTCGGGTTAGGGTTCGGGTTAGGGTCAGGTTTAGGGTTCGGGTTAGGGTTAGGCTTAGGGTTAGGGTTAAGGTTAGGGTTCAGGTTAGGGTTAGGGTTAGGGTTAGGGTTCGGGTTAGGGTTAGGATTCGGGTAAGGTGTTAGGGTTCGGGTTCGGGGTAGGGTTTTGTTAGGGCCCGGTTAAGGTTAGGGTTAGGGTTCGGGTTAGGGTTAGGGTTCGGCTTCGGGTTACGGTAAGGGTTAGTGTTAGGGTTCAGTTTCGGGTTAGGGTTAGGGTTAGGGTTAGGGTTAGGGTCAGGGTTCGGCTTAGGGTTAGGGTTAGGGTTAGTGTTCGGGTTAGTGTTCGGGTTAGGGTTAGGGTTAGGTTTAGGGTTCGGGTTAGGGTTAGGTTTAGGTTTAGGGTTCGGGTTAGGGTTAGGGTTAGGGTTCAGGTTAGGGTTCAGGTTAGGGTTAGGGTTAGGATTAGGGTTCGGGTTAGGGTTAGGTTTAGGGTTAGGTTTCGGGTTAGTGTTAGGTTTAGGGTTAGGGTTAGGGTTAGGGTTAAGGTTCGGGGTAGGGTTAGGGTTAGGTTTAGGGTTCGGGTTAGGGTTAGGTTTAGGTTTAGGTTTCGGGTTAGGGTTAGGGTTAGGGTTCAGGTTAGGGTTCAGGTTAGGGTTAGGGTTAGGATTATGGTTCGGGTTAGGGTTAGGTTTAGGGTTAGGTTTCGGGTTAGTGTTAGGTTTAGGGTTAGGGTTAGGGTTAGGGTTAAGGTACGGGGTAGGGTTAGGGTTAAGGTTCGGGTTAGGTTTAGGGTTAGGGTTAGGGTTAGGGTTAGGGTTAGGGTTCTCGTTAGGGTTCCGGTTAGGTGTCGGGTTAGGGTTAGGGTTAGTGTTCGGGTTAGGGTTAGGGTTAGGGTTAGGGTTCGGGTTAGGGTTAGGGTTCTGGTTAGGGTTAGGGTTAAGGTTCGGGTTCGGGTTAGGGTTAGGGTTCGGGTTAGGGTTCGGGTTAGGGTTAGGATTCGGGTAAGGTTTTAGGGTTCGGGTTCGGGGTAGGGTTAGAGTTTGGGTTAGGGTTCGGGTTAGGGTTAGGGTTCGTGTTAGGGTTAGGGTTCGGGGTAGGGTTAGGGTTAGTGTTAGGGTTAGGGTTCGGGTTAGGATTAGGGTTCTGGTTCGGGTTAGGTTTAGGGTTCGGGTTAGTGTTCGGGTTAGGGTTATGGTAAGGTTTAGGGTTAGGTTTCGGTTTAGGGTTAGGGTTAGGTTTAGGAGGTAGGGTTAGTGTTAGGGTTCGGGTAAGGGGTAGGGTTAGGGTTAGGGTTAGGGGTTAGGGTTCGGGTTAGGGTTAGGGTTCGGGTTAGGGTTAGGGTTAGGGTTAGGGTTAGTGTTCGGGTTCGGGTTAGGGTTAGGGTTAGTGTTAAGGTTAGGGTTAGGGTTCAGATTAGGGTTAGTGGTACGGTTCGGGTTAGGGTTCGTGTTCGGGTTAGGGTTAGGGTTAGGGTTAGGGTTCGGGTTAGGGTTAGGGTTCGGCTTCGGGTTACGGTAAGGGTTAGGGTTAGGGTTCAGTTTCGGGTTAGGGTTAGGGTTAGGGTTAGGGTTAGGGTCAGGGTTCGGCTTAGGTTTAGGGTTAGGGTTAGTGTTCGGGTTAGTGTTCGGGTTAGGGTTAGGGTTAGGGGTTAGGGTTCGGGTTAGGGTTAGGGTTCGGGTTAGGGTTAGGGTTAGGGTTAGGGTTCAGGTTAGGGTTCGGGTTAGGGTTAGGGTTAGGATTAGGGTTCGGGTTAGGGTTAGGTTTAGGGTTAGGTTTCGGGTTAGTGTTAGGTTTAGGGTTAGGGTTAGGGTTAGGGTTAAGGTTCGGGGTAGGGTTAGGGTTAAGGTTCGGGTTAGGATTAGGGTTAGGGTTAGGGTTAGGGTTAGGGTTCTCGTTAGGGTTCCGGTTAGGTGTCGGGTTAGGGTTAGGGTTAGTGTTCGGGTTAGGGTTAGGGTTAGGGTTAGGGTTCGGGTTAGGGTTAGGGTTCTGGTTAGTGTTAGGGTTAAGGTTCGGGTTCGGGTTAGTGTTAGGGTTCGGGTTAGGGTTCGGGTTAGCGTTAGGATTCGGGTAAGGTTTTAGGGTTCGGGTTCGGGGTAGGGTTAGGGTTAGGGTTCCAGTTAAGTTTAGTGTTTGGGTTCGGGTTCGGGTTAGGGTTAGGGTTCGGGTTCGGGTTAGGGTTTGTGTTAGGGTTAGGGTTCGGGTTAGGGTTAGGTTTCGGGTTAGGGTTAGGGTTCGGGTTCGGGTTAGGGTTAGAGTTTGGGTTAGGGTTCGGGTTAGGGTTAGGGTTCGTGTTAGGGTTAGGGTTCGGGGTAGGGTTAGGGTTAGTGTTAGGGTTAGGGTTCGGGTTAGGATTAGGGTTCGGGTTCGAGTTACCGTTAGGGTTAGGGTTAGGGTTCGGTTTCGGGTTAGGGTTAGGGTTCGGGTTAGTGTTAGGGTTCGGGTTAGGGTTAGGGTTAGGGTTAGGGTTCGGGTTCGGGTTAGGGTTCGGGTTAGGGTTAGGGTTAGTGTTAGGGTTAGGGTTAGGGTTAGGTTTCGGGTTCGGTTTAGGGTTAGTGTTAGGGTTAGGTTTCGGTTTCGGGTTAGGGTTCGGGTTAGGGTTAGTGTTAGGGTTCGGGTTCGGGTTCGGGTTAGTGTTAGGGTTTGGGTTCGGGTTAGGGTTAGGTTTCGGGTTAGGGGTAGGGTTCGGGTTCGGGTTAGGTTTAGGGTTCGGGTTAGTGTTCGGGTTAGGGTTATGGTTAGGGTTAGGGTTAGGTTTCGGTTTAGGGTTAGGGTTAGGTTTAGGAGGTAGGGTTAGTGTTAGGGTTCGGGTAAGGGGTAGGGTTAGGGTTAGTGTTAGGGGTTAGGGTTCGGGTTAGGGTTAGGGTTCGGGTTAGGGTTAGGGTTAGGGTTAGGGTTAGTGTTCGGGTTCGGGTTAGGGTTAGGGTTAGTGTTAAGGTTAGGGTTAGGGTTCAGATTAGGGTTAGTGGTACGGTTCGGGTTAGGGTTCGTGTTCGGGTTAGGGTTAGGGTTAGGGTTAGGGTTCGGGTTAGGGTTCGGGTTAGTGTTAGGGTTAGGGTTAGGGTTCAGGTTAGGGTTAGGGTTCGGCTTAGGGTTAGGTTTAGGGTTAGGTTTAGGGTTAGGGTTCGGGTTAGGGTTAGGGTTAAGGTTCGGGTTAGGGTTAGGTTTAGGGTTAGGGTTAGGGTTCGAGTTAGGGTTCGGGTTAGGGGTCGGGTTAGGGCTAGTGTTAGGGTTCGGGTTAGGGTTAGGGTTAGGGTTAGGGTTCAGATTAGGGTTAGGGTTTGGGTTAGTGTTAGTGTTAGGGTTTGTGTTCGGTTTAGTGTTAGGGTTCGGGTTCCAGTTAGGGTTATGTTTCGGGTTAGGGTTCGGGTTAGGGTTAGGGTTAGGGTTAGGTTTCGGGTTCGGGGTTAGGTTTATGGTTAGGATTCGGCTTAGGGTTCGGGTTAGGGTTAGGATTCGGGTAAGGGGTTATTGTTCGGGTTCGGGTTAGGGTTAGGGTTAGGGTTCAGGTTAAGGTTAGGGTTAGTGTTCTGTTTAGGGTTAGGGTTAGGGTTAGTGTTAGGGTTAGGGTTCGGGTTAGGGTTAGGTTTAGGGTTCGGGTTAGGGTTAGGGTAAGGGTTAGGGTTCGGGTTAGGGTTAGGTTTAGGGTTAGGGTTAGGGTTAGGGTTAAGGTTCGGGGTAGGGTTAGGGTTAAGGTTCGGGTTAGGGTTAGGGTTAGGGTTAGGGTTCGCGTTAGGGTTCGGTTTAGGTGTTGTGTTAGGGTTAGGGTTAGGGTTCGGGTTAGGGTTAGGGTTAGGGTTAGGGTTCGGGTTAGGGTTAGGGTTCGGGTTAGGGTTAGGTTTAGGGTTCGGGTTAGGGTTAGGGTAAGGGTTAGGGTTCGGGTTAGGGTTAGGTTTAGGGTTAGGGTTAGGGTTAGGGTTAAGGTTCGGGGTAGGGTTAGGGTTAAGGTTCGGGTAGGGTTAGGGTTAGGGTTAGGGTTCGCGTTAGGGTTCGGTTTAGGTGTTGGGTTAGGGTTAGGGTTAGGGTTCGGGTTAGGGTTAGGGTTAGGGTTAGGGTTCGGGTTAGGGTTAGGGTTCGGGTTAGGCTTAGGGTTAGGGTTCGGGTTCGGGTTAGGGTTAGGGTTCGGTTTAGTGTTCGGGTTAGGGTTAGGATTCGGGTAAGGTGTTAGGTTTCGGTTTCGGGGTAGGGTTAGGGTTGGGGCCCGGTTAAGGTTAGGGTTAGGGTTCGGGTTAGGGTTAGGGTTCGGGTTCGGGTTACGGCTAGAGTTAGGGTTAGGTTTCAGTTTCGGGATAGAGTTAGGGTTAGGGTTAGAGTTAGGGTTAGGGTCAGGGTTCGGCTTAGGGTTAGGGTTAGGGTTAGTGTTCGGGTTAGGGTTAGGGTTAGGGTTCGGGTTAGGGTTAGGGTTCTGGTTAGGGTTAGGGTTAAGATTCGGGTTTGGGTTAGGGTTAGGGTTCGGGTTAGGGTTCGGGTTAGGGTTAGGATTCGGGTAAGGGTTTAGGGTTCGGGTTCGGGGTAGGGTTAGGGTTAGGGTTCCAGTTAAGTTTAGTTTTAGGGTTCGGGTTAGGGTTAGGGTTAGGGTTCGGGTTCGGGTTAGGGTTAGTGTTAGGGTTAGGGTTCGGGTTAGGGTTAGGGTTCGGGTTAGGGTTAGGGTTCGGGTTCGGGTTAGGGTTAGAGTTTGGGTTAGGGTTCGGGTTAGGGTTCGTGTTAGGGTTAGGGTTCGGGGTAGGGTTAGGGTTAGTGTTAGGGTTAGGGTTCGGGTTAGGATTAGGGTTCGGGTTCGAGTTACCATTAGGGTTAGGGTTAGGGTTCGGTTTCGGGTTAGGTTTAGGGTTCGGGTTAGGGTTAGGGTTCCGGTTAGTGTTAGGGATAGGGTTCGGGTTCGGGTTAGGGTTAGGGTTCGGGTTAGTGTTAGGGTTCGGGTAAGTGTTAGGGTTCGGGTTAGGGTTAGGGTTAGGGTTCGGGTTCGGGTTCGGGTTAGGGTTCGGGTTAGGGTTAGGTTTAGGGTTAGCTTTCGGTTTCGGGTTAGGGTTCGGGTTAGGGTTAGTGTTAGGTTTCGGGTTCGGGTTCGGGTTAGGGTTAGTGTTAGGGTTTGGGTTCGGGTTAGGGTTGGGTTTCGAGTTAGGGGTAGGGTTCGGGTTCGGGTTAGGTTTAGGGTTCGGGTTAGGGTTCGGGTTAGGGTTATGGTTAGGGTTAGGGTTAGGTTTCGGGTTAGGTTTAGGGTTATGTTTAGGAGGTAGGGTTAGGGTTAGGGTTCGGGTTAGGGGTAGGGTTAGGGTTAGGGTTAGGGGTTAAGGTTCGGGTTAGGGTTAGGGTTCGGGTTAGGGTTAGGGTTAGGGTTAGGGTTAGGGTTAGTGTTCGGGTTCGGGTTAGGGTTAGGGTTAGTGTTAAGGTTAGGGTTAGGGTTCGGAATAGGGTTAGTGGTACGGTTCGGGTTAGGGTTCGGGTTCGGGTTAGGGTTAGGGTTAGGGTTAGGGTTCGGGTTAGGGTTCGGGTTAGCGTTAGGGTTAGGGTTAGGGTTCGGGTTCGGGTTCGGGTTAGGGTTAGGGTTAAGGTTCGGTTTAGGGTTAGGTTTAGGGTTAGGGTTAGGGTTCGCGTTAGGGTTCGGGTTAGGGGTCGGGTTAGGGCTAGGGTTAGGGTTCGGGTTAGGGTTAGGGTTAGGGTTAGGGTTCAGGTTAGGGTTAGGGTTCGGGTTAGTGTTAGGGTTAGGGTTTGGGTTCGGTTTAGGGTTAGGGTTCGGGTTCCAGTTAGGGTTATGGTTCGGGTTAGGGTTCGGGTTAGGGTTAGGGTTAGGGTTAGGTTTCGGGTTCGGGGTTAGGGTTATTGTTAGGATTCGGCTTAGGGTTCGTGTTAGGGTTAGGATTCGGGTAAGGGGTTATTGTTCGGGTTCGGGTTAGGGTTAGGGTTAGGGTTCCGGTTAAGGTTAGGGTTAGTGTTCTGTTTAGGGTTAGGGTTAGAGTTAGGGTTAGGGTTAGGGTTAGGGTTTGGGTTACGGTTAGTGTTAGGGTTCGGGTTAGGGTTAGGGTATGGGTTAGGGTTCGGGTTAGGGTTAGGTTTAGGATTAGGGTTAGGGTTAGGGTTAAGGTTCGGGGTAGGGTTAGGGTTAAGTTTCGGGTTAGGGTTAGGGTTAGGGTTAGGGTTAGGGTTCGCGTTAGGGTTCGGTTTAGGTGTTGGGTTAGGGTTAGGGTTAGGGTTCGGGTTAGGGTTAGGGTTAGGGTTAGGGTTCGGGTAAGGGTTAGGGTTCGGGTTAGGCTTAGGGTTATGGTTCGGGTTCGGGTTAGGGTTCGGGTTAGGGTTAGTATTCGGGTAAGGTGTTAGGTTTCGGGTTCGGGGTAGGTTAGGGTTAGGGCCCGGTTAAGGTTAGGGTTAGGGTTCGGGTTAGGTTTAGGGTTCGGGTTCGGTTTACGGTTAGGGTTAGGGTTAGGGTTCAGTTTCGGGATAGGGTTAGGTTTAGGGTTAGAGTTAGGGTTAGGGTCAGGGTTCGGCTTAGGGTTAAGGTTAGGGTTAGTGTTCGGGTTAGGGTTAGGGTTAGGGTTAGGTTTAGGGTTCGGGTTAGGGTTAGGTTTAGGGTTAGGGTTCGTGTTAGGGTTAGGGTTAGGGTTAGGGTTCGGGTTAGGGTTAAGGTTCGGGGTAGGGTTAGGGTTAAGGTTCGGGTTAGGGTTAGGGTTAGGGTTAGGGTTAGGGTTAGGGTTCTCGTTAGGGTTCGGGTTAGGTGCCTGGTTAGGGTTAGGGTTAGGGTTAGGGTTAGGGTTCTCGTTAGGGTTCGGGTTAGGTGCCTGGTTAGGGTTAGGGTTAGTGTTCGGGTTAGGGTTAGGGTTAGGGTTAGGGTTCGGTTAGGGTTAGGGTTCAGGTTAGGGTTAGGGTTAAGGTCGGGTTCGGGTTAGGGTTAGGGTTCGGGTTAGGGTTCGGTTTAGGGTTAGGATTCGGCTAAGGGGTTAGTGTTCGGGTTCGGGTTAGGGTTAGGGTTAGGGTTCCGGTTAAGGTTAGTTTTAGGGTTCGGGTTAGGGTTAGGGTTCGGGTCAGGGTTAGTGTTAGGGTTAGGTTTCGGGTTAGGATTAGGGTTCGGGTTAGGTTTAGGGTTCGGGTTCGGGTTAGGGTTAGAGTTTGGGTTAGGGTTCGGGTTAGGGTTAGGGTTCGGGTTAGGGTTAGGTTTCGGGTTAGGGTTAGGGTTAGTGTTAGGGTTAGGGTTCGGGTTAGGGTTAGGGTTCGGGTTCGGGTTACGGTTAGGGTTAGGGTTAGGGTTTGGTTTCGGGTTAGGGTTAGGGTTAGGGTTAGGGTTAGGGTTAGGCTCAGGGTTCGGGTTAGAGTTAGGGTTAGGGTTAGGGTTAGGGTTCTGGTTAGGGTTAGGGTTCGGGTTAGTGTTAGGGTTCGGGTTAGGGTTAGGGTTAGGGTTAGGGTTCGGGTTAGGGTTAGGGTTCGGGTTAGGGTTAGGGTTAAGGTTCGTGTTCTGGTTAGGTTTAGGGTTCTGGTTAGGGTTCGGGTTAGGGTTAGGATTCGGGTAAGGGGTTAGAGTTCGGGTTCGGGGTAGGGTTAGGTTTAGGGTTCCAGTTAAGTTTAGTGTTATGGTTCGGGTTAGGGTTAGGGTTAGGGTTCGGGTTCGGGTTAGGATTAGAGTTAGTGTTAGGGTTCTGGTTAGGGTTAGGGTTAGTGTTAAGGTTAGGGTTCGGGTTAGGATTAGGGTTCGGGTTCGGGTTACGGTTAGGGTTAGGGTTAGGGTTCGGTTTCGGGTTAGGGTTAGGGTTAGGGTTAGGGTCAGGGTTCGGGTTAGAGTTAGGGTTAGGGTTAGGGTTCGGGTTAGGGTTAGGGTTAGGTTTCGGGTTAGGGTTCGGGTTAGGTTTCGGGTTAGGGTTCGGGTTAGGGTTAGGGTTCGGGTTAAGGTTCGGGTTAGGTTAGGTTTCGGGTTAGGGTTAGGGTTAGGTTTAGGAGGTAGGGTTAGTGTTCGGGTTAGGGGTAGGTTTAGGGTTAGGGTTAGGGGTCAGGGTTCGGGTTAGGGTTAGGGTTCGGGTTAGGGTTAGGGTTCGGGTTAGGGTTTGGGTTCGGTTTCGGGTTAGGGTTAGAGTTTGGGTTAGGGTTCGGGTTAGGGTTAGGGTTCGGGTTAGGGTTAGGGTTAGGGTTAGTGTTCGGGTTTGGTTTAGGGTTAGTGTTAGGGTTAGGGTTCAGGTTCGGGTTAGGGTTCGCGTTAGGGTTAGTGTTAGTGTTCGGGTTGGGGTTCGGGTTAGGGTTAGTGTTAGGGTTTGGGTTCGGTTTAGGGTTAGGTTTCGGGTTAGGGGTAGGGTTCGGGTTCGGGTTAGGGTTAGGGTTCGGGTTCGGGTTAGGGTTCGGGTTAGGGTTAGGGTTCGGGTTAGGGTTAGGGTTCGGGTTAGGGTTAGGGTTCGGGTTAGGGTTAGGGTTAGGTTTAGGAGGTAGGTTTAGGGTTAGGTTTCGGGTTAGGGGTAGGGTTAGGGTTAGGGGTTAGTGTTAGGGTTCGGGTTAGGGTTAGGGTTCGGGTTTGGGTTAGGGTTAGGGTTAGGGTTAGGGTTAGGGTTCGGGTTCGAGTTAGGGTTAGGGTTAGGGTTAAGGTTAGGGTTAGGGTTCGGATTAGGGTTAGGGGTAGGGTTCGGGTTAGGGTTCGGGTTTGGATTAGTGTTAGGTTTAGGGTTAAGGTTAGGGTTCGGGTTAGGGTTCGGGTTAGGGTTATGGTTAGGGTTCGGGTTAGGGTTCGGGTTAGGGTTAGGGTTCGGTTTAGGGTTAGGGTTAGGGTTAGGGTTAGGGTTAGGGTTCGGGTTAGGGTTAGGGTTAAGTTTCGGGTTAGGGTTAGGGTTAAGGTTAGGTTTAGGGTTCGCGTTAGGGTTCGGGTTAGGGGTCGGTTTAGGGTTAGGGGTAGGGTTCGGGTTAGCGTTAGGGTTTGGGTTAGGGTTCAGGTTAGGGTTAGGGTTCGGGTTAGTGTTAGGGTTAGGGTTTGGGTTCGGTTTAGGGTTAGGTTTCGGGGTCCGGTTAGGGTTAGGGTTAGGGTTCGGGTTCGGGTTAGGATTATGGTTAGGGTTAGGGTTAGCGTTCTGGTTAGTGTTAGGGTTCGGGTTAGGTTTAGGTTTCGGGTTCGGGTTAGGGTTATGGTTAGGGTTCGGGTTAGGGTTAGGGTTCGGTTTAGGGTTAGGTTTCGGGTTAGGGTTAGGGTTCGGGTTCGGGTTAGGGTTAGGGTTAGGGTTAGGGTTAATTTTAGGGTTAGGGTTCGGATTAGGGTTAGGGGTAGGGTTCGGGTTAGGGTTCGGGTTCGGGTTAGTGTTATGGTTAGGGTTAGGTTTAGGGTTCGGGTTAGGGTTCGGGTTAGGGTTAGGGTTAGGGGATAGGGGTAGGGTTAGGGTTCGGGTTAGGGTTAGGGTTAGGGGTAGGGTTAGGTTTCGGGTTCGGGTTAGGGTTAGGTTTCGGGTTAGGTTTAGGGTTAGTGTTAGGGTTAGGTTTCGGGTTAGGGTTAGGTTTAGGGTTAGGGTTCGGGTTTCGGTTAGGGTTAGGGTTCGGGTTAGGGTTCGGGTTAAGGTTAGGGTTAGGTTTCGGGTTAGGGTTAGGGTTAGGGTTACGGTTCGCGTTAGTGTTAGTGTTAGGGTTAGGTTTCGGGTCAGGTTATGGTTAAGATTCGGGTTAGGGTTAGGGTTAGGGTTAGGGTTCGGATTAGGGTTAGGGTTAGGGTTCGGGTTCGGGTTAGGGTTAGGGTTCGGGTTAGGGTTAGGGTTAGGATTCGGGTTCAGGTTAGGGTTAGAGTTCAGGATCCGGTTAGGGTTAGGGTTCGGGTTACGGTTCGGGTTAGGTTTAGGGTTAGGGTTAGGGTTCGGGTTCGTGTTTAGGGTTAGGGTTAGGGTTCAGGTTAGGGTTCGGGTTAGGGTTAGGATTCGGGTAAGGTGTTAGGGTTCGGGTTCGGGTTAGGGTTAGGGTTAGGGTTCCGGTTAAGGTTAGGGTTAGGTTTCGGGTTAGGGTTAGGGTTATGGTTAGGGTTAGGGTTAGGGTTCTGGTTCGGGTTAGGGTTAGATTTTGGATTAGGGTTCGGGTTAGGGTTAGGGTTCGGGTTAGGGTTAGGGTTCGGGTTAGGGTTAGGGTTAGTGTTAGGGTTAGGGTTCGGATTAGGGTTAGGGTTCGGGTTCGGTTTACGGTTAGGGTTAGGGTTAGGGTTCGGTTTCGGGTTAGGGTTAGGGTTAGGGTTAGGGTCAGGGTTCGGGTTAGGGTTAGGGTTAGGGTTAGTGTTCGGGTCAGGGTTAGGGTTAGGGTTAGGGTTCGGGTTAGGGTTAGGGTTCTGGTTAGGGTTAGGGTTAAGGTTCCGGTTCGGGTTAGGGTTAGGGTTCGGGTTAGGGTTCGGGTTAGGGTTAGGATTCGGGTAAGGGTTTAGGGTTCGGGTTCGGGGTAGGGTTAGGGTTAGGGTTCCATTTAAGTTTAGTGTTAGGGTTCGGGTTAGGGTTAGCGTTAGGGTTCGGGTTCGGGTTAGGGTTAGTGTTAGGGTTAGGGTTCGGGTTAGGGTTAGTGTTCGGGTTAGGGTTAAGGTTCGGGTTCGGGTTAGGGTTAGAGTTTGGGTTAGGGTTCGGGTTAGGGTTCGTGTTAGGGTTAGGGTTCGGGGTAGGGTTAGGGTTAGTGTTAGGGTTAGGGTTCGGGTTAGGATTAGGGTTCGGGTTCGAGTTACCGTTAGGGTTAGGGTTAGGGTTCGGTTTCGGGTTAGGTTTAGGGTTCTGGTTAGGGTTAGGGTTCCGGTTAGTGTTAGGGATAGCGTTCGGGTTCGGGTTAGGGTTAGGGTTCGGGTTAGTGTTAGGGTTCGGGTAAGTGTTAGGGTTCGGGTTAGGGTTAGGGTTAGGGTTAGGGTTAGGGTTCGGGTTAGGGTTAGGGTTAGTGTTAGGGTTAGGGTTAGGGTTAGGGTTCGGGTTTGGTTTAGGGTTAGTGTTAGGGTTAGGGTTCGGGTTCGGGTTAGGGTTCGCGTTAGGGTTAGTGCTAGGGTTCGGGTTGGGGTTCGGGTTAGGGTTAGTTTTAGGGTTTGGGTTCGGTTTAGGGTTAGGTTTCGGGTTAGGGGTAGGGTTCGGGTTCGGGTTAGGGTTAGGGTTCGGGTTCGGGTTAGGGTTCGGGTTAGGGTTAGGGTTCGGGTTAGGGTTAGGGTTAAGGTTCGGGTTCGGGTTAGGGTTAGGGTTCGGGTTAGGGTTCGGGTTAGGGTTAGGATTCGGGTAAGGGTTTAGGGTTCGTGTTCGGGGTAGGGTTAGGGTTAGGGTTCCTTTTAAGTTTAGTGTTAGGGTTCGGGTTAGGGTTCGGGTTAGGGTTCGGGTTAGGGTTCGGGTTAGGGTTATGGTTAGGGTTCGGGTTAGGGTTCGGGTTAGGGTTAGGGTTCGGTTGAGGGTTAGGGTTAGGGTTAGGGTTAGGGTTAGGGTTCGGGTTAGGGTTAGGGTTAAGTTTCGGGTTAGGGTTAGGGTTAGGGTTAGGGTTAGGGTTCGCGTTAGGGTTCGGGTTAGGGGTCGGTTTAGGGTTAGGGGTAGGGTTCGGGTTAGCGTTAGGGTTTGGGTTAGGGTTCAGGTTAGGGTTAGGGTTCGGGTTAGTGTTAGGGTTAGGGTTTGGGTTCGGTTTAGGGTTAGGTTTCGGGGTCCGGTTAGGGTTAGGGTTAGGGTTCGGGTTCGGGTTAGGGTTATGGTTAGGGTTAGGGTTAGCGTTCTGGTTAGTGTTAGGGTTCGGGTTAGGTTTAGGTTTCGGGTTCGGGTTAGGGTTATGGTTAGGGTTCGGGTTAGGGTTAGGGTTCGGTTTAGGGTTAGGTTTCGGGTTAGGGTTAGGGTTCGGGTTCGGGTTAGGGTTAGGGTTAGGGTTAGGGTTAATTTTAGGGTTAGGGTTCGGATTAGGGTTAGGGGTAGGGTTCGGGTTAGGGTTCGGGTTCGGGTTAGTGTTAGGGTTAGGGTTAGGTTTAGGGTTCGGGTTAGGGTTCAGGTTAGGGTTAGGGTTAGGGGATAGGGGTAGGGTTAGGGTTCGGGTTAGGGTTAGGGTTAGGGGTAGGGTTAGGTTTCGGGTTCGGGTTAGGGTTAGGTTTCGGGTTAGGTTTAGGGTTAGTGTTAGGGTTAGGTTTCGGGTTAGTGTTAGGGTTAGGGTTAGGGTTCGGGTTTCGGTTAGGGTTAGGGTTCGGGTTAGGGTTCGGGTTAGGGTTAGGGTTAGGTTTCGGGTTAGGGTTAGGGTTAGGGTTACGGTTCGCGTTAGTGTTAGGTTTAGGGTTAGGTTTCGGGTCAGGTTACGGTTAAGATTCGGGTTAGGGTTAGGGTTAGGTTTAGGGTTCGCGTTAGGGTTCGGTTTAGGGGTCGGGTTAGGGTTAGGGTTCGGATTAGGGTTAGGGTTCGGGTTCGGGTTAGGGTTAGGGTTCGGGTTAGGGTTAGGGTTAGGATTCGGGTTCAGGTTAGGGTTAGAGTTCAGGATCCGGTTAGGGTTAGGGTTCGGGTTACGGTTCGGGTTAGGGTTAGGGTTAGGGTTCGGGTTCGGGTTTAGGGTTAGGGTTAGGGTTCAGGTTAGGGTTCGGGTTAGGGTTAGGATTCGGGTAAGGTGTTAGGGTTCGGGTTCGGGTTAGGGTTAGGGTTAGGGTTCCGGTTAAGGTTAGGGTTAGGTTTCGGGTTAGGGTTAGGGTTATGGTTAGGGTTAGGGTTAGGGTTCGGGTTCGGGTTCGGGTTAGGGTTAGATTTTGGATTAGGGTTCGGGTTAGGGTTAGGGTTCGGGTTAGGGTTAGGGTTCGGGTTAGGGTTAGGGTTAGTGTTAGGGTTAGGGTTCGGATTAGGGTTAGGGTTCGGGTTCGGTTTACGGTTAGGGTTAGGGTTAGGGTTCGGTTTCGGGTTAGGGTTAGGGTTAGGGTTAGGGTCAGGGTTCGGGTTAGGGTTAGGGTTAGGGTTAGTGTTCGGGTCAGGGTTAGGGTTAGGGTTAGGGTTCGGGTTCGGGTTAGGGTTCTGGTTAGGGTTAGGGTTAAAGTTCGGGTTCGGGTTAGGGTTAGGGTTCGGGTTAGGGTTAAGGTTCGGGTTCGGGTTAGGGTTAGAGTTTGGGTTAGGGTTCGGGTTAGGGTTCGTGTTAGGGTTAGGGTTCGGGGTAGTGTTAGGGTTAGTGTTAGGGTTAGGGTTCGGGTTAGGATTAGGGTTCGGGTTCGAGTTACCGTTAGGGTTAGGGTTAGGGTTCGGTTTCGGGTTAGGTTTAGGGTTCGGGTTAGGGTTAGTGTTCCGGTTAGTGTTAGGGATAGCGTTCGGGTTCGGGTTAGGGTTAGGGTTCGGGTTAGTGTTAGGGTTCGGGTAAGTGTTAGGGTTCGGGTTAGGGTTAGGGTTAGGGTTAGGGTTAGGGTTCGGGTTAGGGTTAGGGTTAGTGTTAGGGTTAGGGTTAGGGTTAGGGTTCGGGTTTGGTTTAGGGTTAGTGTTCGGGTTAGGGTTCGGGTTCGGGTTAGGGTTCGCGTTAGGGTTAGTGTTAGGGTTCGGGTTGGGGTTCGGGTTAGGGTTAGTGTTAGGGTTTGGGTTCGGTTTAGGGTTAGGTTTCGGGTTAGGGGTAGGGTTCGGGTTCGGGTTAGGGTTAGGGTTCGGGTTCGGGTTAGGGTTCGGGTTAGGGTTAGGGTTCGGGTTTGGGTTAGGGTTCGGGTTAGGGTTAGGGTTAGGTTTAGGAGGTAGGTTTAGGGTTAGGTTTCGGGTTAGGGGTAGGGTTAGGGTTAGGGGTTAGGGTTCGGGTTAGGGTTAGGGTTCGGGTTTGGGTTAGGGTTAGGGTTAGGGTTCGGGTTCGGGTTCGAGTTAGGGTTAGGGTTAGGGTTAAGGTTAGGATTAGGGTTCGGATTAGGGTTAGGGGTAGGGTTCGGGTTAGGGTTCGGGTTTGGGTTAGGGTTAGGTTTAGGGTTAAGGTTAGGGTTCGGGTTAGGGTTCGGGTTAGGGTTATGGTTAGGGTTCGGGTTAGGGTTCGGATTAGGGTTAGGGTTCGGTTGAGGGTTAGGGTTAGGGTTAGGGTTAGGGTTAGGGTTCGGGTTAGGGTTAGGGTTAAGTTTCGGGTTAGGGTTAGGGTTAGGGTTAGGGTTAGGGTTCGCGTTAGGGTTCGGGTTAGGGGTCGGTTTAGGGTTAGGGGTAGGGTTCGGGTTAGCGTTAGGGTTTGGGTTAGGGTTCAGGTTAGGGTTAGGGTTCGGGTTAGTGTTAGGGTTAGGGTTTGGGTTCGGTTTAGGGTTAGGTTTCGGGGTCCGGTTAGGGTTAGGGTTAGGGTTCGGGTTCGGGTTAGGGTTATGGTTAGGGTTAGGGTTAGCGTTCTGGTTAGTGTTAGGGTTCGGGTTAGGTTTAGGTTTCGGGTTCGGGTTAGGGTTATGGTTAGGGTTCGGGTTAGGGTTAGGGTTCGGTTTAGGGTTAGGTTTCGGGTTAGGGTTAGGGTTCGGGTTCGGGTTAGGGTTAGGGTTAGGGTTAGGGTTAATTTTAGGGTTAGGGTTCGGATTAGGGTTAGGGGTAGGGTTCGGGTTAGGGTTCGGGTTCGGGTTAGTGTTAGGGTTAGGGTTAGGTTT
Source organism: Urocyon cinereoargenteus (assembly GCA_032313775.1). Taxonomy (NCBI): domain Eukaryota; kingdom Metazoa; phylum Chordata; class Mammalia; order Carnivora; family Canidae; genus Urocyon; species Urocyon cinereoargenteus. The sequence continues at coordinate 1,635,631 of JAVLSZ010000063.1, read as the reverse complement.
AGGGTTCGGGTTAGGGTTCGGGTTAGGGTTAGGGTTAGGGGATAGGGGTAGGGTTAGGGTTCGGGTTAGGGTTAGGGTTAGGGGTAGGGTTAGGTTTCGGGTTCGGGTTAGGGTTAGGTTTCGGGTTAGGTTTAGGGTTAGTGTTAGGGTTAGGTTTCGGGTTAGTGTTAGGGTTAGTGTTAGGGTTCGGGTTTCGGTTAGGGTTAGGGTTCGGGTTAGGGTTCGGGTTAGGGTTAGGGTTAGGTTTCGGGTTAGGGTTAGGGTTAGGGTTACGGTTCGCGTTAGTGTTAGGTTTAGGGTTAGGTTTCGGGTCAGGTTACGGTTAAGATTCGGGTTAGGGTTAGGGTTAGGGTTAGGGTTCGCGTTAGGGTTCGGTTTAGGGGTCGGGTTAGGGTTAGGGTTCGGATTAGGGTTAGGGTTCGGGTTCGGGTTAGGGTTAGGGTTCGGGTTAGGGTTAGGGTTAGGATTCGGGTTCAGGTTAGGGTTAGAGTTCAGGATCCGGTTAGGGTTAGGGTTCGGGTTACGGTTCGGGTTAGGGTTAGGGTTAGGGTTCGGGTTCGGGTTTAGGGTTAGGGTTAGGGTTCAGGTTAGGGTTCGGGTTAGGGTTAGGATTCGGGTAAGGTGTTAGGGTTCGGGTTCGGGTTAGGGTTAGGGTTAGGGTTCCGGTTAAGGTTAGGGTTAGGTTTCGGGTTAGGGTTAGGGTTATGGTTAGGGTTAGGGTTAGGGTTCGGGTTCGGGTTCGGGTTAGGGTTAGATTTTGGATTAGGGTTCGGGTTAGGGTTAGGGTTCGGGTTAGGGTTAGGGTTCGGGTTAGGGTTAGGGTTAGTGTTAGGGTTAGGGTTCGGATTAGGGTTAGGGTTCGGGTTCGGTTTACGGTTAGGGTTAGGGTTAGGGTTCGGGTTCGGGTTAGGGTTCTGGTTAGGGTTAGGGTTAAAGTTCGGGTTCGGGTTAGGGTTAGGGTTCGGGTTAGGGTTCGGGTTAGGGTTAGGATTCGGGTAAGGGTGTAGGGTTCGGGTTCGGGGTAGGGTTAGGGTTAGGGTTCCATTTAAGTTTAGTGTTAGGGTTCGGGTTAGGGTTAGCGTTAGGGTTCGGGTTCGGGTTAGGGTTAGTGTTAGGGTTAGGGTTCAGGTTAGGGTTAGGGTTCGGGTTAGGGTTAAGGTTCGGGTTCGGGTTAGGGTTAGGGTTCGGGGTAGGGTTAGGGTTAGTGTTAGGGTTAGGGTTCGGGTTAGGATTAGGGTTCGGGTTCGAGTTACCGTTAGGGTTAGGGTTAGGGTTCGGTTTCGGGTTAGGTTTAGGGTTCGGGTTAGGGTTAGGGTTCCGGTTAGTGTTAGGGATAGCGTTCGGGTTCGGGTTAGGTTAGGATTCGGGTTAGGGTTAGGGTTAGGGTTCGGGTTAGGGTTAGGGTTAAGTTTCGGGTTAGGGTTAGGGTTAGGGTTAGGGTTAGGGTTCGCGTTAGGGTTCGGGTTAGGGGTCGGTTTAGGGTTAGGGGTAGGGTTCGGGTTAGCGTTAGGGTTTGGGTTAGGGTTCAGGTTAGGGTTAGGGTTCGGTTTAGTGTTAGGGTTAGGGTTTGGGTTCGGTTTAGGGTTAGGTTTCGGGGTCCGGTTAGGGTTAGGGTTAGGGTTCGGGTTCGGGTTAGGGTTATGGTTAGGGTTAGGGTTAGGGTTCGGGTTCGGGTTAGGGTTAGGTTTCGGGTTAGAGTTAGGGTTCGGGTTAGTGTTAGGGTTCGGGTTAGGGTTAGGGTTAGGGTTAAAGTTCGGTTTCGGGTTAGGGTTCGGGTTAGGGTTAGGGTTAGTGTTAGGGTTAGGGTTAGGGTTAGGGTTCGGGTTTGGTTTAGGGTTAGTGTTAGGGTTAGGGTTCGGGTTCGGGTTAGGGTTCGCGTTAGGGTTAGTGTTAGGGTTCGGGTTGGGGTTCGGGTTAGGGTTAGTGTTAGGGTTTGGGTTCGGTTTAGGGTTAGATTTCGGGTTAGGGGTAGGGTTCGGGTTCGGGTTAGGGTTAGGGTTCGGGTTCGGGTTAGGGTTCGGGTTAGGGTTAGGGTTCGGGTTAGGGTTAGGGTTCGGGTTAGGGTTAGGGTTAGGTTTAGGAGGTAGGTTTAGGGTTAGGTTTCGGGTTAGGGGTAGGGTTAGGGTTAGGGGTTAGGGTTAGGGTTCGGGTTAGGGTTAGGGTTCGGATTTTGGTTAGGGTTAGGGTTAGGGTTAGGGTTAGGGTTAGGGTTCGGGTTCGAGTTAGGGTTAGGTTTAGGGTTAAGGTTAGGGTTAGGGTTCGGATTAGGGTTAGGGGTAGGGTTCGGGTTAGGTTTCGGGTTTGGGTTAGGGTTAGGTTTAGGGTTAAGGTTAGGGTTCGGGTTAGGGTTCGGGTTAGGGTTATGGTTAGGGTTCGGGTTAGGGTTCGGGTTAGGGTTAGGGTTCGGTTTAGGGTTAGGGTTAGGGTTAGGGTTCGGGTTAGGGTTAGGGTTAAGTTTCGGGTTAGGGTTAGGGTTAGGGTTAGGGTTAGGGTTCGCGTTAGGGTTCGGGTTAGGGGTCGGTTTAGGGTTAGGGGTAGGGTTCGGGTTAGCGTTAGGGTTTGGGTTAGGGTTCAGGTTAGGGTTAGGGTTCGGTTTAGTGTTAGGGTTAGGGTTTGGGTTCGGTTTAGGGTTAGGTTTCGGGGTCCGGTTAGGGTTAGGGTTAGGGTTCGGGTTCGGGTTAGGGTTATGGTTAGGGTTAGGGTTAGCGTTCTGGTTAGTGTTAGGGTTCGGGTTAGGTTTAGGTTTCGGGTTCGGGTTAGGGTTATGGTTAGGGTTCGGGTTAGGGTTAGGGTTCGGTTTAGGGTTAGGTTTCGGTTTAGGGTTAGGGTTCGGGTTCGGGTTAGGGTTAGGGTTAGGGTTAATTTTAGGGTTAGGGTTCGGATTAGGGTTAGGGGTAGGGTTCGGGTTAGGGTTCGGGTTCGGGTTAGTGTTAGGGTTAGGGTTAGGTTTAGGGTTCGGGTTAGGGTTCGGGTTAGGGTTAGGGTTAGGGGATAGGGGTAGGGTTAGGGTTCGGGTTAGGGTTAGGGTTAGGGGTAGGGTTAGGTTTCGGGTTCGGGTTAGGGTTAGGTTTCGGGTTAGGTTTAGGGTTAGTGTTAGGGTTAGGTTTCGGGTTAGTGTTAGGGTTAGGGTTAGGGTTCGGGTTTCGGTTAGGGTTAGGGTTCGGGTTAGGGTTCGGGTTAGGGTTAGGGTTAGGTTTCGGGTTAGGGTTAGGGTTAGGGTTACGGTTCGCGTTAGTGTTAGTGTTAGGGTTAGGTTTCGGGTCAGGTTACGGTTAAGATTCGGGTTAGGGTTAGGGTTAGGGTTCGCGTTAGGGTTCGGTTTAGGGGTCGGGTTAGGGTTAGGGTTCGGATTAGGGTTAGGGTTAGGGTTCGGGTTCGGGTTAGGGTTAGGGTTCGGGTTAGGGTTAGGGTTAGGATTCGGGTTCAGGTTAGGGTTAGAGTTCAGGATCCGGTTAGGGTTAGGGTTCGGGTTACGGTTCGGGTTAGGGTTAGGGTTAGGGTTAGGGTTCGGGTTCGGGTTTAGGGTTAGGGTTAGGGTTCAGGTTAGGGTTCGGGTTAGGGTTAGGATCGGGTAAGGTGTTAGGGTTCGGGTTCGGGTTAGGGTTAGGGTTAGGGTTCCGGTTAAGGTTAGGGTTAGGTTTCGGGTTAGGGTTAGGGTTATGGTTGGGGTTAGGGTTAGGGTTCGGGTTCGGGTTAGGGTTAGATTTTGGATTAGGGTTTGGGTTAGGGTTAGGGTTCGGTTTAGGGTTAGGGTTCGGGTTAGGGTTAGGGTTAGCGTTAGGGTTAGGGTTCGGATTAGGGTTAGGGTTCGGGTTCGGTTTACGGTTAGGGTTAGGGTTAGGGTTCGGTGTCGGGTTAGGGTTAGGGTTAGGGTTAGGGTCAGGGTTCGGGTTAGGGTTAGGGTTAGGGTTAGTGTTCGGGTCAGGGTTAGGGTTAGGGTTAGGGTTCGGGTTAGGGTTAGGGTTCTGGTTAGGGTTAGGGTTAAGGTTCGGGTTCGGGTTAGGGTTAGGGTTCGGGTTAGGGTTCGGGTTAGGGTTAGGATTCGGGTAAGGGTTTAGGGTTCGGGTTCGGGGTAGGGTTAGGGTTAGGTTTCCATTTAAGTTTAGTGTTAGGGTTCGGGTTAGGGTTAGCGTTAGGGTTCGGGTTCGGGTTAGGGTTAGTGTTAGGGTTAGGGTTCGCGTTAGGGTTAGGGTTCGGGTTAGGGTTAAGGTTCGGGTTCGGGTTAGGGTTAGAGTTTGGGTTAGGGTTCGGGTTAGGGTTCGTGTTAGGGTTAGGGTTCGGGGTAGGGTTAGGGTTAGTGTTAGGGTTAGGGTTCGGGTTAGGATTAGGGTTCGGGTTCGAGTTACCGTTAGGGTTAGGGTTAGGGTTCGGTTTCGGGTTAGGTTTAGGGTTCGGGTTAGGGTTAGGGTTCCGGTTAGTGTTAGGGATAGCGTTCGGGTTCGGGTTAGGGTTAGGGTTCGGGTTAGTGTTAGGGTTCGGGTAAGTGTTAGGGTTCGGGTTAGGGTTAGGGTTAGGGTTAGGGTTAGGGTTAGGGTTCGGGTTAGGGTTAGGGTTAGTGTTAGGGTTAGGGTTAGGGTTAGGGTTCGGGTTTGGTTTAGGGTTAGTGTTAGGGTTAGGGTTCGGGTTCGGGTTAGGGTTCGCGTTAGGGTTAGTGTTAGGGTTCGGGTTGGGGTTCGGGTTAGGGTTAGTGTTAGGGTTTGGGTTCGGTTTAGGGTTAGGTTTCGGGTTAGGGGTAGGGTTCGGGTTCGGGTTAGGGTTAGGGTTCGGGTTCGGGTTAGGGTTCGGGTTAGGGTTAGGGTTCGGGTTAGGGTTAGGGTTCGGGTTAGGGTTAGGGTTAGGTTTAGGAGGTAGGTTTAGGGTTAGGTTTCGGGTTAGGGGTAGGGTTAGTGTTAGGGGTTAGGGTTCGGGTTAGGGTTAGGGTTCGGGTTTGGGTTAGGGTTAGGGTTAGGGTTAGGCTTAGGGTTCGGGTTCGAGTTAGTGTTAGGGTTAGGGTTAAGGTTAGGGTTAGGGTTCGGATTAGGGTTAGGGGTAGGGTTCGGGTTAGGGTTCGGGTTTGGGTTAGGGTTAGGTTTAGGGTTAAGGTTAGGGTTCGGGTTAGGGTTCGGGTTAGGGTTATGGTTAGGGTTCGGGTTAGGGTTCGGGTTAGGGTTAGGGTTCGGTTGAGGGTTAGGGTTAGGGTTAGGGTTAGGGTTAGGGTTCGGGTTAGGGTTAGGGTTAAGTTTCGGGTTAGGGTTAGGGTTAGGGTTAGGGTTAGGGTTCGCGTTAGGGTTCGGGTTAGGGGTCGGTTTAGGGTTAGGGGTAGGGTTCGGGTTAGCGTTAGGGTTTGGGTTAGGGTTCAGGTTAGGGTTGGGGTTCGGGTTAGTGTTAGGGTTAGGGTTTGGGTTCGGTTTAGGGTTAGGTTTCGGGGTCCGGTTAGGGTTAGGGTTAGGGTTCGGGTTCGGGTTAGGGTTATGGTTAGGGTTAGGGTTAGCGTTCTGGTTAGTGTTAGGGTTCGGGTTAGGTTTAGGTTTCGGGTTCGGGTTAGGGTTATGGTTAGGGTTCGGGTTAGGGTTAGGGTTCGGTTTAGGGTTAGGTTTCGGGTTAGGGTTAGGGTTCGGGTTCGGGTTAGGGTTAGGGTTAGGGTTAGGGTTAATTTTAGGGTTAGGGTTCGGATTAGGGTTAGGGGTAGGGTTCGGGTTAGGGTTCGGGTTCGGGTTAGTGTTAGGGTTAGGGTTAGGTTTAGGGTTCGGGTTAGGGTTCGGGTTAGGGTTAGGGTTAGGGAATAGGGGTAGGGTTAGGGTTCGGGTTAGGGTTAGGGTTAGGGGTAGGGTTAGGTTTCGGGTTCGGGTTAGGGTTAGGTTTCGGGTTAGGTTTAGGGTTAGTGTTAGGGTTAGGTTTCGGGTTAGTGTTAGGGTTAGGGTTAGGGTTCGGGTTTCGGTTAGGGTTAGGGTTCGGGTTAGGGTTCGGGTTAGGGTTAGGGTTAGGTTTCGGGTTAGGGTTAGGGTTAGGGTTACGGTTCGCGTTAGTGTTAGGGTTAGGGTTAGGTTTCGGGTCAGGTTACGGTTAAGATTCGGGTTAGGGTTAGGGTTAGGGTTAGGGTTCGCGTTAGGGTTCAGTTTAGGGGTCGGGTTAGGGTTAGGGTTCGGATTAGGGTTAGGGTTAGGGTTCGGGTTCGGGTTAGGGTTAGGGTTCGGGTTAGGGTTAGGGTTAGGATTCGGGTTCAGGTTAGGGTTAGAGTTCAGGATCCGGTTAGGGTTAGGGTTCGGGTTACGGTTCGGGTTAGGGTTAGGGTTAGGGTTAGGGTTCGGGTTCGGGTTTAGGGTTAGGGTTAGGGTTCAGGTTAGGGTTCGGGTTAGGGTTAGGATTCGGGTAAGGTGTTAGGGTTCGGGTTCGGGTTAGGGTTAGGGTTAGGGTTCCGGTTAAGGTTAGGGTTAGGTTTCGGGTTAGGATTAGGGTTATGGTTAGGGTTAGGGTTCGGGTTCGGGTTAGGGTTAGATTTTGGATTAGGGTTCGGGTTAGGGTTAGGGTTCGCGTTAGGGTTAGGGTTCGGGTTAGGGTTAGGGTTAGTGTTAGGGTTAGGGACGGATTAGGGTTAGGGTTCGGGTTCGGTTTACGGTTAGGGTTAGGGTTAGGGTTCGGTTTCGAGTTAGGGTTAGGGTTAGGGTTAGGGTCAGGGTTCGGGTTAGGGTTAGGGTTAGGGTTAGTGTTCGGGTCAGGGTTAGGGTTAGGGTTAGGGTTCGGGTTAGGGTTAGGGTTCTGGTTAGGGTTAGGGTTAAGGTTCGGGTTCGGGTTAGGGTTAGGGTTCGGGTTAGGGTTCGGGTTAGGGTTAGGATTCGGGTAAGGGTTTAGGGTTCGGGTTCGGGGTAGGGTTAGGGTTAGGGTTCCATTTAAGTTTAGTGTTAGGGTTCGGGTTAGGTTTAGCGTTAGGGTTCGGGTTCGGGTTAGGGTTAGTGTTAGGGTTAGGGTTCAGGTTAGGGTTAGGGTTCGGGTTAGGGTTAAGGTTCGGGTTCGGGTTAGGGTTAGAGTTTGGGTTAGGGTTCGGGTTAGGGTTCGTGTTAGGGTTAGGGTTCGGGGTAGGGTTAGGGTTAGTGTTAGGGTTAGGGTTCGGGTTAGGATTAGGGTTCGGGTTCGAGTTACCGTTAGGGTTAGGGTTAGGGTTCGGTTTCGGGTTAGGTTTAGGGTTCGGTTTAGGGTTAGGGTTCCGGTTAGTGTTAGGGATAGCGTTCGGGTTCGGGTTAGGGTTAGGGTTCGGGTTAGTGTTAGGGTTCGGGTAAGTGTTAGGGTTCGGGTTAGGGTTAGGGTTAGGGTTAGGGTTAGGGTTCGGGTTAGGGTTAGATTTCGGGTTAGGTTTAGGGTTCCGGTTAGGGTTAGGGTTAGGGTTCGGGTTCGGGTTAGGGTTAGGTTTCGGGTTAGAGTTAGGGTTCGGGTTAGTGTTAGGGTTCGGGTTAGGGTTAGGGTTAGGGTTAAAGTTCGGGTTCGGGTTAGGGTTCGGGTTAGGGTTAGGGTTAGTGTTAGGGTTAGGGTTAGGGTTAGGGTTCGGGTTTGGTTTAGGGTTAGTGTTAGGGTTAGGGTTCGGGTTCGGGTTAGGGTTCGCGTTAGGGTTAGTGTTAGGGTTCGGGTTGGGGTTCGGGTTAGGGTTAGTGTTAGGGTTTGGGTTCGGTTTAGGGTTAGGTTTCGGGTTAGGGGTAGGGTTCGGGTTCGGGTTAGGGTTAGGGTTCGTGTTCGGGTTAGGGTTCGGGTTAGGGTTCCGGTTAAGGTTAGGGTTAGGTTTCGGGTTAGGGTTAGGGTTATGGTTAGGGTTAGGGTTAGGGTTCGGGTTCGGGTTAGGGTTAGATTTTGGATTAGGGTTCGGGTTAGGGTTAGGGTTCGGGTTAGGGTTAGGGTTCGGGTTAGGGTTAGGGTTAGTGTTAGGGTTAGGGTTCGGATTAGGGTTAGGGTTCGGGTTCGGTTTACGGTTAGGGTTAGGGTTAGGGTTCGGTTTCGGGTTAGGGTTAGGGTTAGGGTTAGGGTCAGGGTTCGGGTTAGGGTTCGGGTTAGGGTTAGTGTTCGGGTCAGGGTTAGGGTTAGGGTTAGGGTTCGGGTTAGGGTTAGGGTTCTGGTTAGGGTTAGGGTTAAGATTCGGGTTCAGGTTAGGGTTAGGGTTCGGGTTAGG
>JAVLSZ010000063.1:1617500-1625000 GCA_032313775.1 Urocyon cinereoargenteus | reverse complement strand
GTTAGGGTTAGGGTTCGGGTTAGGGTTCGGGTTAGGGTTAGGATTCGGCTAAGGGGTTAGTGTTCGGGTTCGGGGTAGGGTTAGGGTTAGGGTTCCGGTTAAGGTTAGTGTTAGGGTTCGGGTTAGGGTTAGAGTTCGGGTTCGGGTCAGGGTTAGTGTTAGGGTTAGGTTTCGGGTTAGGGTTAGGGTTAGGTTTAGGGTTCGGGTTAGGGTTAGGTTTAGGGTTAGGGTTCGTGTTAGGGTTAGGGTTAGGGTTAGGGTTCGGGTTAGGGTTAGGTTTAGGGTTAGGGTTCGGGTTAGGGCTAGGTTAGGGTTCAGGTTAGGGTTCAGGTTAGGGTTAGGGTTAGGGTTAGGTTTCGGGTTAGGGTTAGGGTTAGGTTTAGGGTTAAGTTTCGGGTAGGGTTAGGGTTAAGGTTCGGTTTAGGGTTAGGGTTAGGGTTCTCGTTAGGGTTCGGGTTAGGTGTCGGGTTAGGGTTAGGGTTAGGGTTAGGGTTCGGGGTATTGTTAGGTTTAGGGTTAGGGTTAGGTTTAAGTTTCGGGGTAGGGTTAGGGTTAAGGTTCGGGTTAGGGTTAGGGTTAGGGTTAGGGTTCTCGTTAGGTTTCGGGTTAGGTGTCGGGTTAGGGTTAGGGTTAGTGTTCGGGTTAGGGTTAGGGTTAGGGTTAGGGTTCGGGTTAGGGTTAGGGTTCGGGTTAGGGTTAGGGTTAGGGTTCGGGTTCGGGTTAGGTTTAGGGTTCGGGTTAGGGTTCGGGTTAGGGTTAGGATTCGGGTAAGGGGTTAGTGTTCGGGTTCGGGTTAGGGTTAGGGTTAGGGTTCCGGTTAAGGTTAGTGTTAGGGTTCGGGTTAGGGTTAGGGTTAGGGTTCGGGTTCGGGTCAGGGTTAGTGTTAGGGTTAGGGTTCGGGTTAGGGCTAGGGTTCGGGTTAGGGTTAGGGTTCGGGTTCGGGTTAGGGTTAGAGTTTGGGTTAGTGTTCGGGTTAGGGTTAGGGTTAGGGTTCAGGTTAGGGTTCGGGTTTGGGTTAGGTTAGGGTTAGGTTTCGGGTTAGGGTTAGGGTTAGGGTTAGGTTTAGTTTAGGGTTAGGTTTAGGTTTAGGGTTAGGGTTAGGGTTAGGGTTAAGTTTCGGGTTAGGGTTAGGGTTAAGGTTCGGGTTAGGGTTAGAGTTTGGGTTAGGTTTCGGGTTAGGGTTAGGGTTCGCGTTAGGGTTAGGGTTCGGGTTACGGTTAGGGTTAGTGTTAGGTTTAGGGTTCGGGTGTGGGTTAGGGTTCGGTTTCGGGTTACGGTTAGGGTTAGGGTTAGGGTTAGGGTTAGGTTTAGGGTTCGGGTTAGGGTTAGGGTTAGGGTTCGGGTTCGGGTTAGTGTTAGGGTTCCGGTTAAGGTTAGGGTTAGGGTTCGGGTTAGGGTTAGGGTTAGTGTTAGGGTTAGGGTTCGGGTTAGTGTTAGGGTTAGGGTTCGGGTTAGGGTTAGGGTTCGGGTTAGCGTTAGGGTCGGGTTCGGGTTATGGTTAGAGTTTGGGTTAGGGTTATGGTTAGGGTTAGGGTTCGGGTTAGGGTTAGGGTTAGGGTTCGGGTTAGGGTTAGGGTTCGGGTTAGGGTTAGGGTTAGGGTTCGGGTTCGGGTTAGGGTTAGGGTTCCGGTTAAGGTTAGGGTTAGGGTTCGGGTTAGGGTTAGGGTTAGTGTTAGGGTTAGGGTTCGGGTTAGTGTTAGGGTTAGGGTTCGGGTTAGGGTTAGGGATCGGGTTAGCGTTAGGGTCGGGTTCGGGTTAGGGTTAGAGTTTGGGTTAGGTTTCGGGTTAGGGTTAGTGTTCGGCTTAGGGTTAGGGTTCGGGTTAGGGTTAGGGTTAGTGTAAGGGTTAGGGTTCGGGTTAGGGTTAGGGTTCGGTTTCGGGTTACGGTTAGTGTTAGGGTTAGGGTTCGGTTTCGGATTAGTGTTAGGGTTAGGGTTAAGGTTAGGGCCAGGGTTCGGGTTAGGGTTCGGGTTCGGTTTCGGGTTAGGGTTAGGTTTAGGGTTAGGGTTACGGTTCGGGTTAGGGTTATGGTTAGCGTTAGGGGTTAGGGTTAGGGTAGGGTTCGGTTTAGGGTTAGGGTTCGGATTATGGTTAGGGCTAGGGTTCGGGTTACGGTTAGGGTTAGAGTTAGGTTTCGGGTTAGGGTTAGGGTTAGGGTTCCGGTTAAGGTTAGGGTTAGGGTTCGGGTTAGGGTTAGGTTTAGGGCTCGGGTTAGGGTTAGGGTTAGGGTTCGGGTTAGGGTTCGGGTTAGGGTTAGGGTTAGGGTAAGGGTTAGTTTTCGGGTTAGGGTTAGGGTTCGGGTTCGTGTTAGGGTAGGGTTAGGGTTAGGGTTAGTGTTCGGATTAGGGTTAGGGGTAGGGTTCGGGTTAGGGTTCGGGTTCAGGTTAGATTTAGGGATAGGGTTAGGGTTAGGGTTCGGGTTAGGGTTAGGTTTAGGGTTAGGGTTAGGTGTTAGGGTTAGTGTTACCGTTCGGGTTAGGGTTAGGGTTAGGGTTAGGGTTAGGCTTCGGGTTAGGGTTAGGGTTAGGGTTCGGGTTAGGGTTAGGGTTAGGGTTAGGATTAGGGTTAGGTTTCGGGTTAGGGTTAGGTTTAGGGTTAGGGTTCGTGTTAGGGTTAGGGTTAGGGTTCAGGTTAGGGTTCGGGTTTGGGTTAGGTTAGGGTTAGGTTTCGGGTTAGGGTTAGGGTTAGGGTTAGGTTTAGGTTTAGGGTTAGGTTTAGGTTTAGGGTTAGGGTTAGGGTTAGGGTTAAGTTTCGGGTTAGGGTTAGGGTTAAGGTTCGGGTTAGGGTTAGAGTTTGGGTTAGGTTTCGGGTTAGGGTTAGGGTTCGCGTTAGGGTTAGGGTTCGGGTTACGGTTAGGGTTAGTGTTAGGTTTAGGGTTCGGGTGTGGGTTAGGGTTCGGTTTCGGGTTACGGTTAGGGTTAGGGTTAGGGTTCGGTTTCGGGTTAGGGTTCGGGATAGGGTTAGGGTTCGGGTTAGGGTTAGGGTTCGGGTTCGGTTAGGGTTAGGGTTCGGGTTCGGTTTAGGGTTAGGGTTAGGGTTAGGGTTAGTTTTCGGATTAGGGTTAGGTGTAGGGTACGGGTTAGGGTTCGGGTTCGGGTTAGTGTTAGTTTTAGGGTTAGGGTTAGGGTTCGGGTTACGGTTAGGGTTAGGGTTAGGGTTTAGGGTTAGGGTTAGGGTTCGGGTTAGGGTTAGGGTTAGGGTTAGGGTTAGGGTTAGGGTTCGGGTTAGGGTTAGGGTTAGGGTTCGGGTTAGTGTTAGGGTTAGGGTTAGGTTTAGGGTTCGGGTTAGGGTTAGGGTTAGGGTTAGTGTTCGGGTTACGGTTAGGGTTAGGGTTCGGGTTGGTTTCGGGTTAGGGTTAGGGTTAGGGTTCGGGTTTGGTTTAGGGTTAGTGTTAGGGTTAGGGTTCGGGTTCGGGTTAGGGTTAGGGTTAGGGTTAGGGTTTAGGGTTAGGGTTACAGTTCGGGTTAGGGTTAGGGTTAGGGTTCGGGTTAGGGTTCGGGTTAGGGTCAGGTTTAGGGTTCGGGTTAGGGTTAGGGTTAGGGTTAGGGTTAAGGTTAGGGTTCAGGTTGGGGTTAGGTTTAGGGTTAGTATTCGGGTTAGGGTTAGGATTCGGGTAAGGTGTTAGGGTTCGGATTCGGGGTAGGGTTTTGTTAGGGCCCGGTTAAGGTTAGGGTTAGGGTTCGGGTTAGGGTTAGGGTTCGGGTTAGGGTTAGGGTTAGGGTTCGGTTTCGGGTTAGGTTTAGGGTTCGGGTTAGGGTTCGGGTTAGGGTTAGGATTCGGGTAAGGGGTTAGTGTTCGGGTTCGGGGTAGGGTTAGGGTTAGGGTTCCGGTTAAGGTTAGTGTTAGGGTTCGGGTTCGGGTTACGGTTCGGGTTAGGGTTAGGTTTCCGGTTAGGGTTAGGGATAGGGTTCGGGTTCGGGTTAGGGTTAGGGTTCGGGTTAGTGTTAGGGTTCGGGTTTGTGTTAGGGTTCGGGTTAGGGTTAGGGTTAGGGTTAGGGTTCGGGTTCGGGTTAGGGTTCGCGTTAGGGTTAGGGTTAGTGTTAGGGTTAGGGTTAGGGTTAGGGTTCGGGTTCGGTTTAGGGTTAGTGTTAGGGTTAGGGTTCGGGTTCTGGTTCGGGTTAGGGTTAGTGTTAGGGTTCGGGTTCGGGTTCGGGTTAGGGTTAGTGTTAGTGTTCGGGTTCGGGTTAGGGTTAGGTTTCGGGTTAGGGTTAGGGTTCGGGATCGGGTTAGGGTTAGAGTTTGGGTTAGGGTTCGGGTTAGGGTTAGGTTTAGGGTTCGGGTTAGGTTTAGGTTTAGGGTTAGGGTTCGGTTTAGGGTTAGGGTTAGGGTTAGGGTTCGGGTTAGGGTTAAGGTTAGGGTTATGGTTAGGGTTAGGGTTCGGGTTCGGGTTAGGGTTATGGTTAGGGTTCGGGTTAGGGTTAGGGTTAGGGTTCGGGTTAGGGTTCGGGTTAGTTTTAGGGTTAGGGTTAGGGTTCGGGTTAGGGTGAGGGTTAGGGTATGGTTCGGTTTAGGGTTAGGTTTAGGGTTAGTGTTAGGGTTAGGGTTAGGGTTCGGGTTAGGGTTAGGGTTAAGTTTCGGGTTAGGTTTAGGGTTAGGGTTAGGGTTAGGGTTCGCGTTAGGGTTCGGGTTAGGGGTCGGGTTAGTGTTAGGGTTTGGGATCGGGTTAGGGTTAGGGTTAGGCTTAGGGTTTGGGTTAGGTTTAGGGTTCGGGTTAGGGTTAGGTTTAGGGTTCTGGTTCGGGTTAGGGTTAGGGTTCGGGTTCGGGTTAGGGTTAGGGTTCGGTTTAGGGTTCGGGTTATGGTTAGGGTTAGGGTTAGGGTTCAGGTTCGGGGTTAGGGTTAGGGTTACGGTTCGGGTTAGGGTTCGGGTTAGGGTTAGGATTCGGGTAAGGGGTTAGTGTTCGGGTTCGGGTTAGGGTTAGGGTTAGGGTTCCGGTTAAGGTTAGGGTTAGGGTTCGGGTTAGAGTTAGGGTTAGGGTTCGGGTAAGGGTTAGGGTTAGGGTTCGGGTTAGGGGTCGGGTTAGGGTTAGGGTTATGGTTAGGGTTAGGGTTAGGGTTCAGGTTCGGGGTTAGGGTTAGGGTTACGGTTCGGGTTAGGGTTCGGGTTAGGGTTAGGATTCGGGTAAGGGGTTAGTGTTCGGGTTCGGGTTAGGGTTAGGGTTAGGGTTCCGGTTAAGGTTAGGGTTAGGTTTCGGGTTAGAGTTAGGGTTAGGGTTCGGGTAAGGGTTAGGGTTAGGGTTCGGGTTAGGGGTCGGGTTAGGGTTAGGGTTAGGGTTAGGGTTCTGGTTAGGGTTAGGGTTCGGGTTAGGATTAGGGTTAGGGTTACGGTTAGGGTTAGGGTTCGGATTAGGGTTAGGGGTAGGGTTCGGCTTAGGGTTTGGGTTCGGGTTAGGGTTAGGGTTAGGGTTAGGGTTCGGGTTAGGGTTAGGGTTAGGGTTAGGGTTTAGGGTTAGGGTTACAGTTCGGGTTAGGGTTAGGGTTAGGGTTCGGGTTAGGGTTCGGGTTAGGGTCAGGTTTAGGGTTCGGGTTAGGGTTAGGCTTAGGGTTAGGGTTAAGGTTAGGGTTCAGGTTAGGGTTAGGGTTAGGGTTAGGGTTCGGGTTAGGGTTAGGATTCGGGTAAGGTGTTAGGGTTCGGGTTCGGGGTAGGGTTTTTTTAGGGCCCGGTTAAGGTTAGGGTTAGGGTTCGTTTTAGGGTTAGGGTTCGGTTTCGGGTTACGCTAAGGGTTAGGGTTAGGGTTCAGTTTCGGGTTAGGGTTAGGGTTAGGGTTAGGGTTAGGGTCAGGGTTCGGCTTAGGGTTAGGGTTAGGGTTATTGTTCGGGTTAGTGTTCGGGTTAGGTTAGGGTTCGGGTTAGGGTTAGGGTTCTGGTTAGGGTTAGGTTTAAGGTTCGGGTTCGGGTTAGGGTTAGGGTTCGGGTTAGGGTTCGGGTTAGGGTTAGGTTTCGGGTAAGGTTTTAGGGTTCGGGTTCGGGGTAGGGTTAGGGTTAGGGTTCCAGTTAAGTTTAGAGTTCGGGTTCGGTTTCGGGTTAGGGTTCGGGTTCGGGTTCGGGTTAGGGTTAGAGTTTGGGTTAGGGTTCGGGTTAGGGTTAGGGTTCGTGTTAGGGTTAGGGTTCGGGGTAGGGTTAGGGTTAGTGTTAGGGTTAGGGTTCGGGTTAGGATTAGGGTTCGGGTTCGAGTTACCGTTAGGGTTAGGGTTAGGGTTCGGTTTCGGGTTAGGGTTAGGGTTCGGGTTAGTGTTAGGGTTCGGGTTAGGGTTAGGGTTAGGGTTAGGGTTCGGGTTCGGGTTAGGGTTCGGGTTAGGGTTAGGGTTAGTGTTAGGGTTAGGGTTAGGGTTAGGTTTCGGGTTCGGTTTAGGGTTAGTGTTAGGGTTAGGTTTCGGTTTCGGGTTAGGGTTCGGGTTAGGGTTAGTGTTAGGGTTCGGGTTCGGGTTCGGGTTAGGGTTAGTGTTAGGGTTTGGGTTCGGGTTAGGGTTAGGTTTCAGGTTAGGGGTAGGGTTCGGGTTCGGGTAGGTTTAGGGTTCGGGTTAGTGTTCGGGTTAGGGTTATGGTTAGGGTTAGGGTTAGGTTTCGGTTTAGGGTTAGGGTTAGGTTTAGGAGGTAGGGTTAGTGTTAGGGTTCGGGTAAGGGGTAGGGTTAGGGTTAGGGTTAGGGGTTAGGGTTCGGGTTAGGGTTAGGGTTCGGGTTAGGGTTAGGGTTAGGGTTAGGGTTAGTGTTCGGGTTCGGGTTAGGGTTAGGGTTAGTGTTAAGGTTAGGGTTAGGGTTCAGATTAGGGTTAGTGGTACGGTTCGGGTTAGGGTTCGTGTTCGGGTTAGGGTTAGGGTTAGGGTTATTGTTAGGGTTAGGGTTCGGGTTAGGGTTCGGGTTAGTGTTAGGGTTAGGGTTAGGGTTCAGGTTAGGGTTAGGGTTCGGCTTAGGGTTAGGTTTAGGGTTAGGTTTAGGGTTAGGGTTCGGGTTAGGGTTAGGGTTAAGGTTCGGGTTAGGGTTAGGTTTAGGGTTAGGGTTAGGGTTCGGGTTAGGATTAGGGTTCGGGTTCGAGTTACCGTTAGGGTTAGGGTTAGGGTTAGGGTTCGGGTTCGGGTTAGGGTTCGGGTTAGGGTTAGGGTTAGGGTTAGGTTTCGGGTTCGGTTTAGGGTTAGTGTTAGGGTTAGCTTTCGGTTTCGGGTTAGGGTTCGGGTTAGGGTTAGTGTTAGGGTTCGGGTTCGGGTTCGGGTTAGGGTTAGTGTTAGGGTTTGGGTTCGGGTTAGGGTTAGGTTTCGAGTTAGGGGTAAGGTTCGGGTTCGGGTTAGGTTTAGGGTTCGGGTTAGGGTTCGGGTTAGGGTTATGGTTTGGGTTAGGGTTAGGTTTCGTGTTAGGGTTAGGGTTAGGGTTAGGGTTCGAGTTAGGGTTAGGTTTCGGGTTAGGGTTAGGGTTAGGGTCGGGTTCGGGTTAGGGTTAGGGTTCGGGTTAGGGTTCGGGTTAGGGTTAGGATTCGGCTAAGGGGTTAGTGTTCGGGTTCGGGGTAGGG
>JAVLSZ010000063.1:1605000-1612500 GCA_032313775.1 Urocyon cinereoargenteus | reverse complement strand
GATTAGGGTTCGGGTTAGGGTTAGGTTTCGGGTTAGGGTTAGGGTTCGGGATCGGGTTAGGGTTAGAGTTTGGGTTAGGGTTCGGGTTAGGGTTAGGTTTAGGGTTCGGGTTAGGTTTAGGTTTAGGGTTAGGGTTCGGTTTAGGGTTAGGGTTAGGGTTAGGGTTCGGGTTAGGGTTAAGGTTAGGGTTATGGTTAGGGTTAGGGTTCGGGTTCGGGTTAGGGTTATGGTTAGGGTTCGGGTTAGGGTTAGGGTTAGGGTTCGGGTTAGGGTTCGGGTTAGGTTTAGGGTTAGGGTTAGGGTTCGGGTTAGGGTGAGGGTTAGGGTATGGTTCGGTTTAGGGTTAGGTTTAGGGTTAGTGTTAGGGTTAGGGTTAGGGTTCGGGTTAGGGTTAGGGTTAAGTTTCGGGTTAGGTTTAGGGTTAGGGTTAGGGTTAGGGTTCGCGTTAGGGTTCGGGTTAGGGGTCGGGTTAGTGTTAGGGTTTGGGATCGGGTTAGGGTTAGGGTTAGGCTTAGGGTTTGGGTTAGGTTTAGGGTTCGGGTTAGGGTTAGGTTTAGGGTTCGGGTTCGGGTTAGGGTTAGGGTTCGGGTTCGGGTTAGGGTTAGGGTTCGGTTTAGGGTTCGGGTTATGGTTAGGGTTAGGGTTAGGGTTCAGGTTCGGGGTTAGGGTTAGGGTTACGGTTCGGGTTAGGGTTCGGGTTAGGGTTAGGATTCGGGTAAGGGGTTAGTGTTCGGGTTCTGGTTAGGGTTAGGGTTAGGGTTCCGGTTAAGGTTAGGGTTAGGGTTCGGGTTAGAGTTAGGGTTAGGGTTCGGGTAAGGGTTAGGGTTAGGGTTCGGGTTAGGGGTCGGGTTAGGGTTAGGGTTATGGTTAGGGTTAGGGTTAGGGTTCAGGTTCGGGGTTAGGGTTAGGGTTACGGTTCGGGTTAGGGTTCGGGTTAGGGTTAGGATTCGGGTAAGGGTTAGTGTTCGGGTTCGGGTTAGGGTTAGGGTTAGGGTTCCGGTTAAGGTTAGGGTTAGGGTTCGGGTTAGAGTTAGGGTTAGGGTTCGGGTAAGGGTTAGGGTTAGGGTTCGGGTTAGGGGTCGGGTTAGGGTTAGGGTTAGGGTTAGGGTTCTGGTTAGGGTTAGGGTTCGGGTTAGGATTAGGGTTAGGGTTACGGTTAGGGTTAGGGTTCGGATTAGGGTTAGGGGTAGGGTTCGGCTTAGGGTTTGGGTTCGGGTTAGGGTTAGGGTTAGGGTTAGGGTTCGGGTTAGGGTTAGGGTTAGGGTTAGGGTTTAGGGTTAGGGTTACAGTTCGGGTTAGGGTTAGGGTTAGGGTTCGGGTTAGGGTTCGGGTTAGGGTCAGGTTTAGGGTTCGGGTTAGGGTTAGGCTTAGGGTTAGGGTTAAGGTTAGGGTTCAGGTTAGGGTTAGGGTTAGGGTTAGGGTTCGGGTTAGGGTTAGGATTCGGGTAAGGTGTTAGGGTTCGGGTTCGGGGTAGGGTTTTTTTAGGGCCCGGTTAAGGTTAGGGTTAGGGTTCGGTTTAGGGTTAGGGTTCGGCTTCGGGTTACGGTAAGGGTTAGGGTTAGGGTTCAGTTTCGGGTTAGGGTTAGGGTTAGGGTTAGGGTTAGGGTCAGGGTTCGGCTTAGGGTTAGGGTTAGGGTTATTGTTCGGGTTAGTGTTCGGGTTAGGTTAGGGTTCGGGTTAGGGTTAGGGTTCTGGTTAGGGTTAGGTTTAAGGTTCGGGTTCGGGTTAGGGTTAGGGTTCGGTTTAGGGTTCGGGTTAGGGTTAGGTTTCGGGTAAGGTTTTAGGGTTCGGGTTCGGGGTAGGGTTAGGGTTAGGGTTCCAGTTAAGTTTAGAGTTCGGGTTCGGTTTCGGGTTAGGGTTCGGGTTCGGGTTCGGGTTAGGGTTAGAGTTTGGGTTAGGGTTCGGGTTAGGGTTAGGGTTCGTGTTAGGGTTAGGGTTCGGGGTAGGGTTAGGGTTAGTGTTAGGGTTAGGGTTCGGGTTAGGATTAGGGTTCGGGTTCGAGTTACCGTTAGGGTTAGGGTTAGGGTTCGGTTTCGGGTTAGGGTTAGGGTTCGGGTTAGTGTTAGGGTTCGGGTTAGGGTTAGGGTTAGGGTTAGGGTTCGGGTTCGGGTTAGGGTTCGGGTTAGGGTTAGGGTTAGTGTTAGGGTTAGGGTTAGGGTTAGGTTTCGGGTTCGGTTT
Organism: Urocyon cinereoargenteus; assembly: GCA_032313775.1. Taxonomy (NCBI): domain Eukaryota; kingdom Metazoa; phylum Chordata; class Mammalia; order Carnivora; family Canidae; genus Urocyon; species Urocyon cinereoargenteus. The sequence goes on along the minus strand of JAVLSZ010000063.1, from coordinate 1,610,322 downwards.
AGGGTTAGTGTTAGGGTTAGGTTTCGGTTTCGGGTTAGGGTTCGGGTTAGGGTTAGTGTTAGGGTTCGGGTTCGGGTTCGGGTTAGGGTTAGTGTTAGGGTTTGGGTTCGGGTTAGGGTTAGGTTTCAGGTTAGGGGTAGGGTTCGGGTTCGGGTAGGTTTAGGGTTCGGGTTAGTGTTCGGGTTAGGGTTATGGTTAGGGTTAGGGTTAGGTTTCGGTTTAGGGTTAGGGTTAGGTTTAGGAGGTAGGGTTAGTGTTAGGGTTCGGGTAAGGGGTAGGGTTAGGGTTAGGGTTAGGGGTTAGGGTTCGGGTTAGGGTTAGGGTTCGGGTTAGGGTTAGGGTTAGGGTTAGGGTTAGTGTTCGGGTTCGGGTTAGGGTTAGGGTTAGTGTTAAGGTTAGGGTTAGGGTTCAGATTAGGGTTAGTGGTACGGTTCGGGTTAGGGTTCGTGTTCGGGTTAGGGTTAGGGTTAGGGTTATTGTTAGGGTTAGGGTTCGGGTTAGGGTTCGGGTTAGTGTTAGGGTTAGGGTTAGGGTTCAGGTTAGGGTTAGGGTTCGGCTTAGGGTTAGGTTTAGGGTTAGGTTTAGGGTTAGGGTTCGGGTTAGGGTTAGGGTTAAGGTTCGGGTTAGGGTTAGGTTTAGGGTTAGGGTTAGGGTTCGGGTTAGGATTAGGGTTCGGGTTCGAGTTACCGTTAGGGTTAGGGTTAGGGTTAGGGTTCGGGTTCGGGTTAGGGTTCGGGTTAGGGTTAGGGTTAGGGTTAGGTTTCGGGTTCGGTTTAGGGTTAGTGTTAGGGTTAGCTTTCGGTTTCGGGTTAGGGTTCGGGTTAGGGTTAGTGTTAGGGTTCGGGTTCGGGTTCGGGTTAGGGTTAGTGTTAGGGTTTGGGTTCGGGTTAGGGTTAGGTTTCGAGTTAGGGGTAAGGTTCGGGTTCGGGTTAGGTTTAGGGTTCGGGTTAGGGTTCGGGTTAGGGTTATGGTTTGGGTTAGGGTTAGGTTTCGTGTTAGGGTTAGGGTTAGGGTTAGGGTTCGAGTTAGGGTTAGGTTTCGGGTTAGGGTTAGGGTTAGGGTCGGGTTCGGGTTAGGGTTAGGGTTCGGGTTAGGGTTCGGGTTAGGGTTAGGATTCGGCTAAGGGGTTAGTGTTCGGGTTCGGGGTAGGGTTAGGGTTAGGGTTCCGGTTAAGGTTAGAGTTAGGGTTCGGGTTAGGGTTAGAGTTCGGGTTCGGGTCAGGGTTAGTGTTAGGGTTAGGTTTCGGTTTAGGGTTAGGGTTAGGTTTAGGGTTCGGGTTAGGGTTAGGTTTAGGGTTAGGGTTCGTGTTAGGGTTAGGGTTAGGGTTAGGGTTCGGGTTAGGGTTAGGTTTAGGGTTAGGGTTCGGGTTAGGGTTAGGTTAGGTTTCAGGTTAGGGTTCAGGTTAGGGTTAGGGTTAGGGTTAGGTTTCGGGTTAGGGTTAGGGTTTGGTTTAGGGTTAAGTTTCGGGTAGGGTTAGGGTTAAGGTTCGGTTTAGGGTTAGGGTTAGGGTTCTCGTTAGGGTTCGGGTTAGGTGTCGGGTTAGGGTTAGGGTTAGGGTTAGGATTCGGGTTAGGGTTAGGGTTCGGGTTAGGGTTAGGGTTAAGGTTCGGGTTCGGGTTAAGGTTAGGGTTCGGGTTAGGGTTCGGGTTAGGTTTAGGATTCGGGTAAGGGGTTACGGTTCGTGTTCGGGGTAGGGTTAGGATTAGGGTTCCAGTTAAGGTTAGTGTTAGTGTTAGGGTTCGGGTTAGGGTTAGGGTTCGGGTTCGGGTTAGGGTTAGTGTTAGGGTTAGGGTTCGGGTTAGGGTTAGGGTTCGGGTTAGGGTTCGGGTTCGGTTTAGGGTTAGAGTTTGGGTTAGGGTTCTGGTTAGGGTTAGGGTTCGGGTTAGGGTTAGGGTTCGGGTTAGGGTTAGTGTTAGGGTTAGGTTTCGGGTTAGGATTAGGGTTCGGGTTCGGGTTACGGTTAGGGTTAGTGTTAGGGTTCGGTATCGGGTTAGGATTAGGGTTCGGGTTAGGGTTAGGGTTCCGGTTAGGGTTAGGGATAGGTTTCGGGTTCGGGTTAGGTTTAGGGTTAGTGTTAGGGATAGGGTTAGGGTTAGGGTTCGGGTTCGGTTTAGGGTTAGTGTTAGGGTTAGGTTTCGGGTTAGGGTTCGGTTTAGGGTTAGTGTTAGGGTTCGGGTTCGGGTTCGGGTTAGGGTTAGTGTTAGGGTTTGGGTTCGGGTTAGGTTTAGGTTTCGGGTTAGGTGTAGGGTTTGGGTTCGGGTTAGGTTTAGGGTTCGGGTTAGGGTTCAGGTTAGTGTTATGGTTAGGGTTAGGGTTAGGTTTCGGGTTAGGGTTAGGGTTAGGTTTAGGAGGTAGGGTTAGGGTTAGGGTTCGGGTTAGGGGTAGGGTTAGGGTTAGGGTTAGGGTTTAGGGTTCGGGTTAGGGTTAGAGTTCGGGTTAGGGTTAGGGTTAGGGTTAGTGTTCGGGTTCGGGTTAGGGTTAGGGTTAGGGTTAAGGTTAGGGTTAGGGTTCGGATTAGGGTTAGTGGTACGGTTCGGGTTAGGGTTCGGGTTCGGGTTAGGGTTAGGGTTAGGGTTAAGGTTAGGGTTAGGGTTCGGATTAAGGTTAGTGGTACGGTTCGGGTTAGGGTTCGGGTTCGGGTTAGGTTTAGGGTTAGGGTTAGGGTTAGGGTTCGGGTTAGGGTTCGGGTTAGGGTTAGGGTTAGGATTAGGGTTCGGGTTAGGGTTAGGGTTCGGTTTAGGTTTAGGGTTAGGGTTAGGTTTAGGGTTAGGGTTCGGGTAGGGTTAGGGTTAAGGTTCGGGTTAGGGTTAGGTTTAGGGTTAGGGTTAGGGTTCGCGTTAGGGTTCGGGTTAGGGGTCGGGTTAAGGTTAGGGTTAGTGTTCTGTTTAGGGTTAGGGTTAGGGTTAGGGATAGGGTTAGGGTTAGGGTTCGGGTTAGGGTTAGGTTTAGGGTTCGGGTTAGGGTTAGGGTAAGTGTTAGGGTTCGGGTTAGGGTTAGGTTTAGGGTTAGGGTTAGGGTTAGGGTTAAGGTTCGGGGTAGGGTTAGGGTTAAGGTTCGGGTTAGGGTTAGGTTTAGTGTTAGGGTTAGGGTTCGCGTTATGGTTCGGTTTAGGTGTTGGGTTAGGGTTAGGGTTAGGGTTCGGGTTAGGGTTCGGGTTAGGGTTAGGGTTCGGGTTCGGGTTAGGGTTCGGGTTAGGCTTAGGGTTAGGGTTCGGGTTCGGGTTAGGGTTAGGGTTCGGGTTAGGGTTCGGGTTAGGGTTAGGATTCGGGTAAGGTGTTAGGTTTCGGGTTCGGGGTAGGGTTAGGGTTAGGGCCCGTTTAAGGTTAGGGTTAGGGTTCGGGTTAGGGTTAGGGTTCGGTTTCGGGTTACGGTTAGGGTTAGGGTTAGGGTTCAGTTTCGGGATAGAGTTAGGGTTAGGTTTAGGGTTAGGGTTAGGGTCAGGGTTCGGCTTAGGGTTAGGGTTAGGGTTAGTGTTCGGGTTAGGGTTAGGGTTAGGGTTAGGGTTTGGTTTAGGGTTCGGGTTAGGGTTAGGTTTAGGGTTAGGGTTCGGGTTAGGGTTAGGGTTAGGGTTCAGGTTAGGGTTCGGGTTAGGGTTAGGGTTAGGGTTAGGGTTAGGGTTCGGGTTAGGGTTAGGGTTAGGGTTAGGGTTCGGGGTATTGTTAGGTTTAGGGTTAGGGTTAGGTTTAAGTTTCGGGGTAGGGTTAGGGTTAAGGTTCGGGTTAGGGTTAGGGTTAGGGTTAGGGTTCTCGTTAGGGTTCGGGTTAGGTGTCGGGTTAGGGTTAGGGTTAGTGTTCGGGTTAGGGTTAGGGTTAGGGTTAGGGTTCGGGTTAGGGTTAGGGTTCGGGTTAGGGTTAGGGTTAGGGTTCGGGTTCGGGTTAGGTTTAGGGTTCGGGTTAGGGTTCGGGTTAGGGTTAGGATTCGGGTAAGGGGTTAGTGTTCGGGTTCGGGTTAGGGTTAGGGTTAGGGTTCCGGTTAAGGTTAGTGTTAGGGTTCGGGTTAGGGTTAGTGTTAGGGTTCGGGTTCGGGTCAGGGTTAGTGTTAGGGTTAGGGTTCGGGTTAGGGTTAGGGTTCGGGTTAGGGTTAGGGTTCGGGTTCGTGTTAGGGTTAGAGTTTGGGTTAGTGTTCGGGTTAGGGTTAGTGTTCGGGTTAGGGTTAGGGTTCGGGTTAAGGTTAGGGTTAGTGTTAAAGTTATGGTTCGTGTTAGGGTTAGGGTTCGGGTTCGGGTTACGGTTAGGGTTAGGGTTAGGGTTCGGTTTCGGGTTAGGGTTAGGGTTAAGGTTAGGGTTAGGCTCAGGGTTCGGGTTAGAGTTAGGGTTAGGGTTAGGGTTCGGTTTCGGGTTAGGGTTAGGGTTCGTGTTAGTGTTAGGGTTCGGGTTAGGGTTAGGGTTAGTGTTAGGGTTAGGGTTAGGGTTAGGGTTCGGGTTTGGTTTAGGGTTAGTGTTAGGGTTAGGTTTCGGTTTCGGGGTAGGGTTCGGGTTAGGGTTAGGGTTAGTGTTAGGGTTAGGGTTAGGGTTAGGGTTCGGGTTTGGTTTAGGGTTAGTGTTAGGGTTAGGGTTCGGGTTCGGGTTAGGGTTAGGGTTAGGGTTTAGGGTTAGGGTTACAGTTCGGGTTAGGGTCAGGTTTAGGGTTCGGGTTAGGGTTAGGGTTAGGGTTAGGGTTAAGGTTAGGGTTCAGGTTGGGGTTAGGTTTAGGGTAGGGTTCGGGTTAGGGTTAGGATTCGGGTAAGGTGTTAGGGTTCGGATTCGGGGTAGGGTTTTGTTAGGGCCCGGTTAAGGTTAGGGTTAGGGTTCGGGTTAGGGTTAGGGTTCGGGTTAGGGTTAGGGTTAGGGTTCGGTTTCGGGTTAGGTTTAGGGTTCGGGTTAGGGTTCGGGTTAGGGTTAGGATTCGGGTAAGGGGTTAGTGTTCGGGTTCGGGGTAGGGTTAGGGTTAGGGTTCCGGTTAAGGTTAGTGTTAGGGTTCGGGTTCGGGTTAGGGTTCGGGTTAGGGTTAGGTTTCCGGTTAGGGTTAGGGATAGGGTTCGGGTTCGGGTTAGGGTTAGGGTTCGGGTTAGTGTTAGGGTTCGGGTTTGTGTTAGGGTTCGGGTTCGGGTTAGGGTTAGATTTTGGATTAGGGTTCGGGTTAGGGTTAGGGTTCGCGTTAGGGTTAGGGTTCGGGTTAGGGTTAGGGTTAGTGTTAGGGTTAGGGTTCGGATTAGGGTTAGGGTTCGGGTTCGGTTTACGGTTAGGGTTAGGGTTAGGGTTCGGTTTCGAGTTAGGGTTAGGGTTAGGGTTAGGGTTAGGGTCAGGGTTAGGGTTAGGGTTAGGGTTAGTGTTCGGGTCAGGG
>JAVLSZ010000063.1:1595000-1600000 GCA_032313775.1 Urocyon cinereoargenteus | reverse complement strand
CGGTTAGGGTTAGGGTTAGGGTTCGGTTTCGGGTTAGGGTTAGGGTTAAGGTTAGGGTTAGGCTCAGGGTTCGGGTTAGAGTTAGGGTTAGGGTTAGGGTTCGGTTTCGGGTTAGGGTTAGGGTTCTTGTTAGTGTTAGGGTTCGGGTTAGGGTTAGGGTTAGTGTTAGGGTTAGGGTTAGGGTTAGGGTTCGGGTTTGGTTTAGGGTTAGTGTTAGGGTTAGGTTTCGGTTTGGGGTTAGGGTTCGGGTTAGGGTTAGGGTTATTGTTAGGGTTAGGGTTAGGGTTAGGGTTCGGGTTTGGTTTAGGGTTAGTGTTAGGGTTAGGGTTCGGGTTCGGGTTAGGGTTAGGGTTAGGGTTAGGGTTTAGGGTTAGGGTTACAGTTCGGGTTAGGGTTAGGGTTAGGGTTCGGGTTAGGGTTCGGGTTAGGGTCAGGTTTAGGGTTCGGGTTAGGGTTAGGGTTAGGGTTAGGGTTAAGGTTAGGGTTCAGGTTGGGGTTAGGTTTAGGGTTAGTGTTCGGGTTAGGGTTAGGATTCGGGTAAGGTGTTAGGGTTCGGATTCGGGGTAGGGTTTTGTTAGGGCCCGGTTAAGGTTAGGGTTAGGGTTCGGGTTAGGGTTAGGGTTCGGGTTAGGGTTAGGGTTAGGGTTCGGGTTCGGGTTAGGTTTAGGGTTCGGGTTAGGGTTCGGGTTAGGGTTAGGATTCGGGTAAGGGGTTAGTGTTCGGGTTCGGGGTAGGGTTAGGGTTAGGGTTCCGGTTAAGGTTGGTGTTAGGGTTCGGGTTCGGGTTACGGTTCGGGTTAGGGTTAGGTTTCCGGTTAGGGTTAGGGATAGGGTTCGGGTTCGGGTTAGGGTTAGGGTTCGGGTTAGTGTTAGGGTTCGGGTTTGTGTTAGGGTTCGGGTTAGGGTTAGGGTTAGGGTTAGGGTTCGGGTTCGGGTTAGGGTTCGCGTTAGGGTTAGGGTTAGTGTTAGGGTTAGGGTTAGGGTTAGGGTTCGGGTTCGGTTTAGGGTTAGTGTTAGGGTTAGGGTTCGGGTTCTGGTTCGGGTTAGGATTAGTGTTAGGGTTCGGGTTCGGGTTCGGGTTAGGGTTAGTGTTAGTGTTCGGGTTCGGGTTAGGGTTAGGTTTCGGGTTAGGGGTAGGGTTCGGGTTCGGGTTAGGGTTAGGTTTCGGGTTAGGGTTCGGGTTAGGGTTAGGGTTAGGGTTCGGTTTAGGGTTAGTTTCGGGTTAGGGTTAGGGTTAGGTTTAGGAGGTAGGGTTAGGGTTAGGGTTCGGGTTAGGGGTAAGGTTAGGGTTTGGGTTAGGGGTTAGGGTTCGGGTTAGGGTTGGGTTTCGGTTTAGGGTTAGGGTTAGGGTTAGGGTTAGGGTTCGGGTTCGGGTTAGGGTTAAGGTTCGGGTTATGGTTAGGGTTAAGGTTCGGGTTAGGGTTAGGGTTAAGTTTCGGGTTAGGTTTAGGGTTAGGGTTAGGGTTAGGGTTCGCGTTAGGGTTCGGGTTAGGGGTCGGGTGAGTGTTAGGGTTAGTGTTCGGGTTAGGGTTAGGGTTAGGGTTAGGGTTCGGGTGAGGGTTAGGGTTCGGGTTAGGGTTAGGGTTAAGGTTCGGGTTCGGGTTAGGGTTAGCGTTAGGGTTAGGGTTCTCGTTAGGGTTCGGTATAGGTGTCGGGTTAGGGTTAGGGTTAGTGTTCGGGTTAGGGTTAGGGTTAGGGTTAGGGTTCGGGTGAGGGTTAGGGTTCGGGTTAGGGTTAGGGTTAAGGTTCGGGTTCGGGTTAGGGTTAGGGTTCGGGTTAGGGCTCGGGTTAGGGTTAGGATTCGGGTAAGGGGTTAGGGTTCGGGTTCGGGGTAGGGTTAGGGTTAGGGTTCCAGTTAAGGTTAGTGTTAGTGTTCGGGTTAGGGTTAGGGTTAGGGTTCGGGTTCGGGTTAGAGTAAGTGTTAGGATTAGGGTTCGGGTTAGGGTTAGGTTTCGGGTTAGGGTTAGGGTTCGGGATCGGGTTAGGGTTAGAGTTTGGGTTAGGGTTCGGGTTAGGGTTAGGTTTAGGGTTCGGGTTAGGTTTAGGTTTAGGGTTAGGGTTCGGTTTAGGGTTAGGGTTAGGGTTAGGGTTCGGGTTAGGGTTAAGGTTAGGGTTATGGTTAGGGTTAGGGTTCGGGTTCGGGTTAGGGTTATGGTTAGGGTTCGGGTTAGGGTTAGGGTTAGGGTTCGGGTTAGGGTTCGGGTTAGGTTTAGGGTTAGGGTTAGGGTTCGGGTTAGGGTGAGGGTTAGGGTATGGTTCGGTTTAGGGTTAGGTTTAGGGTTAGTGTTAGGGTTAGGGTTAGGGTTCGGGTTAGGGTTAGGGTTAAGTTTCGGGTTAGGTTTAGGGTTAGGGTTAGGGTTAGGGTTCGCGTTAGGGTTCGGGTTAGGGGTCGGGTTAGTGTTAGGGTTTGGGATCGGGTTAGGGTTAGGGTTAGGCTTAGGGTTTGGGTTAGGTTTAGGGTTCGGGTTAGGGTTTGGTTTAGGGTTCGGGTTCGGGTTAGGGTTAGGGTTCGGGTTCGGGTTAGGGTTAGGGTTCGGTTTAGGGTTCGGGTTATGGTTAGGGTTAGGGTTAGGGTTCAGGTTCGGGGTTAGGGTTAGGGTTACGGTTCGGGTTAGGGTTCGGGTTAGGGTTAGGATTCGGGTAAGGGGTTAGTGTTCGGGTTCGGGTTAGGGTTAGGGTTAGGGTTCCGGTTAAGGTAAGGGTTAGGGTTCGGGTTAGAGTTAGGGTTAGGGTTCGTGTAAGGGTTAGGGTTAGGGTTCGGGTTAGGGGTCGGGTTAGGGTTAGGGTTAGGGTTAGGGTTCTGGTTAGGGTTAGGGTTCGGGTTAGGATTAGGGTTAGGGTTACGGTTAGGGTTAGGGTTCGGATTAGGTTTAGGGGTAGGGTTCGGCTTAGGGTTTGGGTTCGGGTTAGGGTTAGGGTTAGGGTTAGGGTTCGGGTTAGGGTTAGGGTTAGTGTTAGGGTTTAGGGTTAGGGTTACAGTTCGGGTTAGGGTTAGGGTTAGGGTTCGGGTTAGGGTTCGGGTTAGGGTCAGGTTTAGGGTTCGGGTTAGGGTTAGGCTTTGGGTTAGGGTTAAGGTTAGGGTTCAGGTTAGGGTTAGGGTTAGGGTTAGGGTTCGGGTTAGGGTTAGGATTCGGGTAAGGTGTTAGGGTTCGGGTTCGGGGTAGGGTTTTTTTAGGGCCCGGTTAAGGTTAGGGTTAGGGTTCGGTTTAGGGTTAGGGTTCGGCTTCGGGTTACGGTAAGGGTTAGGGTTAGGGTTCAGTTTCGGGTTAGGGTTAGGGTTAGGGTTAGGGTTAGGGTCAGGGTTCGGCTTAGGGTTAGGGTTAGGGTTATTGTTCGGGTTAGTGTTCGGGTTAGGTTAGGGTTCGGGTTAGGGTTAGGGTTCTGGTTAGGGTTAGGTTTAAGGTTCGGGTTCGGGTTAGGGTTAGGGTTCGGGTTAGGGTTCGGGTTAGGGTTAGGTTTCGGGTAAGGTTTTAGGGTCCGGGTTCGGGGTAGGGTTAGGGTTAGGGTTCCAGTTAAGTTTAGAGTTCGGGTTCGGTTTCGGGTTAGGGTTCGGGTTCGGGTTCGGGTTAGGGTTAGAGTTTGGGTTAGGGTTCGGGTTAGGGTTAGGGTTCGTGTTAGGGTTAGGGTTCGGGGTAGGGTTAGGGTTAGTGTTAGGGTTAGGGTTCGGGTTAGGATTAGGGTTCGGGTTCGAGTTACCGTTAGGGTTAGGGTTAGGGTTCGGTTTCGGGTTAGGGTTAGGGTTCGGGTTAGTGTTAGGGTTCGGGTTAGGGTTAGGGTTAGGGTTAGGGTTCGGGTTCGGGTTAGGGTTCGGGTTAGGGTTAGGGTTAGTGTTAGGGTTAGGGTTAGGGTTAGGTTTCGGGTTCGGTTTAGGGTTAGTGTTAGGGTTAGGTTTCGGTTTCGGGTTAGGGTTCGGGTTAGGGTTAGTGTTAGGGTTCGGGTTCGGGTTCGGGTTAGGGTTAGTGTTAGGGTTTGGGTTCGGGTTAGGGTTAGGTTTCAGGTTAGGGGTAGGGTTCGGGTTCGGGTAGGTTTAGGGTTCGGGTTAGTGTTCGGGTTAGGGTTATGGTTAGGGTTAGGGTTAGGTTTCGGTTTAGGGTTAGGGTTAGGTTTAGGAGGTAGGGTTAGTGTTAGGGTTCGGGTAAGGGGTAGGGTTAGGGTTAGGGTTAGGGGTTAGGGTTCGGGTTAGGGTTAGGGTTCGGGTTAGGGTTAGGGTTAGGGTTAGGGTTAGTGTTCGGGTTCGGGTTAGGGTTAGGGTTAGTGTTAAGGTTAGGGTTAGGGTTCAGATTAGGGTTAGTGGTACGGTTCGGGTTAGGGTTCGTGTTCGGGTTAGGGTTAGGGTTAGGGTTATTGTTAGGGTTAGGGTTCGGGTTAGGGTTCGGGTTAGTGTTAGGGTTAGGGTTAGGGTTCAGGTTAGGGTTAGGGTTCGGCTTAGGGTTAGGTTTAGGGTTAGGTTTAGGGTTAGGGTTCGGGTTAGGGTTAGGGTTAAGGTTCGGGTTAGGGTTAGGTTTAGGGTTAGGGTTAGGGTTCGGGTTAGGATTAGGGTTCGGGTTCGAGTTACCGTTAGGGTTAGGGTTAGGGTTAGGGTTCGGGTTCGGGTTAGGGTTCGGGTTAGGGTTAGGGTTAGGGTTAGGTTTCGGGTTCGGTTTAGGGTTAGTGTTAGGGTTAGCTTTCGGTTTCGGGTTAGGGTTCGGGTTAGGGTTAGTGTTAGGGTTCGGGTTCGGGTTCGGGTTAGGGTTAGTGTTAGGGTTTGGGTTCGGGTTAGGGTTAGGTTTCGAGTTAGGGGTAAGGTTCGGGTTCGGGTTAGGTTTAGGGTTCGGGTTAGGGTTCGGGTTAGGGTTATGGTTTGGGTTAGGGTTAGGTTTCGTGTTAGGGTTAGGGTTAGGGTTAGGGTTCGAGTTAGGGTTAGGTTTCGGGTTAGGGTTAGGGTTAGGGTCGGGTTCGGGTTAGGGTTAGGGTTCGGGTTAGGGTTCGGGTTAGGGTTAGGATTCGGCTAAGGGGTTAGTG
>JAVLSZ010000063.1:1587500-1590000 GCA_032313775.1 Urocyon cinereoargenteus | reverse complement strand
TTAAGGTTAGGGTTATGGTTAGGGTTAGGGTTCGGGTTCGGGTTAGGGTTATGGTTAGGGTTTGGGTTAGGGTTAGGGTTAGGGTTCGGGTTAGGGTTCGGTTTAGGTTAAGGGTTAGGGTTAGGGTTCGGGTTAGGGTGAGGGTTAGGGTAGGGTTCGGTTTAGGGTTAGGGGTAGGGTTAGTGTTAGGGTTAGGGTTAGGGTTCGGGTTAGGGTTAGGGTTAAGTTTCGGGTTAGGTTTAGGGTTAGGGTTTGGGTTAGGGTTCGCGTTAGGGTTCGGGTTAGGGGTCGGGTTAGTGTTAGGGTTTGGGATCGGGTTAGGGTTAGGGTTAGGCTTAGGGTTTGGGTTAGGTTTAGGGTTCGGGTTAGGGTTAGGTTTAGGGTTCGGGTTCGGGTTAGGGTTAGGGTTCGGGTTCGGGTTAGGGTTAGGGTTCGGTTTAGGGTTCGGGTTATGGTTAGGGTTAGGGTTAGGGTTCGGGTTCGGGGTTAGGGTTAGGGTTACGGTTCGTGTTAGGGTTCGGGTTAGGGTTAGGATTCGGGTAAGGGGTTAGGGTTCGGGTTCGGGTTAGGGTTAGGGTTAGGGTTCCGGTTAAGGTTAGGGTTAGGGTTCGGGTTAGAGTTAGGGTTAGGGTTCGGGTAAGGGTTAGGGTTAGGGTTCGGGTTAGGGGTCGGGTTAGGGTTAGGGTTAGGGTTAGGGTTCTGGTTAGGGTTAGGGTTCGGGTTAGGATTAGGGTTAGGGTTACGGTTAGGGTTAGGGTTCGGATTAGGGTTAGGGGTAGGGTTCGGCTTAGGGTTTGGGTTCGGGTTAGGGTTAGGGTTAGGGTTAGGGTTAGGGTTCGGGTTAGGGTTAGGGTTAGTGTTAGGGTTTAGGGTTAGGGTTACAGTTCGGGTTAGGGTTAGGGTTAGGGTTCGGGTTAGGGTCAGGTTTAGGGTTCGGGTTAGGGTTAGGCTTAGGGTTAGGGTTAAGGTTAGGGTTCAGGTTAGGGTTAGGGTTAGGGTTAGGGTTCGGGTTAGGGTTAGGATTCGGGTAAGGTGTTAGGGTTCGGGTTCGGGGTACGGTTTTGTTAGGGCCCGGTTAAGGTTAGGGTTAGGGTTCAGGTTAGGGTTAGGGTTCGGCTTCGGGTTACGGTAAGGGTTAGGGTTAGGGTTCAGTTTCGGGTTAGGGTTAGGGTTAGGGTTAGGGTTAGGGTCAGGGTTCGGCTTAGGGTTAGGGTTAGGGTTAGTGTTCGGGTTAGTGTTCGGGTTAGGGTTAGGGTTAGGTTTAGGGTTCGGGTTAGGGTTAGGTTTAGGTTTAGGTTTCGGTTTAGGGTTAGGGTTAGGGTTCAGGTTAGGGTTCAGGTTAGGGTTAGGGTTAGGTTAGGGTTCGGGTTAGGGTTAGGTTTAGGGTTAGGTTTCGGGTTAGTGTTAGGTTTAGGGTTAGGGTTAGGGTTAGGGTTAAGGTTCGGGGTAGGGTTAGGTTTAGGTTTAGGGTTCGGGTTAGGGTTAGGTTTAGGTTTAGGGTTCGGGTTAGGGTTAGGGTTAGGGTTCAGGTTAGGGTTCAGGTTAGGGTTAGGGTTAGGATTAGGGTTCGGGTTAGGGTTAGGTTTAGGGTTAGGTTTCGGGTTAGTGTTAGGTTTAGGGTTAGGGTTAGGGTTAGGGTTAAGGTTCGGGGTAGGGTTAGGGTTAAGGTTCGGGTTAGGGTTAGGGTTAGGGTTAGGGTTAGGGTTAGGGTTCTCGTTAGTGTTCCGGTTAGGTGTCGGGTTAGGGTTAGGGTTAGTGTTCGGGTTAGGGTTAGGGTTAGGGTTAGGGTTCGGGTTAGGGTTAGGGTTCTGGTTAGGGTTAGGTTTAAGGTTCGGGTTCGGGTTAGGGTTAGGGTTCGGGTTAGGGTTCGGGTTAGGGTTAGGATTCGGATAAGGTTTTAGGGTTCGGGTTCGGGGTAGGGTTAGGGTTAGGGTTCCAGTTAAGTTTAGTGTTCGGGTTCGGTTTCGGGTTAGGGTTAGGGTTCGTGTTCGGGTTAGGGTTAGAGTTTGGGTTAGGGTTCGGGTTAGGGTTAGGGTTCGTGTTAGGGTTAGGGTTCGGGGTAGGGTTAGGGTTAGTGTTAGGGTTAGGGTTCGGGTTAGGATTAGGGTTCGGGTTCGAGTTACCGTTAGGGTTAGGGTTAGGGTTCGGTTTCGGGTTAGGGTTACGGTTCGGGTTAGTGTTAGGGTTCGGGTTAGGGTTAGGGTTAGGGTTAGGGTTCGGGTTCGGTTTAGGGTTCGGGTTAGGGTTAGGGTTAGTGTTAGGGTTAGGGTTAGGGTTAGGTTTCGGGTTCGGTTTAGGGTTAGTGTTAGGGTTAGGTTTCGGTTTCGGGTTAGGGTTCGGGTTAGGGTTAGTGTTAGGGTTTGGGTTCGGGTTAGGGTTAGGTTTCGGGTTAGGGGTAGGGTTCGGGTTCGGGTTAGGTTTAGGGTTCGGGTTAGTGTTCGGGTTAGGGTTATGGTTAGGGTTAGGGTTAGGTTTCGGTTTAGGGTTAGGGTTAGGTTTA
>JAVLSZ010000063.1:1577500-1582500 GCA_032313775.1 Urocyon cinereoargenteus | reverse complement strand
GGTTAGGGTTAGGTTTAGGAGGTAGGGTTAGGGTTAGGGTTCGGGTTAGGGGTAGGTTTAGGGTTAGGGTTAGGGGTCAGGGTTCGGGTTAGGGTTAGGGTTCGGGTTAGGGTTAGGGTTCGGGTTAGGGTTTGGGTTCGGTTTCGGGTTAGGGTTAGAGTTTGGGTTAGGGTTCGGGTTAGGGTTAGGGTTCGGGTTAGGGTTAGGGTTCGGGTTAGGGTTAGGGTTAGTGTTAGGGTTAGGGTTCGGGTTAGGGTTAGGGTTCAGGTTCGGGTTACGGTTAGGGTTAGGGTTAGGGTTCGGTTTCGGGTTAGGGTTAGGGTTAGGGTTAGGGTTAGGCTCAGGGTTCGGGTTAGAGTTAGGGTTAGGGTTAGGGTTCGGGTAGGGTTAGGGTTAGGTTTCAGGTTAGGGTTCGGGTTAGGGTTCGGGTTAGGGTTCGGGTTAGGGTTAGGGTTCGGGTTAGGGTTCGGGTTAGGGTTAGGGTTAGGGATAGGTTTAGGGTTCGGGTTAGGGTTAGGTTTTGGGTTAGGGTTAGATTTCGGGTTAGGTTTAGGGTTCCGGTTAGGGTTAAGGTTAGGGTTCGGGTTCGGGTTAGGGTTAGGTTTCGGGTTAGAGTTAGGGTTCGGGTTAGTGTTAGGGTTCGGGTTAGGGTTAGGGTTAGGGTTAAAGTTCGGGTTCGGGTTAGGGTTCGGGTTAGGGTTAGGGTTAGTGTTAGGGTTAGGGTTAGGGTTAGGGTTCGGGTTTGGTTTAGGGTTAGTGTTAGGGTTAGGGTTCGGGTTCGGGTTAGGGTTCGCGTTAGGGTTAGTGTTAGGGTTCGGGTTGGGGTTCGGGTTAGGGTTAGTGTTAGGGTTTGTGTTCGGTTTAGTGTTAGGTTTCGGGTTAGGGGTAGGGTTCGGGTTCGGGTTAGGGTTAGGGTTCGGGTTCGGGTTAGGGTTCGGGTTAGGGTTAGGGTTCGGGTTAGGGTTAGGGTTCGGGTTAGGGTTAGGGTTAGGTTTAGGAGGTAGGTTTAGGGTTAGGTTTCGGGTTAGGGGTAGGGTTAGGGTTAGGGGTTAGGGTTCGGGTTAGGGTTAGGGTTCGGGTTTGGGTTAGGGTTAGGGTTAGGGTTAGGGTTAGGGTTCGGGTTCGAGTTAGGTTTAGGGTTAGGGTTAAGGTTAGGGTTAGGGTTCGGATTAGGGTTAGGGGTAGGGTTCGGGTTAGGGTTCGGGTTTGGGTTAGGGTTAGGTTTAGGGTTAAGGTTAGGGTTCGGGTTAGGTTTCGGGTTAGGTTTATGGTTAGGGTTCGGGTTAGGGTTCGGGTCAGGGTTAGGGTTCGGTTTAGGGTTAGGGTTAGGGTTAGGGTTAGGCTTAGGGTTCGGGTTAGGGTTAGGGTTAAGTTTCGGGTTAGGGTTAGGGTTAGGGTTAGGGTTAGGGTTCGCGTTAGGGTTCGGGTTAGGGGTCGGTTTAGGGTTAGGGGTAGGGTTCGGGTTAGCGTTAGGGTTTGGGTTAGGGTTCAGGTTAGGGTTAGGGTTCGGGTTAGTGTTAGGGTTAGGGTTTGGGTTCGGTTTAGGGTTAGGTTTTGGGGTCCGGTTAGGGTTAGGGTTAGGGTTCGGGTTCGGGTTAGGGTTATGGTTAGGGTTAGGGTTAGCGTTCTGGTTAGTGTTAGGGTTCGGGTTAGGTTTAGGTTTCGGGTTCGGGTTAGGGTTATGGTTAGGGTTCGGGTTAGGGTTAGGGTTCGGTTTAGGGTTAGGTTTCGGGTTAGGGTTAGGGTTCGGGTTCGGGTTAGGGTTAGGGTTAGGGTTAGGGTTAATTTTAGGGTTAGGGTTCGGATTAGGGTTAGGGGTAGGGTTCGGGTTAGGGTTCGGGTTCGGGTTAGTGTTAGGGTTAGGGTTAGGTTTAGGGTTCGGGTTAGGGTTCGGGTTAGGGTTAGGGTTAGCGGATAGGGGTAGGGTTAGGGTTCGGGTTAGGGTTAGGGTTAGGGGTAGGGTTAGGTTTCGGGTTCGGGTTAGGGTTAGGTTTCGGGTTAGGTTTAGGGTTAGTGTTAGGGTTAGGTTTCGGGTTAGTGTTAGGGTTAGGGTTAGGGTTCGGGTTTCGGTTAGGGTTAGGGTTCGGGTTAGGGTTCGGGTTAGGGTTAGGGTTAGGTTTCGGGTTAGGGTTAGGGTTAGGGTTACGGTTCGCGTTAGTGTTAGGGTTAGGGTTAGGTTTCGGGTCAGGTTACGGTTAAGGTTCGGGTTAGGGTTAGGGTTAGGTTTAGGGTTCGCGTTAGGGTTCGGTTTAGGGGTCGGGTTAGGGTTAGGGTTAGGATTCGGGTTCAGGTTAGGGTTAGAGTTCAGGATCCGGTTAGGGTTAGGGTTCGGGTTACGGTTCGGGTTAGGGTTAGGGTTAGGGTTAGGGTTCGGGTTCGGGTTTAGGATTAGGGTTAGGGTTCAGGTTAGGGTTCGGGTTAGGGTTAGGATTCGGGTAAGGTGTTAGGGTTCGGGTTCGGGTTAGGGTTAGGGTTAGGGTTCCGGTTAAGGTTAGGGTTAGGTTTCGGGTTAGGGTTAGGTTTATGGTTAGGGTTAGGGTTAGGGTTCGGGTTCGGGTTAGGGTTAGATTTTGGATTAGGGTTCGGGTTAGGGTTAGGGTTCGGGTTAGGGTTAGGGTTCGGGTTAGGGTTAGGGTTAGTGTTAGGGTTAGGGTTCGGATTAGGGTTAGGGTTCGGGTTCGGTTTACGGTTAGGGTTAGGGTTAGGGTTCGGTTTCGGGTTAGGGTTAGGGTTAGGGTTAGGGTCAGGGTTCGGGTTAGGGTTAGGGTTAGGGTTAGTGTTCGGGTCAGGGTTAGGGTTAGGGTTAGGGTTCGGGTTAGGGTTAGGGTTCTGGTTAGGGTTAGGGTTAAGGTTCGGGTTCGGGTTAGGGTTAGGGTTCGGGTTAGGGTTCGGGTTAGGGTTAGGATTCGGGTAAGGGTTTAGGGTTCGGGTTCGGGGTAGGGTTAGGGTTAGGGTTCCATTTAAGTTTAGTGTTAGGGTTCGGGTTAGGGTTAGCGTTAGGGTTCGGGTTCGGGTTAGGGTTAGTGTTAGGGTTAGGGTTCGGATTAGGGTTAGGGTTCAGGTTCGGTTTACGGTTAGGGTTAGGGTTAGGGTTCGGTTTCGGGTTAGGGTTAGGGTTAGGGTTAGGGTCAGGGTTCGGGTTAGGGTTAGGGTTAGGGTTAGTGTTCGGGTCAGGGTTAGGGATAGGGTTAGGGGTCGGTTAGGGTTAGGGTTCTGGTTAGGGTTAGGGTTAAGTTTCGGGTTCGGGTTAGGGTTAGGGTTCGGGTTAGGGTTCGGGTTAGGGTTAGGATTCGGGTAAGGGTTTAGGGTTCGGGTTCGGGGTAGGGTTAGGGTTAGGGTTCCATTTAAGTTTAGTGTTAGGGTTCGGGTTAGGGTTAGCGTTAGGGTTCGGGTTCGGGTTAGGGTTAGTGTTAGGGTTAGGGTTCGGGTTAGGGTTAGGGTTCGGGTTAGGGTTAAGGTTCGGGTTCGGGTTAGGGTTAGAGTTTGGGTTAGGGTTCGGGTTAGGGTTCGTGTTAGGGTTAGGGTTCGGGGTAGGGTTAGGGTTAGTGTTAGGGTTAGGGTTCGGGTTAGGATTAGGGTTCGGGTTCGAGTTACCGTTAGGGTTAGGGTTAGGGTTCGGTTTCGGGTTAGGTTTAGGGTTCGGGTTAGGGTTAGGGTTCCGGTTAGTGTTAGGGATAGCGTTCGGGTTCGGGTTAGGGTTAGGGTTCGGGTTAGTGTTAGGGTTCGGGTAAGTGTTAGGGTTCGGGTTAGGGTTAGGGTTAGGGTTAGGGTTAGGGTTCGGGTTAGGGTTAGGGTTAGTGTTAGGGTTAGGGTTAGGGTTAGGGTTCGGGTTTGGTTTAGGGTTAGTGTTAGGGTTAGGGTTCGGGTTCGGGTTAGGGTTCGCGTTAGGGTTAGTGTTAGGGTTCGGGTTGGGGTTCGGGTTAGGGTTAGTGTTAGGGTTTGGGTTCGGTTTAGGGTTAGGTTTCGGGTTAGGTGTAGGGTTCGGGTTCGTGTTAGGGTTAGGGTTCGGGTTCGGGTTAGGGTTCGGGTTAGGGTTAGGGTTCGGGTTAGGGTTAGGGTTCGGGTTAGGGTTAGGGTTAGGTTTAGGAGGTAGGTTTAGGGTTAGGTTTCGGGTTAGGGGTAGGGTTAGGGTTAGGGGTTAGGGTTCGGGTTAGGGTTAGCGTTCGGGTTTGGGTTAGGGTTAGGTTTAGGGTTAGGGTTAGGGTTCGGGTTCGAGTTAGGGTTAGGGTTAGGGTTAAGGTTAGGGTTAGGGTTCGGATTAGGGTTAGGGGTAGGGTTCGGGTTAGGGTTCGGGTTTGGGTTAGGGTTAGGTTTAGGGTTAAGGTTAGGGTTCGGGTTAGGGTTCGGGTTAGGGTTATGGTTAGGGTTCGGGTTAGGGTTCGGGTTAGGGTTAGGGTTCGGTTTAGGGTTAGGGTTAGGGTTAGGGTTAGGGTTAGGGTTCGGGTTAGGGTTAGGGTTAAGTTTCGGGTTAGGGTTAGGGTTAGGGTTAGGGTTAGGGTTCGCGTTAGGGTTCGGGTTAGGGGTCGGTTTAGGGTTAGGGGTAGGGTTCGGGTTAGCGTTAGGGTTTGGGTTAGGGTTCAGGTTAGGGTTAGGGTTCGGGTTAGTGTTAGGGTTAGGGTTTGGGTTCGGTTTAGGGTTAGGTTTCGGGGTCCGGTTAGGGTTAGGGTTAGGGTTCGGGTTCGGGTTAGGGTTATGGTTAGGGTTAGGGTTAGCGTTCTGGTTAGTGTTAGGGTTCGGGTTAGGTTTAGGTTTCGGGTTCGGGTTAGGGTTATGGTTAGGGTTCGGGTTAGGGTTAGGGTTCGGTTTAGGGTTAGGTTTCGGGTTAGGTTTAGGGTTCGGGTTCGGGTTAGGGTTAGGGTTAGGGTTAGGGTTAATTTTAGGGTTAGGGTTCGGATTAGGGTTAGGGGTAGGGTTCGGGTTAGGGTTCGGGTTCGGGTTAGTGTTAGGGTTAGGGTTAGGTTTAGGGTTCGGGTTAGGGTTCGGGTTAGGGTTAGGGTTAG
>JAVLSZ010000063.1:1570000-1572500 GCA_032313775.1 Urocyon cinereoargenteus | reverse complement strand
GTTAGGGTTAGGGTTAGGGTTAGGGTTAGGGTTCGGGTTCGAGTTAGGGTTAGGGTTAGGGTTAAGGTTAGGGTTAGGGTTCGGATTAGGGTTAGGGGTAGGGTTCGGGTTAGGGTTCGGGTTTGGGTTAGGGTTAGGTTTAGGGTTAAGGTTATGGTTCGGGTTAGGGTTCGGGTTGGGTTATGGTTAGGGTTCGGGTTAGGGTTCGGGTTAGGGTTAGGGTTCGGTTTAGGGTTAGGGTTAGGGTTAGGGTTAGGGATAGGGTTCTGGTTAGGGTTAAGGTTAAGTTTCGGGTTAGGGTTAGGGTTAGGGTTAGGGTTAGGGTTCGCGTTAGGGTTCGGGTTAGGGGTCCGTTTAGCGTTAGGGGTAGGGTTCGGGTTAGCGTTAGGGTTTGGGTTAGGGTTCAGGTTAGGGTTAGGGTTCGGGTTAGTGTTAGGGTTAGGGTTTGGGTTCGGTTTAGGGTTAGGGTTCGGGGTCCGGTTAGGGTTAGGGTTAGGGTTCGGGTTCGGGTTAGGGTTATGGTTAGGGTTAGGGTTAGCGTTCTGGTTAGTGTTAGGGTTCGGGTTAGGGTTAGTGTTCGGGTTCGGGTTCGGGTTAGGGTTATGGTTAGGGTTCGGGTTAGGGTTAGGGTTCGGTTTAGGGTTAGGTTTCGGGTTAGGGTTAGGGTTCGGGTTCGGGTTAGGATTAGGGTTAGGGTTAGGGTTAGTTTTAGGGTTAGGGTTCGGATTAGGGTTAGGGGTAGTGTTCGGGTTAGGGTTCGGGTTCGGGTTAGTGTTAGGGTTAGGGTTAGGGTTAGGGTTCGGGTTAGGGTTCGGGTAAGGGTTAGGGTTAGGGGATAGGGGTAGGGTTAGGGTTCGGGTTAGGGTTAGGGTTAGGGGTAGGGTTAGTTTTCGGGTTCGGGTTAGGGTTAGGTTTCGGGTTAGGTTTAGGGTTAGTGTTAGGGTTAGGTTTCGGGTTAGTGTTAGCGTTAGGGTTAGGGTTCGGGTTTCGGTTAGGGTTAGGGTTCGGGTTAGGGTTCGGGTTAGGGTTAGGGTTAGGTTTCGGGTTAGGGTTAGGGTTAGGGTTAGGGTTCGCGTTAGTGTTAGGGTTAGGGTTAGGGTTCGGGTCAGGTTACGGTTAAGGTTCGGGTTAGGGTTAGGGTTAGGGTTAGGGTTCGACTTAGGGTTCGGTTTAGGGGTCGGGTTAGGGTTAGGGTTAGGGTTCGGATTACGTTAGGGTTAGGGTTCGGGTTCGGGTTAGGGTTAGGGTTCGGGTTAGGGTTAGGGTTAGGATTCGGGTTCAGGTTAGGGTTAGAGTTCAGGATCCGGTTAGGGTTAGGGTTCGGGTTACGGTTCGGGTTCGGGTTAGGGTTAGGGTTAGGGTTCGGGTTCGGGTTTAGGGTTAGGGTTAGGGTTCAGGTTAGGGTTCGGGTTAGGGTTAGGATTCGGGAAAGGTGTTAGGGTTCGGTTTCGGTTAGGGTTAGGGTTAGGGTTCCGGTTAAGGATAGGGTTAGGTTTCGGGTTAGGGTTAGGGTTATGGTTAGGGTTAGGGTTAGGGTTCGGGTTCGGGTTAGGGTTAGATTTTGGATTAGGGTTCGGGTTAGGGTTAGGGTTCGGGTTAGGGTTAGGGTTCGGGTTAGGGTTCGGGTTAGTGTTAGGGTTAGGGTTCGGATTAGGGTTAGGGTTCGGGTTCGGTTTACGGTTAGGGTTAGGGTTAGGGTTCGGTTTCGGGTTAGGGTTAGGGTTAGGGTTAGTGTCAGGGTTCGGGTTAGGGTTAGGGTTAGGGTTAGTGTTCGGGTCAGGTTTAGGGTTAGGGTTAGGGTTCGGGTTAGGGTTAGGGTTCTGGTTAGGGTTAGGGTTAAGGTTCGGGTTCGGGTTAGGGTTAGGGTTCGGGTTAGGTTTCGGGTTAGGGTTAGGATTCGGGTAAGGGTTTAGGGTTCGGGTTCGGGGTAGGGTTAGGGTTAGGGTTCCATTTAAGTTTAGTGTTAGGGTTCGGGTTAGGGTTAGCGTTAGGTTTCGGGTTCGGGTTAGGGTTAGTGTTAGGGTTAGGGTTCGGGTTAGGGTTAGGGTTCGGGTTAGGGTTAAGGTTCGGGTTCGGGTTAGGGTTAGAGTTTGGGTTAGGGTTCGGGTTAGGGTTCGTGTTAGGGTTAGGGTTCGGGGTAGGGTTAGGGTTAGTGTTAGGGTTAGGGTTCGGGTTAGGATTAGGGTTCGGGTTCGAGTTACCGTTAGGGTTAGGGTTAGGGTTCGGTTTCGGGTTAGGTTTAGGGTTCGGGTTAGGGTTAGGGTTCCGGTTAGTGTTAGGGATAGCGTTCGGGTTCGGGTTAGGGTTAGGGTTCGGGTTAGTGTTAGGGTTCGGGTAAGTGTTAGGGTTCGGGTTAGGGTTAGGGTTAGGGTTAGGGTTCGGGTTCGGGTTAGGGTTCGGGTTAGGGTTAGGGTTAGGGTTAGGTTTCGGGTTCGGTTTAGGGTTAGTGTTAGGGTTAGCTTTCGGTTTCGGGTTAGGGTTCGGGTTAGGGTTAGTGTTA
>JAVLSZ010000063.1:1547500-1567500 GCA_032313775.1 Urocyon cinereoargenteus | reverse complement strand
GGATTCGGGTAAGGGGTTAGGGTTCGGGTTCGGGGTAGGGTTAGGGTTAGGGTTCCAGTTAAGGTTAGTGTTAGTGTTCGGGTTAGGGTTAGGGTTAGGGTTCGGGTTCGGGTTAGAGTAAGTGTTAGGATTAGGGTTCGGGTTAGGGTTAGGTTTCGGGTTAGGGTTAGGGTTCGGGATCGGGTTAGGGTTAGAGTTTGGGTTAGGGTTCGGGTTAGGGTTAGGTTTAGGGTTCGGGTTAGGTTTAGGTTTAGGGTTAGGGTTCGGTTTAGGGTTAGGGTTAGGGTTAGGGTTCGGGTTAGGGTTAAGGTTAGGGTTATGGTTAGGGTTAGGGTTCGGGTTCGGGTTAGGGTTATGGTTAGGGTTCGGGTTAGGGTTAGGGTTAGGGTTCGGGTTAGGGTTCGGGTTAGGTTTAGGGTTAGGGTTAGGGTTCGGGTTAGGGTGAGGGTTAGGGTATGGTTCGGTTTAGGGTTAGGTTTAGGGTTAGTGTTAGGGTTAGGGTTAGGGTTCGGGTTAGGGTTAGGGTTAAGTTTCGGGTTAGGTTTAGGGTTAGGGTTAGGGTTAGGGTTCGCGTTAGGGTTCGGGTTAGGGGTCGGGTTAGTGTTAGGGTTTGGGATCGGGTTAGGGTTAGGGTTAGGCTTAGGGTTTGGGTTAGGTTTAGGGTTCGGGTTAGGGTTTGGTTTAGGGTTCGGGTTCGGGTTAGGGTTAGGGTTCGGGTTCGGGTTAGGGTTAGGGTTCGGTTTAGGGTTCGGGTTATGGTTAGGGTTAGGGTTAGGGTTCAGGTTCGGGGTTAGGGTTAGGGTTACGGTTCGGGTTAGGGTTCGGGTTAGGGTTAGGATTCGGGTAAGGGGTTAGTGTTCGGGTTCGGGTTAGGGTTAGGGTTAGGGTTCCGGTTAAGGTTAGGGTTAGGGTTCGGGTTAGAGTTAGGGTTAGGGTTCGTGTAAGGGTTAGGGTTAGGGTTCGGGTTAGGGGTCGGGTTAGGGTTAGGGTTAGGGTTAGGGTTCTGGTTAGGGTTAGGGTTCGGGTTAGGATTAGGGTTAGGGTTACGGTTAGGGTTAGGGTTCGGATTAGGTTTAGGGGTAGGGTTCGGCTTAGGGTTTGGGTTCGGGTTAGGGTTAGGGTTAGGGTTAGGGTTCGGGTTAGGGTTAGGGTTAGTGTTAGGGTTTAGGGTTAGGGTTACAGTTCGGGTTAGGGTTAGGGTTAGGGTTCGGGTTAGGGTTCGGGTTAGGGTCAGGTTTAGGGTTCGGGTTAGGGTTAGGCTTTGGGTTAGGGTTAAGGTTAGGGTTCAGGTTAGGGTTAGGGTTAGGGTTAGGGTTCGGGTTAGGGTTAGGATTCGGGTAAGGTGTTAGGGTTCGGGTTCGGGGTAGGGTTTTTTTAGGGCCCGGTTAAGGTTAGGGTTAGGGTTCGGTTTAGGGTTAGGGTTCGGCTTCGGGTTACGGTAAGGGTTAGGGTTAGGGTTCAGTTTCGGGTTAGGGTTAGGGTTAGGGTTAGGGTTAGGGTCAGGGTTCGGCTTAGGGTTAGGGTTAGGGTTATTGTTCGGGTTAGTGTTCGGGTTAGGTTAGGGTTCGGGTTAGGGTTAGGGTTCTGGTTAGGGTTAGGTTTAAGGTTCGGGTTCGGGTTAGGGTTAGGGTTCGGGTTAGGGTTCGGGTTAGGGTTAGGTTTCGGGTAAGGTTTTAGGGTTCGGGTTCGGGGTAGGGTTAGGGTTAGGGTTCCAGTTAAGTTTAGAGTTCGGGTTCGGTTTCGGGTTAGGGTTCGGGTTCGGGTTCGGGTTAGGGTTAGAGTTTGGGTTAGGGTTCGGGTTAGGGTTAGGGTTCGTGTTAGGGTTAGGGTTCGGGGTAGGGTTAGGGTTAGTGTTAGGGTTAGGGTTCGGGTTAGGATTAGGGTTCGGGTTCGAGTTACCGTTAGGGTTAGGGTTAGGGTTCGGTTTCGGGTTAGGGTTAGGGTTCGGGTTAGTGTTAGGGTTCGGGTTAGGGTTAGGGTTAGGGTTAGGGTTCGGGTTCGGGTTAGGGTTCGGGTTAGGGTTAGGGTTAGTGTTAGGGTTAGGGTTAGGGTTAGGTTTCGGGTTCGGTTTAGGGTTAGTGTTAGGGTTAGGTTTCGGTTTCGGGTTAGGGTTCGGGTTAGGGTTAGTGTTAGGGTTCGGGTTCGGGTTCGGGTTAGGGTTAGTGTTAGGGTTTGGGTTCGGGTTAGGGTTAGGTTTCAGGTTAGGGGTAGGGTTCGGGTTCGGGTAGGTTTAGGGTTCGGGTTAGTGTTCGGGTTAGGGTTATGGTTAGGGTTAGGGTTAGGTTTCGGTTTAGGGTTAGGGTTAGGTTTAGGAGGTAGGGTTAGTGTTAGGGTTCGGGTAAGGGGTAGGGTTAGGGTTAGGGTTAGGGGTTAGGGTTCGGGTTAGGGTTAGGGTTCGGGTTAGGGTTAGGGTTAGGGTTAGGGTTAGTGTTCGGGTTCGGGTTAGGGTTAGGGTTAGTGTTAAGGTTAGGGTTAGGGTTCAGATTAGGGTTAGTGGTACGGTTCGGGTTAGGGTTCGTGTTCGGGTTAGGGTTAGGGTTAGGGTTATTGTTAGGGTTAGGGTTCGGGTTAGGGTTCGGGTTAGTGTTAGGGTTAGGGTTAGGGTTCAGGTTAGGGTTAGGGTTCGGCTTAGGGTTAGGTTTAGGGTTAGGTTTAGGGTTAGGGTTCGGGTTAGGGTTAGGGTTAAGGTTCGGGTTAGGGTTAGGTTTAGGGTTAGGGTTAGGGTTCGGGTTAGGATTAGGGTTCGGGTTCGAGTTACCGTTAGGGTTAGGGTTAGGGTTAGGGTTCGGGTTCGGGTTAGGGTTCGGGTTAGGGTTAGGGTTAGGGTTAGGTTTCGGGTTCGGTTTAGGGTTAGTGTTAGGGTTAGCTTTCGGTTTCGGGTTAGGGTTCGGGTTAGGGTTAGTGTTAGGGTTCGGGTTCGGGTTCGGGTTAGGGTTAGTGTTAGGGTTTGGGTTCGGGTTAGGGTTAGGTTTCGAGTTAGGGGTAAGGTTCGGGTTCGGGTTAGGTTTAGGGTTCGGGTTAGGGTTCGGGTTAGGGTTATGGTTTGGGTTAGGGTTAGGTTTCGTGTTAGGGTTAGGGTTAGGGTTAGGGTTCGAGTTAGGGTTAGGTTTCGGGTTAGGGTTAGGGTTAGGGTCGGGTTCGGGTTAGGGTTAGGGTTCGGGTTAGGGTTCGGGTTAGGGTTAGGATTCGGCTAAGGGGTTAGTGTTCGGGTTCGGGGTAGGGTTAGGGTTAGGGTTCCGGTTAAGGTTAGAGTTAGGGTTCGGGTTAGGGTTAGAGTTCGGGTTCGGGTCAGGGTTAGTGTTAGGGTTAGGTTTCGGTTTAGGGTTAGGGTTAGGTTTAGGGTTCGGGTTAGGGTTAGGTTTAGGGTTAGGGTTCGTGTTAGGGTTAAGGTTAGGGTTAGGGTTCGGGTTAGGGTTAGGTTTAGGGTTAGGGTTCGGGTTAGGGTTAGGTTAGGGTTCAGGTTAGGGTTCAGGTTAGGGTTAGGGTTAGGGTTAGGTTTCGGGTTAGGGTTAGGGTTTGGTTTAGGGTTAAGTTTCGGGTAGGGTTAGGGTTAAGGTTCGGTTTAGGGTTAGGGTTAGGGTTCTCGTTAGGGTTCGGGTTAGGTGTCGGGTTAGGGTTAGGGTTAGGGTTAGGGTTCGGGTTAGGGTTAGGGTTCGGGTTAGGGTTAGGGTTAAGGTTCGGGTTCGGGTTAAGGTTAGGGTTCGGGTTAGGGTTCGGGTTAGGTTTAGGATTCGGGTAAGGGGTTACGGTTCGTGTTCGGGGTAGGGTTAGGATTAGGGTTCCAGTTAAGGTTAGTGTTAGTGTTAGGGTTCGGGTTAGGGTTAGGGTTCGGGTTCGGGTTAGGGTTAGTGTTAGGGTTAGGGTTCGGGTTAGGGTTAGGGTTCGGGTTAGGGTTCGGGTTCGGTTTAGGGTTAGAGTTTGGGTTAGGGTTCTGGTTAGGGTTAGGGTTCGGGTTAGGGTTAGGGTTCGGGTTAGGGTTAGTGTTAGGGTTAGGTTTCGGGTTAGGATTAGGGTTCGGGTTCGGGTTACGGTTAGGGTTAGTGTTAGGGTTCGGTATCGGGTTAGGATTAGGTTTCGGGTTAGGGTTAGGGTTCCGGTTAGGGTTAGGGATAGGTTTCGGGTTCGGGTTAGGTTTAGGGTTAGTGTTAGGGATAGGGTTAGGGTTAGGGTTCGGGTTCGGTTTAGGGTTAGTGTTAGGGTTAGGTTTCGGGTTAGGGTTCGGTTTAGGGTTAGTGTTAGGGTTCGGGTTCGGGTTCAGGTTAGGGTTAGTGTTAGGGTTTGGGTTCGGGTTAGGTTTAGGTTTCGGGTTAGGTGTAGGGTTTGGGTTCGGGTTAGGTTTAGGGTTCGGGTTAGGGTTCAGGTTAGTGTTATGGTTAGGGTTAGGGTTAGGTTTCGGGTTAGGGTTAGGGTTAGGTTTAGGAGGTAGGGTTAGGGTTAGGGTTCGGGTTAGGGGTAGGGTTAGGGTTAGGGTTAGGGTTTAGGGTTCGGGTTAGGGTTAGAGTTCGGGTTAGGGTTAGGGTTAGGGTTAGTGTTCGGGTTCGGGTTAGGGTTAGGGTTAGGGTTAAGGTTAGGGTTAGGGTTCGGATTAGGGTTAGTGGTACGGTTCGGGTTAGGGTTCGGGTTCGGGTTAGGGTTAGGGTTAGGGTTAAGGTTAGGGTTAGGGTTCGGATTAGGGTTAGTGGTACGGTTCGGGTTAGGGTTCGGGTTCGGGTTAGGTTTAGGGTTAGGGTTAGGGTTAGGGTTCGGGTTAGGGTTCGGGTTAGGGTTAGGGTTAGGATTAGGGTTCGGGTTAGGGTTAGGGTTCGGTTTAGGTTTAGGTTTAGGGTTAGGTTTAGGGTTAGGGTTCGGGTAGGGTTAGGGTTAAGGTTCGGGTTAGGGTTAGGTTTAGGGTTAGGGTTAGGGTTCGCGTTAGGGTTCGGGTTAGGGGTCGGGTTAAGGTTAGGGTTAGTGTTCTGTTTAGGGTTAGGGTTAGGGTTAGGGATAGGGTTAGGGTTAGGGTTCGGGTTAGGGTTAGGTTTAGGGTTCGGGTTAGGGTTAGGGTAAGTGTTAGGGTTCGGGTTAGGGTTAGGTTTAGGGTTAGGGTTAGGGTTAGGGTTAAGGTTCGGGTAGGGTTAGGGTTAAGGTTCGGGTTAGGGTTAGGTTTAGTGTTAGGGTTAGGGTTCGCGTTATGGTTCGGTTTAGGTGTTGGGTTAGGGTTAGGGTTAGGGTTCGGGTTAGGGTTCGGGTTAGGGTTAGGGTTCGGGTTAGGGTTAGGGTTCGGGTTAGGCTTAGGGTTAGGGTTCGGGTTCGGGTTAGGGTTAGGGTTCGGGTTAGGGTTCGGGTTAGGGTTAGGATTCGGGTAAGGTGTTAGGTTTCGGGTTCGGGGTAGGGTTAGGGTTAGGGCCCGTTTAAGGTTAGGGTTAGGGTTCGGGTTAGGGTTAGGGTTCGGTTTCGGGTTACGGTTAGGGTTAGGGTTAGGGTTCAGTTTCGGGATAGAGTTAGGGTTAGGTTTAGGGTTAGGTTTAGGGTCAGGGTTCGGCTTAGGGTTAGGGTTAGGGTTAGTGTTCGGGTTAGGGTTAGGGTTAGGGTTAGGGTTTGGTTTAGGGTTCGGGTTAGGGTTAGGTTTAGGGTTAGGGTTCGGGTTAGGGTTAGGGTTAGGGTTCAGGTTAGGGTTCGGGTTAGGGTTAGGGTTAGGGTTAGGGTTAGGGTTCGGGTTAGGGTTAGGGTTAGGGTTAGGGTTCGGGGTATTGTTAGGTTTAGGGTTAGGGTTAGGTTTAAGTTTCGGGGTAGGGTTAGGGTTAAGGTTCGGGTTAGGGTTAGGGTTAGGGTTAGGGTTCTCGTTAGGGTTCGGGTTAGGTGTCGGGTTAGGGTTAGGGTTAGTGTTCGGGTTAGGGTTAGGGTTAGGGTTAGGGTTCGGGTTAGGGTTAGGGTTCGGGTTAGGGTTAGGGTTAGGGTTCGGGTTCGGGTTAGGTTTAGGGTTCGGGTTAGGGTTCGGGTTAGGGTTAGGATTCGGGTAAGGGGTTAGTGTTCGGGTTCGGGTTAGGGTTAGGGTTAGGGTTCCGGTTAAGGTTAGTGTTAGGGTTCGGGTTAGGGTTAGGGTTAGGGTTCGGGTTCGGGTCAGGGTTAGTGTTAGGGTTAGGGTTCGGGTTAGGGTTAGGGTTCGGGTTAGGGTTAGGGTTCGGGTTCGTGTTAGGGTTAGAGTTTGGGTTAGTGTTCGGGTTAGGGTTAGTGTTCGGGTTAGGGTTAGGGTTCGGGTTAAGGTTAGGGTTAGTGTTAAAGTTATGGTTCGTGTTAGGGTTAGGGTTCGGGTTCGGGTTACGGTTAGGGTTAGGGTTAGGGTTCGGTTTCGGGTTAGGGTTAGGGTTAAGGTTAGGGTTAGGCTCAGGGTTCGGGTTAGAGTTAGGGTTAGGGTTAGGGTTCGGTTTCGGGTTAGGGTTAGGGTTCGTGTTAGTGTTAGGGTTCGGGTTAGGGTTAGGGTTAGTGTTAGGGTTAGGGTTAGGGTTAGGGTTCGGGTTTGGTTTAGGGTTAGTGTTAGGGTTAGGTTTCGGTTTCGGGGTAGGGTTCGGGTTAGGGTTAGGGTTAGTGTTAGGGTTAGGGTTAGGGTTAGGGTTCGGGTTTGGTTTAGGGTTAGTGTTAGGGTTAGGGTTCGGGTTCGGGTTAGGGTTAGGGTTAGGGTTTAGGGTTAGGGTTACAGTTCGGGTTAGGGTTAGGGTTAGGGTTCGGGTTAGGGTTCGGGTTAGGGTCAGGTTTAGGGTTCGGGTTAGGGTTAGGGTTAGGGTTAGGGTTAAGGTTAGGGTTCAGGTTGGGGTTAGGTTTAGGGTAGGGTTCGGGTTAGGGTTAGGATTCGGGTAAGGTGTTAGGGTTCGGATTCGGGGTAGGGTTTTGTTAGGGCCCGGTTAAGGTTAGGGTTAGGGTTCGGGTTAGGGTTAGGGTTCGGGTTAGGGTTAGGGTTAGGGTTCGGTTTCGGGTTAGGTTTAGGGTTCGGGTTAGGGTTCGGGTTAGGGTTAGGATTCGGGTAAGGGGTTAGTGTTCGGGTTCGGGGTAGGGTTAGGGTTAGGGTTCCGGTTAAGGTTAGTGTTAGGGTTCGGGTTCGGGTTAGGGTTCGGGTTAGGGTTAGGTTTCCGGTTAGGGTTAGGGATAGGGTTCGGGTTCGGGTTAGGGTTAGGGTTCGGGTTAGTGTTAGGGTTCGGGTTTGTGTTAGGGTTCGGGTTAGGGTTAGGGTTAGGGTTAGGGTTCGGGTTCGGGTTAGGGTTCGCGTTAGGGTTAGGGTTAGTGTTAGGGTTAGGGTTAGGGTTAGGGTTCGGGTTCGGTTTAGGGTTAGTGTTAGGGTTAGGGTTCGGGTTCTGGTTCGGGTTAGGGTTAGTGTTAGGGTTCGGGTTCGGGTTCGGGTTAGGGTTAGTGTTAGTGTTCAGGTTCGGGTTAGGGTTAGGTTTCGGGTTAGGGGTAGGGTTCGGGTTCGGGTTAGGGTTAGGGTTCGGGTTAGGGTTCGGGTTAGGGTTAGGGTTAGGGTTCGGTTTAGGGTTAGTTTCGGGTTAGGGTTAGGGTTAGGTTTAGGAGGTAGGGTTAGGGTTAGGGTTCGGGTTAGGGGTAGGGTTAGGGTTTGGGTTAGGGGTTAGGGTTCGGGTTAGGGTTGGGTTTCGGGTTAGGGTTAGGGTTAGGGTTAGGGTTAGGGTTCGGGTTCGGGTTAGGGTTAAGGTTCGGGTTATGGTTAGGGTTAAGGTTCGGGTTAGGGTTAGCGTTAGGGTTAGGGTTCTCGTTAGGGTTCGGTATAGGTGTCGGGTTAGGGTTAGGGTTAGTGTTCGGTTTAGGGTTAGGGTTAGGGTTAGGGTTCGGGTGAGGGTTAGGGTTCGGGTTAGGGTTAGGGTTAAGGTTCGGGTTCGGGTTAGGGTTAGGGTTCGGGTTAGGGTTCGCGTTAGGGTTAGGATTCGGGTAAGGGGTTAGGGTTCGGGTTCGGGGTAGGGTTAGTTTTAGGGTTCCAGTTAAGGTTAGTGTTAGTGTTCGGGTTAGGGTTAGGGTTAGGGTTCGGGTTCGGGTTAGAGTAAGTGTTAGGATTAGGGTTCGGGTTAGGGTTAGGTTTCGGGTTAGGGTTAGGGTTCGGGATCGGGTTAGGGTTAGAGTTTGGGTTAGGGTTCGGGTTAGGGTTAGGTTTAGGGTTCGGGTTAGGTTTAGGTTTAGGGTTAGGGTTCGGTTTAGGGTTAGGGTTAGGGTTAGGGTTCGGGTTAGGGTTAAGGTTAGGGTTATGGTTAGGGTTAGGGTTCGGGTTCGGGTTAGGGTTATGGTTAGGGTTTGGGTTAGGGTTAGGGTTAGGGTTCGGGTTAGGGTTCGGTTTAGGTTAAGGGTTAGGGTTAGGGTTCGGGTTAGGGTGAGGGTTAGGGTAGGGTTCGGTTTAGGGTTAGGGGTAGGGTTAGTGTTAGGGTTAGGGTTAGGGTTCGGGTTAGGGTTAGGGTTAAGTTTCGGGTTAGGTTTAGGGTTAGGGTTTGGGTTAGGGTTCGCGTTAGGGTTCGGGTTAGGGGTCGGTTTAGTGTTAGGGTTTGGGATCGGGTTAGGGTTAGGGTTAGGCTTAGGGTTTGGGTTAGGTTTAGGGTTCGGGTTAGGGTTAGGTTTAGGGTTCGGGTTCGGGTTAGGGTTAGGGTTCGGGTTCGGGTTAGGTTTAGGGTTCGGTTTAGGGTTCGGGTTATGGTTAGGGTTAGGGTTAGGGTTCGGGTTCGGGGTTAGGGTTAGGGTTACGGTTCGTGTTAGGGTTCGGGTTAGGGTTAGGATTCGGGTAAGGGGTTAGGGTTCGGGTTCGGGTTAGGGTTAGGGTTAGGGTTCCGGTTAAGGTTAGGGTTAGGGTTCGGGTTAGAGTTAGGGTTAGGGTTCGGGTAAGGGTTAGGGTTGGGGTTCGGGTTAGGGGTCGGGTTAGGGTTAGGGTTAGGGTTAGGGTTCTGGTTAGGGTTAGGGTTCGGGTTAGGATTAGGGTTAGGGTTACGGTTAGGGTTAGGGTTCGGATTAGGGTTAGGGGTAGGGTTCGGCTTAGGGTTTGGGTTCGGGTTAGGGTTAGGGTTAGGGTTAGGGTTAGGGTTCGGGTTAGGGTTA
Organism: Urocyon cinereoargenteus; assembly: GCA_032313775.1. Taxonomy (NCBI): domain Eukaryota; kingdom Metazoa; phylum Chordata; class Mammalia; order Carnivora; family Canidae; genus Urocyon; species Urocyon cinereoargenteus. The sequence goes on along the minus strand of JAVLSZ010000063.1, from coordinate 1,558,446 downwards.
GGGTTAGGGTTAGGGTTTAGGGTTAGGGTTACAGTTCGGGTTAGGGTTAGGGTTAGGGTTCGGGTTAGGGTCAGGTTTAGGGTTCGGGTTAGGGTTAGGCTTAGGGTTAGGGTTAAGGTTAGGGTTCAGGTTAGGGTTAGGGTTAGGGTTAGGGTTCGGGTTAGGGTTAGGATTCGGGTAAGGTGTTAGGGTTCGGGTTCGGGGTAGGGTTTTGTTAGGGCCCGGTTAAGGTTAGGGTTAGGGTTCAGGTTAGGGTTAGGGTTCGGCTTCGGGTTACGGTAAGGGTTAGGGTTAGGGTTCAGTTTCGGGTTAGGGTTAGGGTTAGGGTTAGGGTTAGGGTCAGGGTTCGGCTTAGGGTTAGGGTTAGGGTTAGTGTTCGGGTTAGTGTTCGGGTTAGGGTTAGGGTTAGGTTTAGGGTTCGGGTTAGGGTTAGGTTTAGGTTTAGGTTTCGGTTTAGGGTTAGGGTTAGGGTTCAGGTTAGGGTTCAGGTTAGGGTTAGGGTTAGGTTAGGGTTCGGGTTAGGGTTAGGTTTAGGGTTAGGTTTCGGGTTAGTGTTAGGTTTAGGGTTAGGGTTAGGGTTAGGGTTAAGGTTCGGGGTAGGGTTAGGTTTAGGTTTAGGGTTCGGGTTAGGGTTAGGTTTAGGTTTAGGGTTCGGGTTAGGGTTAGGGTTAGGGTTCAGGTTAGGGTTCAGGTTAGGGTTAGGGTTAGGATTAGGGTTCGGGTTAGGGTTAGGTTTAGGGTTAGGTTTCGGGTTAGTGTTAGGTTTAGGGTTAGGGTTAGGGTTAGGGTTAAGGTTCGGGGTAGGGTTAGGGTTAAGGTTCGGGTTAGGGTTAGGGTTAGGGTTAGGGTTAGGGTTAGGGTTCTCGTTAGTGTTCCGGTTAGGTGTCGGGTTAGGGTTAGGGTTAGTGTTCGGGTTAGGGTTAGGGTTAGGGTTAGGGTTCGGGTTAGGGTTAGGGTTCTGGTTAGGGTTAGGTTTAAGGTTCGGGTTCGGGTTAGGGTTAGGGTTCGGGTTAGGGTTCGGGTTAGGGTTAGGATTCGGATAAGGTTTTAGGGTTCGGGTTCGGGGTAGGGTTAGGGTTAGGGTTCCAGTTAAGTTTAGTGTTCGGGTTCGGTTTCGGGTTAGGGTTAGGGTTCGTGTTCGGGTTAGGGTTAGAGTTTGGGTTAGGGTTCGGGTTAGGGTTAGGGTTCGTGTTAGGGTTAGGGTTCGGGGTAGGGTTAGGGTTAGTGTTAGGGTTAGGGTTCGGGTTAGGATTAGGGTTCGGGTTCGAGTTACCGTTAGGGTTAGGGTTAGGGTTCGGTTTCGGGTTAGGGTTACGGTTCGGGTTAGTGTTAGGGTTCGGGTTAGGGTTAGGGTTAGGGTTAGGGTTCGGGTTCGGTTTAGGGTTCGGGTTAGGGTTAGGGTTAGTGTTAGGGTTAGGGTTAGGGTTAGGTTTCGGGTTCGGTTTAGGGTTAGTGTTAGGGTTAGGTTTCGGTTTCGGGTTAGGGTTCGGGTTAGGGTTAGTGTTAGGGTTTGGGTTCGGGTTAGGGTTAGGTTTCGGGTTAGGGGTAGGGTTCGGGTTCGGGTTAGGTTTAGGGTTCGGGTTAGTGTTCGGGTTAGGGTTATGGTTAGGGTTAGGGTTAGGTTTCGGTTTAGGGTTAGGGTTAGGTTTAGGAGGTAGGGTTAGTGTTAGGGTTCGGGTAAAGGGTAGGGTTAGGTTTAGGGTTAGGGGTTAGGGTTCGGGTTAGGGTTAGGGTTCGGGTTAGGGTTAGGGTTAGGGTTAGGGTTAGTGTTCGGGTTCGGGTTAGGGTTAGGGTTAGTGTTAAGGTTAGGGTTAGGGTTCAGATTAGGGTTAGTGATACGGTTCGGGTTAGGGTTCGTGTTCGGGTTAGGGTTAGGGTTAGGGTTAGGGTTAGGGTTCGGGTTAGGGTTCGGGTTAGTGTTAGGGTTAGGGTTAGGGTTCAGGTTAGGGTTAGGGTTCGGCTTAGGGTTAGGTTTAGGGTTAGGTTTAGGGTTAGGGTTCGGGTTAGGGTTAGGGTTAAGGTTCGGGTTAGGGTTAGGGTTCGAGTTAGGGTTCGGGTTAGGGGTCGGGTTAGGGCTAGTGTTAGGGTTCGGGTTAGGGTTAGGGTTAGGGTTAGGGTTCAGGTTAGGGTTAGGGTTTGGGTTAGTGTTAGGGTTAGGGTTTGGGTTCGGTTTAGGGTTAGGGTTCGGGTTCCAGTTAGGGTTATGTTTCGGGTTAGGGTTTGGGTTAGGGTTAGGGTTAGGGTTAGGTTTCGGGTTCGGGGTTAGGTTTATGGTTAGGATTCGGCTTAGGGTTCGGGTTAGGGTTAGGATTCGGGTAAGGGGTTATTGTTCGGGTTCGGGTTAGGGTTAGGGTTAGGGTTCAGGTTAAGGTTAGGGTTAGTGTTCTGTTTAGGGTTAGGGTTAGGGTTAGGGTTAGGGTTAGGGTTCGGGTTAGGGTTAGGTTTAGGGTTCGGGTTAGGGTTAGGGTAAGGGTTAGGGTTCGCGTTAGGGTTAGGTTTAGGTTTAGGGTTAGGGTTAGGGTTAAGGTTCGGGATAGGGTTAGGGTTAGGGTTCGGGTTAGGGTTAGGGTTAGGGTTAGGGTTCGCGTTAGGGTTCAGTTTAGGTGTTGTGTTAGGGTTAGGGTTAGGGTTCGGGTTAGGGTTAGGGTTAGGGTTAGGGTTCGGGTTAGGGTTAGGGTTCGGGTTAGGGTTAGGTTTAGGGTTCGGGTTAGGGTTAGGGTAAGGGTTAGGGTTCGGGTTAGGGTTAGGTTTAGGGTTAGGGTTAGGGTTAGGGTTAAGGTTCGGGGTAGGGTTAGGGTTAAGTTTCGGGTAGGGTTAGGGTTAGGGTTAGGGTTCGCGTTAGGGTTCGGTTTAGGTGTTGGGTTAGGGTTAGGGTTAGGGTTCGGGTTAGGGTTAGGGTTAGGGTTAGGGTTCGGGTTAGGGTTAGGGTTCGGGTTAGGCTTAGGGTTAGGGTTCGGGTTCGGGTTAGGGTTAGGGTTCGGTTTAGGGTTCGGGTTAGGGTTAGGATTCGGGTAAGGTGTTAGGTTTCGGTTTCGGGGTAGGGTTAGGGTTGGGGCCCGGTTAAGGTTAGGGTTAGGTTTCGGGTTAGGGTTAGGGTTCGGGTTCGGGTTACGGCTAGAGTTAGGGTTAGGGTTCAGTTTCGGGATAGGGTTAGGGTTAGGGTTAGAGTTAGGGTTAGGGTCAGGGTTCGGCTTAGGGTTAGGGTTAGGGTTAGTGTTCGGGTTCGGGTTAGGGTTAGGGTTCGGGTTAGGGTTAGGGTTCTGGTTAGGGTTAGGGTTAGGGTTAGGGTTAGGGTTAGGGTTTGTGTTCGGGTTAGGGTTAGTGTTAGGGTTAGGGTTCGGGTTAGGGTTAGGTTTCGGGTTAGGGTTAGGGTTCGGGTTCGGGTTAGGGTTAGAGTTTGGGTTAGGGTTCGGGTTAGGGTTCGTGTTAGGGTTAGGGTTCGGGGTAGGGTTAGGGTTAGTGTTAGGGTTAGGGTTCGGGTTAGGATTAGGGTTCGGGTTCGAGTTACCGTTAGGGTTAGGGTTAGGGTTCGGTTTCGGGTTAGGTTTAGGGTTCGGGTTAGGGTTAGGGTTCCGGTTAGTGTTAGGGATAGGGTTCGGGTTCGGGTTAGGGTTAGGGTTCGGGTTAGTGTTAGGGTTCGGGTAAGTGTTAGGGTTCGGGTTAGGGTTTGGGTTAGGGTTCGGGTTCGGGTTCGGGTTAGGGTTCGGGTTAGGGTTAGGGTTAGGGTTAGGTTTCGGGTTCGGTTTAGGGTTAGTGTTAGAGTTAGCTTTCGGTTTCGGGTTAGGGTTCGGGTTAGGGTTAGTGTTAGGTTTCAGGTTCGGGTTCGGGTTAGGGTTAGTGTTAGGGTTTGGGTTCGGGTTAGGGTTAGGTTTCGAGTTAGGGGTAGGGTTCGGGTTCGGGTTAGGTTTAGTGTTCGGGTTAGGGTTCGGGTTAGGGTTATGGTTAGGGTTAGGGTTAGGTTTCGGGTTAGGTTTAGGGTTATGTTTAGGAGGTAGGGTTAGGGTTAGGGTTCGGGTTAGGGGTAGGGTTAGGGTTAGGGTTAGGGGTTAGGGTTCGGGTTAGGGTTAGGGTTCGGGTTAGGGTTAATGTTAGGGTTAGGGTTAGGGTTAGTGTTCGGGTTCGGGTTAGGGTTAGGGTTAGTGTTAAGGTTAGGGTTAGGGTTCGGATTAGGGTTAGTGGTACGGTTCGGGTTAGGGTTCGGGTTCGGGTTAGGGTTAGGGTTAGGGTTAGGGTTAGGGTTCGGGTTAGGGTTCGGGTTAGCGTTAGGGTTAGGGTTAGGGTTCGGCTTCGGGTTAGGGTTCGGTTTAGGGTTAGGGTTAGGGTTAGGTTTAGGGTTAGGGTTCGGGTTAGGGTTAGGGTTAAGGTTCGGTTTAGGGTTAGGTTTAGGGTTAGGGTTAGGGTTCGCGTTAGGGTTCGGGTTAGGGGTCGGGTTAGGGCTAGGGTTAGGGTTCGGGTTAGGGTTAGGGTTAGGGTTAGGGTTCAGGTTAGGGTTAGGGTTCGGGTTAGTGTTAGGGTTAGGGTTTGGGTTCGGTTTAGGGTTAGGGTTCGGGTTCCAGTTAGGGTTATGGTTCGGGTTAGGGTTCGGGTTAGGGTTAGGGTTAGGGTTAGGTTTCGGGTTCGGGGTTAGGGTTATTGTTAGGATTCGGCTTAGGGTTCGTGTTAGGGTTAGGATTCGGGTAAGGGGTTATTGTTCGGGTTCGGGTTAGGGTTAGGGTTAGGGTTCCGGTTAAGGTTAGGGTTAGTGTTCTGTTTAGGGTTAGGGTTAGGGTTAGTGTTAGGGTTAGGGTTAGGGTTAGGGTTTGGGTTACGGTTAGTGTTAGGGTTCGGGTTAGGGTTAGGGTATGGGTTAGGGTTCGGGTTAGGGTTAGGTTTAGGATTAGGGTTAGGGTTAGGGTTAAGGTTCGGGGTAGGGTTAGGGTTAAGGTTCGGGTTAGGGTTAGGGTTAGGGTAAGGGTTCGCGTTAGGGTTCGGTTTAGGTGTTGGGTTAGGGTTAGGGTTAGGGTTCGGGTTAGGGTTAGGGTTAGGGTTAGGGTTCGGGTTAGGGTTAGGGTTCGGGTTAGGCTTAGGGTTATGGTTCGGGTTCGGGTTAGGGTTCGGGTTAGGGTTAGTATTCGGGTAAGGTGTTAGGTTTCGTGTTCGGGGTAGGGTTAGGGTTAGGGCCCGGTTAAGGTTAGGGTTAGGGTTCGGGTTAGGTTTAGGGTTCGGGTTCGGTTTACGGTTAGGGTTAGGGTTAGGGTTCAGTTTCGGGATAGGGTTAGGTTTAGGGTTAGAGTGAGGGTTAGGGTCAGGGTTCGGCTTAGGGTTAAGGTTAGGGTTAGTGTTCGGGTTAGGGTTAGGGTTAGGTTTAGGGTTCGGGTTAGGGTTAGGTTTAGGGTTAGGGTTCGTGTTAGGGTTAGGGTTAGGGTTAGGGTTCGGGTTAGGGTTAGGGTTAGGGTTAGGGTTCGGGGTAGGGTTAGGTTTAGGGTTAGGGTTAGGGTTAAGGTTCGGGGTAGGGTTAGGGTTAAGTTTCGGGTTAGGGTTAGGGTTAGGGTTAGGGTTAGGGTTCTCGTTAGGGTTCGAGTTAGGTGCCGGGTTAGGGTTAGGGTTAGTGTTCGGGTTAGGGTTAGGGTTAGGGTTAGCGTTCGGTTAGGGTTAGGGTTCAGGTTAGGGTTAGGGTTAGGGTCGGGTTCGGGTTAGGGTTAGGGTTCGGGTTAGGGTTCGGTTTAGGGTTAGGATTCGGCTAAGGGGTTAGTGTTCGGGTTCGGGTTAGGGTTAGGGTTAGGGTTCCGGTTAATGTTAGTGTTAGGGTTCGGGTTAGGGTTAGGGTTCGGGTTCGGGTCACGGTTAGTGTTAGGGTTAGGTTTCGGGTTAGGATTAGGGTTCGGGTTAGGTTTAGGGTTCGGGTTCGGGTTAGGGTTAGAGTTTGGGTTAGGGTTCGGGTTAGGGTTAGGGTTCGGGTTAGGGTTAGTTTCGGGTTAGGGTTAGGGTTAGTGTTAGGGTTAGGGTTCGGGTTAGGGTTAGGGTTCGGTTTAGGGTTAGGGTTCGGGTTAGGGTTAGGGTTAAGGTTCGGGTTCTGGTTAGGTTTAGGGTTCTGGTTAGGGTTCGGGTTAGGGTTAGGATTCGGGTAAGTGGTTAGAGTTCGGGTTCGGGGTAGGGTTAGGGTTAGGGTTCCAGTTAAGTTTAGTGTTATGGTTCGGGTTAGGGTTAGGGTTAGGGTTCGGGTTCGGGTTAGGATTAGAGTTAGTGTTAGGGTTCTGGTTAGGGTTAGGGTTAGTGTTAAGGTTAGGGTTCGGGTAAGGATTAGGGTTCGGGTTCGGGTTACGGTTAGGGTTAGGGTTAGGGTTCGGTTTCGGGTTAGGGTTAGGGTTAGGGTTAGGGTCAGGGTTCGGGTTAGAGTTAGGGTTAGGGTTAGGGTTCGGGTTAGGGTTAGGGTTAGGTTTCGGGTTAGGGTTCGGGTTAGGTTTCGGGTTAGGTTTCGGGTTAGGGTTAGGGTTCGGGTTAGGGTTCGGGTTAGGGTTAGGTTTCGGGTTAGGGTTAGGGTTAGGTTTAGGAGGTAGGGTTAGGGTTAGGGTTCGGGTTAGGGGTAGGTTTAGGGTTAGGGTTAGGGGTCAGGGTTCGGGTTAGGGTTAGGGTTCGGGTTAGGGTTAGGGTTCGGGTTAGGGTTTGGGTTCGGTTTCGGGTTAGGGTTAGAGTTTGGGTTAGGGTTCGGGTTAGGGTTAGGGTTCGGGTTAGGGTTAGGGTTCGGGTTAGGGTTAGGGTTAGTGTTAGGGTTAGGGTTCGGGTTAGGGTTAGGGTTCAGGTTCGGGTTACGGTTAGGGTTAGGGTTAGGGTTCGGTTTCGGGTTAGGGTTAGGGTTAGGGTTAGGGTTAGGCTCAGGGTTCGGGTTAGAGTTAGGGTTAGGGTTAGGGTTCGGGTAGGGTTAGGGTTAGGTTTCAGGTTAGGGTTCGGGTTAGGGTTCGGGTTAGGGTTCGGGTTAGGGTTAGGGTTCGGGTTAGGGTTCGGGTTAGGGTTAGGGTTAGGGATAGGTTTAGGGTTCGGGTTAGGGTTAGGTTTTGGGTTAGGGTTAGATTTCGGGTTAGGTTTAGGGTTCCGGTTAGGGTTAAGGTTAGGGTTCGGGTTCGGGTTAGGGTTAGGTTTCGGGTTAGAGTTAGGGTTCGGGTTAGTGTTAGGGTTCGGGTTAGGGTTAGGGTTAGGGTTAAAGTTCGGGTTCGGGTTAGGGTTCGGGTTAGGGTTAGGGTTAGTGTTAGGGTTAGGGTTAGGGTTAGGGTTCGGGTTTGGTTTAGGGTTAGTGTTAGGGTTAGGGTTCGGGTTCGGGTTAGGGTTCGCGTTAGGGTTAGTGTTAGGGTTCGGGTTGGGGTTCGGGTTAGGGTTAGTGTTAGGGTTTGTGTTCGGTTTAGTGTTAGGTTTCGGGTTAGGGGTAGGGTTCGGGTTCGGGTTAGGGTTAGGGTTCGGGTTCGGGTTAGGGTTCGGGTTAGGGTTAGGGTTCGTGTTAGGGTTAGGGTTCGGGTTAGGGTTAGGGTTAGGTTTAGGAGGTAGGTTTAGGGTTAGGTTTCGGGTTAGGGGTAGGGTTAGGGTTAGGGGTTAGGGTTCGGGTTAGGGTTAGGGTTCGGGTTTGGGTTAGGGTTAGGGTTAGGGTTAGGGTTAGGGTTCGGGTTCGAGTTAGGTTTAGGGTTAGGGTTAAGGTTAGGGTTAGGGTTCGGATTAGGGTTAGGGGTAGGGTTCGGGTTAGGGTTCGGGTTTGGGTTAGGGTTAGGTTTAGGGTTAAGGTTAGGGTTCGGGTTAGGTTTCGGGTTAGGTTTATGGTTAGGGTTCGGGTTAGGGTTCGGGTCAGGGTTAGGGTTCGGTTTAGGGTTAGGGTTAGGGTTAGGGTTAGGCTTAGGGTTCGGGTTAGGGTTAGGGTTAAGTTTCGGGTTAGGGTTAGGGTTAGGGTTAGGGTTAGGGTTCGCGTTAGGGTTCGGGTTAGGGGTCGGTTTAGGGTTAGGGGTAGGGTTCGGGTTAGCGTTAGGGTTTGGGTTAGTGTTCAGGTTAGGGTTAGGGTTCGGGTTAGTGTTAGGGTTAGGGTTTGGGTTCGGTTTAGGGTTAGGTTTTGGGGTCCGGTTAGGGTTAGGGTTAGGGTTCGGGTTCGGGTTAGGGTTATGGTTAGGGTTAGGGTTAGCGTTCTGGTTAGTGTTAGGGTTCGGGTTAGGTTTAGGTTTCGGGTTCGGGTTAGGGTTATGGTTAGGGTTCGGGTTAGGGTTAGGGTTCGGTTTAGGGTTAGGTTTCGGGTTAGGGTTAGGGTTCGGGTTCGGGTTAGGGTTAGGGTTAGGGTTAGGGTTAATTTTAGGGTTAGGGTTCGGATTAGGGTTAGGGGTAGGGTTCGGGTTAGGGTTCGGGTTCGGGTTAGTGTTAGGGTTAGGGTTAGGTTTAGGGTTCGGGTTAGGGTTCGGGTTAGGGTTAGGGTTAGCGGATAGGGGTAGGGTTAGGGTTCGGGTTAGGGTTAGGGTTAGGGGTAGGGTTAGGTTTCGGGTTCGGGTTAGGGTTAGGTTTCGGGTTAGGTTTAGGGTTAGTGTTAGGGTTAGGTTTCGGGTTAGTGTTAGGGTTAGGGTTAGGGTTCGGGTTTCGGTTAGGGTTAGGGTTCGGGTTAGGGTTCGGGTTAGGGTTAGGGTTAGGTTTCGGGTTAGGGTTAGGGTTAGGGTTACGGTTCGCGTTAGTGTTAGGGTTAGGGTTAGGTTTCGGGTCAGGTTACGGTTAAGGTTCGGGTTAGGGTTAGGGTTAGGTTTAGGGTTCGCGTTAGGGTTCGGTTTAGGGGTCGGGTTAGGGTTAGGGTTAGGATTCGGGTTCAGGTTAGGGTTAGAGTTCAGGATCCGGTTAGGGTTAGGGTTCGGGTTACGGTTCGGGTTAGGGTTAGGGTTAGGGTTAGGGTTCGGGTTCGGGTTTAGGATTAGGGTTAGGGTTCAGGTTAGGGTTCGGGTTAGGGTTAGGATTCGGGTAAGGTGTTAGGGTTCGGGTTCGGGTTAGGGTTAGGGTTAGGGTTCCGGTTAAGGTTAGGGTTAGGTTTCGGGTTAGGGTTAGGTTTATGGTTAGGGTTAGGGTTAGGGTTCGGGTTCGGGTTAGGGTTAGATTTTGGATTAGGGTTCGGGTTAGGGTTAGGGTTCGGGTTAGGGTTAGGGTTCGGGTTAGGGTTAGGGTTAGTGTTAGGGTTAGGGTTCGGATTAGGGTTAGGGTTCGGGTTCGGTTTACGGTTAGGGTTAGGGTTAGGGTTCGGTTTCGGGTTAGGGTTAGGGTTAGGGTTAGGGTCAGGGTTCGGGTTAGGGTTAGGGTTAGGGTTAGTGTTCGGGTCAGGGTTAGGGTTAGGGTTAGGGTTCGGGTTAGGGTTAGGGTTCTGGTTAGGGTTAGGGTTAAGGTTCGGGTTCGGGTTAGGGTTAGGGTTCGGGTTAGGGTTCGGGTTAGGGTTAGGATTCGGGTATGGGTTTAGGGTTCGGGTTCGGGGTAGGGTTAGGGTTAGGGTTCCATTTAAGTTTAGTGTTAGGGTTCGGGTTGGGGTTAGCGTTAGGGTTCGGGTTCGGGTTAGGGTTAGTGTTAGGGTTAGGGTTCGGATTAGGGTTAGGGTTCGGGTTCGGTTTACGGTTAGGGTTAGGGTTAGGGTTCGGTTTCGGGTTAGGGTTAGGGTTAGGGTTAGGGTCAGGGTTCGGGTTAGGGTTAGGGTTAGGGTTAGTGTTCGGGTCAGGGTTAGGGATAGGGTTAGGGGTCGGTTAGGGTTAGGGTTCTGGTTAGGGTTAGGGTTAAGTTTCGGGTTCGGGTTAGGGTTAGGGTTCGGGTTAGGGTTCGGGTTAGGGTTAGGATTCGGGTAAGGGTTTAGGGTTCGGGTTCGGGGTAGGGTTAGGGTTAGGGTTCCATTTAAGTTTAGTGTTAGGGTTCGGGTTAGGGTTAGCGTTAGGGTTCGGGTTCGGGTTAGGGTTAGTGTTAGGGTTAGGGTTCGGGTTAGGGTTAGGGTTCGGGTTAGGGTTAAGGTTCGGGTTCGGGTTAGGGTTAGAGTTTGGGTTAGGGTTCGGGTTAGGGTTCGTGTTAGGGTTAGGGTTCGGGGTAGGGTTAGGGTTAGTGTTAGGGTTAGGGTTCGGGTTAGGATTAGGGTTCGGGTTCGAGTTACCGTTAGGGTTAGGGTTAGGGTTCGGTTTCGGGTTAGGTTTAGGGTTCGGGTTAGGGTTAGGGTTCCGGTTAGTGTTAGGGATAGCGTTCGGGTTCGGGTTAGGGTTAGGGTTCGGGTTAGTGTTAGGGTTCGGGTAAGTGTTAGGGTTCGGGTTAGGGTTAGGGTTAGGGTTAGGGTTAGGGTTCGGGTTAGGGTTAGGGTTAGTGTTAGGGTTAGGGTTAGGGTTAGGGTTCGGGTTTGGTTTAGGGTTAGTGTTAGGGTTAGGGTTCGGGTTCGGGTTAGGGTTCGCGTTAGGGTTAGTGTTAGGGTTCGGGTTGGGGTTCGGGTTAGGGTTAGTGTTAGGGTTTGGGTTCGGTTTAGGGTTAGGTTTCGGGTTAGGTGTAGGGTTCGGGTTCGTGTTAGGGTTAGGGTTCGGGTTCGGGTTAGGGTTCGGGTTAGGGTTAGGGTTCGGGTTAGGGTTAGGGTTCGGGTTAGGGTTAGGGTTAGGTTTAGGAGGTAGGTTTAGGGTTAGGTTTCGGGTTAGGGGTAGGGTTAGGGTTAGGGGTTAGGGTTCGGGTTAGGGTTAGCGTTCGGGTTTGGGTTAGGGTTAGGGTTAGGGTTAGGGTTAGGGTTCGGGTTCGAGTTAGGGTTAGGGTTAGGGTTAAGGTTAGGGTTAGGGTTCGGATTAGGGTTAGGGGTAGGGTTCGGGTTAGGGTTCGGGTTTGGGTTAGGGTTAGGTTTAGGGTTAAGGTTAGGGTTCGGGTTAGGGTTCGGGTTAGGGTTATGGTTAGGGTTCGGGTTAGGGTTCGGGTTAGGGTTAGGGTTCGGTTTAGGGTTAGGGTTAGGGTTAGGGTTAGGGTTA
>JAVLSZ010000063.1:1535000-1542500 GCA_032313775.1 Urocyon cinereoargenteus | reverse complement strand
TTAGTGTTAGTGTTCGGGTTAGGTTTAGGGTTCCGGTTAGGGTTAGGGTTAGGGTTCGGGTTCGGTTTAGGGTTCGGGTTAGGGTTAGTGTTAGGGTTCCGGTTGGGGTTCGGGTTAGGGTTAGTGTTAGGGTTTGGGTTCGGGTTAGGGTTAGGTTTCGGGTTAGGGGTAGGGTTCGGGTTCGGGTTAGGGTTAGGGTTCGGGTTAGGGTTCGGGTTAGGATTAGGGTTCGGGTTAGGGTTAGGGTTCGTGTTAGGGTTAGGGTTAGGTTTAGGAGGTAGGGTTAGGGTTAGGTTTCGGGTTAGGGGTAGGATTAGGGTTAGGAGTTAGTGTTCGGGTTAGGGTTAGGGTTCGGGTTTGGGTTAGGGTTAGGGTTAGGGTTAGGGTTAGGGTTCGGGTTCGAGTTAGGGTTAGGGTTAGGGTTAAGGTTAGGGTTAGGGTTCGGATTAGGGTTAGGGGTAGGGTTCGGGTTAGGGTTCGGGTTTGGGTTAGGGTTAGGTTTAGGGTTAAGGTTATGGTTCGGGTTAGGGTTCGGGTTGGGTTATGGTTAGGGTTCGGGTTAGGGTTCGGGTTAGGGTTAGGGTTCGGTTTAGGGTTAGGGTTAGGGTTAGGGTTAGGGATAGGGTTCTGGTTAGGGTTAAGGTTAAGTTTCGGGTTAGGGTTAGGGTTAGGGTTAGGGTTAGGGTTCGCGTTAGGGTTCGGGTTAGGGGTCCGTTTAGCGTTAGGGGTAGGGTTCGGGTTAGCGTTAGGGTTTGGGTTAGGGTTCAGGTTAGGGTTAGGGTTCGGGTTAGTGTTAGGGTTAGGGTTTGGGTTCGGTTTAGGGTTAGGGTTCGGGGTCCGGTTAGGGTTAGGGTTAGGGTTCGGGTTCGGGTTAGGGTTATGGTTAGGGTTAGGGTTAGCGTTCTGGTTAGTGTTAGGGTTCGGGTTAGGGTTAGTGTTCGGGTTCGGGTTCGGGTTAGGGTTATGGTTAGGGTTCGGGTTAGGGTTAGGGTTCGGTTTAGGGTTAGGTTTCGGGTTAGGGTTAGGGTTCGGGTTCGGGTTAGGATTAGGGTTAGGGTTAGGGTTAGTTTTAGGGTTAGGGTTCGGATTAGGGTTAGGGGTAGTGTTCGGGTTAGGGTTCGGGTTCGGGTTAGTGTTAGGGTTAGGGTTAGGGTTAGGGTTCGGGTTAGGGTTCGGGTAAGGGTTAGGGTTAGGGGATAGGGGTAGGGTTAGGGTTCGGGTTAGGGTTAGGGTTAGGGGTAGGGTTAGTTTTCGGGTTCGGGTTAGGGTTAGGTTTCGGGTTAGGTTTAGGGTTAGTGTTAGGGTTAGGTTTCGGGTTAGTGTTAGCGTTAGGGTTAGGGTTCGGGTTTCGGTTAGGGTTAGGGTTCGGGTTAGGGTTCGGGTTAGTGTTAGGGTTAGGTTTCGGGTTAGGGTTAGGGTTAGGGTTAGGGTTCGCGTTAGTGTTAGGGTTAGGGTTAGGGTTCGGGTCAGGTTACGGTTAAGGTTCGGGTTAGGGTTAGGGTTAGGGTTAGGGTTCGACTTAGGGTTCGGTTTAGGGGTCGGGTTAGGGTTAGGGTTAGGGTTCGGATTACGTTAGGGTTAGGGTTCGGGTTCGGGTTAGGGTTAGGGTTCGGGTTAGGGTTAGGGTTAGGATTCGGGTTCAGGTTAGGGTTAGAGTTCAGGATCCGGTTAGGGTTAGGGTTCGGGTTACGGTTCGGGTTCGGGTTAGGGTTAGGGTTAGGGTTCGGGTTCGGGTTTAGGGTTAGGGTTAGGGTTCAGGTTAGGGTTCGGGTTAGGGTTAGGATTCGGGAAAGGTGTTAGGGTTCGGTTTCGGTTAGGGTTAGGGTTAGGGTTCCGGTTAAGGATAGGGTTAGGTTTCGGGTTAGGGTTAGGGTTATGGTTAGGGTTAGGGTTAGGGTTCGGGTTCGGGTTAGGGTTAGATTTTGGATTAGGGTTCGGGTTAGGGTTAGGGTTCGGGTTAGGGTTAGGGTTCGGGTTAGGGTTCGGGTTAGTGTTAGGGTTAGGGTTCGGATTAGGGTTAGGGTTCGGGTTCGGTTTACGGTTAGGGTTAGGGTTAGGGTTCGGTTTCGGGTTAGGGTTAGGGTTAGGGTTAGTGTCAGGGTTCGGGTTAGGGTTAGGGTTAGGGTTAGTGTTCGGGTCAGGTTTAGGGTTAGGGTTAGGGTTCGGGTTAGGGTTAGGGTTCTGGTTAGGGTTAGGGTTAAGGTTCGGGTTCGGGTTAGGGTTAGGGTTCGGGTTAGGTTTCGGGTTAGGGTTAGGATTCGGGTAAGGGTTTAGGGTTCGGGTTCGGGGTAGGGTTAGGGTTAGGGTTCCATTTAAGTTTAGTGTTAGGGTTCGGGTTAGGGTTAGCGTTAGGTTTCGGGTTCGGGTTAGGGTTAGTGTTAGGGTTAGGGTTCGGGTTAGGGTTAGGGTTCGGGTTAGGGTTAAGGTTCGGGTTCGGGTTAGGGTTAGAGTTTGGGTTAGGGTTCGGGTTAGGGTTCGTGTTAGGGTTAGGGTTCGGGGTAGGGTTAGGGTTAGTGTTAGGGTTAGGGTTCGGGTTAGGATTAGGGTTCGGGTTCGAGTTACCGTTAGGGTTAGGGTTAGGGTTCGGTTTCGGGTTAGGTTTAGGGTTCGGGTTAGGGTTAGGGTTCCGGTTAGTGTTAGGGATAGCGTTCGGGTTCGGGTTAGGGTTAGGGTTCGGGTTAGTGTTAGGGTTCGGGTAAGTGTTAGGGTTCGGGTTAGGGTTAGGGTTAGGGTTAGGGTTCGGGTTCGGGTTAGGGTTCGGGTTAGGGTTAGGGTTAGGGTTAGGTTTCGGGTTCGGTTTAGGGTTAGTGTTAGGGTTAGCTTTCGGTTTCGGGTTAGGGTTCGGGTTAGGGTTAGTGTTAGGGTTCGGGTTCGGGTTCGGGTTAGGGTTAGTGTTAGGGTTTGGGTTCGGGTTAGGGTTAGGTTTCGAGTTAGGGGTAGGGTTCGGGTTCGGGTTAGGTGTAGGGTTCGGGTTAGGGTTCGGGTTAGGGTTATGGTTTGGGTTAGGGTTAGGTTTCGTGTTAGGGTTAGGGTTAGGTTTAGGAGGTAGGGTTAGGGTTAGGGTTCGGGTTAGGGGTAGGGTTAGGGTTAGGGGTTAGGGTTCGGGTTAGGGTTAGGGTTCGGGTTAGGGTTAGGGTTAGGGTTAGGGTTAGTGTTCGGGTTCGGGTTAGGGTTAGGGTTAGTGTTAATTTTAGGGTTAGGGTTCGGATTAGGGTTAGTGGTACAGTTCGGGTTAGGGTTCGGGTTCGGGTTAGGGTTAGGGTTAGGGTTAGGGTTAGGGTTCGGGTTAGGGTTCGGGTTAGGGTTAGGGTTAGGGTTCGGGTTAGGGTTAGGGTTCGGTTTAGGGTTAGGGTTAGGGTTAGGTTTAGGGTTAGGGTTCGGGTTAGGGTTAGGGTTAAGGTTCGGGTTAGGGTTAGGTTTAGGGTTAGGGTTAGGTTTCGCGTTAGGGTTCTGGTTAGGTGTCGGGTTAGGGCTAGGGTTAGGGTTCGGGTTAGGGTTAGGGTTAGGGTTCAGGTTAGGGTTAGGGTTCGGGTTAGTTTTAGGGTTAGGGTTTGGGTTCGGGTTAGGGTTAGGGTTCAGTTTAGGGTTCGGGTTAGGGTTAGGATTCGGGTAAGGTGTTAGGTTTCGGGTTCGGGGTAGGGTTAGGGTTAGGGCCCAGTTAAGGTTAGGGTTAGGGTTCGGGTTAGGTTTAGGGTTCGGGTTCGGGTTACGGTTAGGGTTAGGGTTAGGGTTCAGTTTCGGGATAGGGTTAGGGTTAGGGTTAGAGTTAGGGTTAGGGTCAGGGTTCGGCTTAGGGTTAAGGTTAGGGTTAGTGTTCGGGTTAGGGTTAGGGTTAGGGTTAGGTTTAGGGTTCGGGTTAGGGTTAGGTTTAGGGTTAGGGTTCGTGTTAGGGTTAGGGTTAGGTTTAGGGTTCGGGTTAGGGTTAGGGTTAGGGTTAGGGTTCGGGGTAGGGTTAGGTTTAGGGTTAGGGTTAGGGTTAGGGTTAAGGTTCGGGGTAGGGTTAGGGTTAAGTTTCGGGTTATGGTTAGGGTTAGGGTTAGGGTTCGGGTTCTCGTTAGAGTTCGGGTTAGGTGCCGGGTTAGGGTTAGGGTTAGTGTTCGGGTTAGGGTTAGGGTTAGGGTTAGGGTTCGGGTTAGGGTTAGGTTTCGGGTTAGGGTTAGGGTTATGGTCGGTTTCGGGTTAGGGTTAGGGTTCGGGTTAGGGTTCGGGTTAGGGTTAGGATTCGGCTAAGGGGTTAGTGTTCGGGTTCGGAGTAGGTTAGGGTTAGGGTTCCGGTTAAGGTTAGTGTTAGGGTTCGGGTTAGGGTTAGAGTTCGGGTTCGGGTCAGGGTTAGTGTTAGGGTTAGGTTTCGGGTTAGGGTTAGGGTTCGGCTTAGGTTTAGGGTTCGGGTTCGGGTTAGGGTTAGAGTTTGGGTTAGGGTTCGGGTTAGGGTTACGGTTCGGGTTAGGGTTAGGGTTCGGGTTAGGGTTAGGGTTAGTGTTAGGGTTAGGGTTCGGGTTAGGGTTAGGGTTCGGGTTCGGGTTACGGTTAGGGTTAGGGTTAGGGTTCGGTTTCGGGTTAGGGTTAGGGTTAGGGTTAGGCTCAGGGTTCGGGTTAGAGTTAGGGTTAGGGTTAGGGTTCGGGTTAGGGTTAGGGTTCGGGTTAGTGTTAGGGTTCGGTTTAGGGTTAGGGTTAGTGTTAGGGTTCGGGTTCGGGTTAGGGTTCGGGTTAGGGTTAGGGTTAGTGTTAGTGTTAGGGTTAGGGTTAGGGTTCGAGTTTGGTTTAGGGTTAGTGTTAGGGTTAGGGTTCAGGTTCGGGTTAGGGTTCGGGTTAGGGTTAGTGTTAGGGTTCGGGTTCGGGTTCGGGTTAGGGTTAGTGTTAGGGTTTGGGTTCGATTTAGGATTAGGTTTCGGGTTAGGGTTAGGGTTCGGGTTCGGGTTAGGGTTAGGGTTCGGGTTAGGGTTCGGGTTAGGGTTAGGGTTCGGGTTAGGGTTAGTTTCGGTTTAGGGTTAGGGTTAGGTTTAGGAGGTAGGGTTAGGGTTAGGGTTCGGTTTAGGGGTAGGGTTAGGGTTAGGGTTAGGGTTTAGGGTTCGGGTTAGTGTTAGGGTTCGGGTTAGGGTTAGGGTTAGGGTTAGGGTTAGGGTTCGGGTTCGGGTTAGGATTAAGGTTCGGGTTATGGTTAGGGTTAAGGTTCGGGTTAGGGTTAGGGTTAGGGTTTGGGTTAGATTTCTCATTAGGTTTCGGGTTAGGTGTCGGGTTAGGGTTAGGGTTAGTGTTCGGGTTAGGTTTAGGGTTAGGGTTAGGGTTCGGGTTAGGGTTAGGGTTCGGGTTAGGGTTAGGGTTAAGGTTCGGTTTCGGGTTAGGGTTAGGGCTCTGGTTAGGGTTCGGGTTAGGGTTAGGATACGGGTAAGGGGTTAGGTTTCGGGTTCGGGGTAGGGTTAGTGTTAGGGTTCCAGTTAAGGTTAGTGTTAGTGTTCGGGTTAGGGTTAGGGTTAGGTTTCGGGTTCGGGTTAGGATTAGTGTTAGTGTTAGGGTTCGGGTTAGGTTTAGGGTTAGTGTTAAGGTTAGGGTTCGGGTTAGGATTAGGGTTCGGGTTCGGGTTACGGTTAGGGTTAGGGTTAGGGTTCGGGTTAGGGGTAGGTTTAGGGTTAGGGTTAGGGGTCAGGGTTCGGGTTAGGGTTAGTGTTCGGGTTAGGGTGAGGGTTCGGGTTAGGGTTAGGGTTCGGTTTCGGGTTAGGGTTAGAGTTTGGGTTAGGGTTCGGGTTAGGGTTAGGGTTCGGGTTAGGGTTAGGGTTCGGGTTAGGGTTCGGTTTCGGGTTAGGGTTAGGGTTAGGGTTAGGGTTAGGCTCAGGGTTCGGGTTAGAGTTAGGGTTAGGGATAGGGTTCGGGTAGGGTTAGGGTTAGGTTTCGGGTTAGGGTTCGGGTTAGGGATCGGGTTAGGGTTCGGGTTAGGGTTAGGGTTCGGTTTAGGGTTCGGGTTAGGGTTAGGGTTAGGGTTAGGTTTAGGGTTCGGGTTAGGGTTAGGGTTTGGGTTAGTGTTAGTGTTCGGGTTAGGTTTAGGGTTCCGGTTAGGGTTAGGGTTAGGGTTCGGGTTCGGGTTAGGGTTAGGTTTCGGGTTAGAGTTAGGGTTCGGGTTAGTGTTAGGGTTCGGGTTAGGGTTAGGGTTAGGGTTAAAGTTCGGGTTCGGGTTAGGGTTCGGGTTAGGGTTAGGGTTAGTGTTAGGGTTAGGGTTAGGGTTAGGGTTAGGGTTCGGGTTTGGTTTAGGGTTAGTGTTAGGGTTAGGGTTCGGGTTCGGTTTAGGGTTCGGGTTAGGGTTAGTGTTAGGGTTCGGGTTGGGGTTCGGGTTAGGGTTAGTGTTAGGGTTCGGGTTCGGGTTAGGGTTAGGTTTCGGGTTAGGGGTAGGGTTCGGGTTCGGGTTAGGGTTAGGGTTCGGGTTAGGGTTCGGGTTAGGATTAGGGTTCGGGTTAGGGTTAGGGTTCGTGTTAGGGTTAGGGTTAGGTTTAGGAGGTAGGGTTATGGTTAGGTTTCGGGTTAGGGGTAGGATTAGGGTTAGGAGTTAGTGTTCGGGTTAGGGTTAGGGTTCGGGTTTGGGTTAGGGTTAGGGTTAGGGTTAGGGTTAGGGTTCGGGTTCGAGTTAGGGTTAGGGTTAGGGTTAAGGTTAGGGTTAGGGTTCGGATTAGGGTTAGGGGTAGGGTTCGGGTTAGGGTTCGGGTTTGGGTTAGGGTTAGGTTTAGGGTTAAGGTTATGGTTCGGGTTAGGGTTCGGGTTAGGGTTATGGTTAGGGTTCGGGTTAGGGTTCGGGTTAAGGTTAGGGTTCGGTTTAGGGTTAGGGTTAGGGTTAGGGTTAGGGTTAGGGTTCGGGTTAGGGTTAAGTTTAAGTTTCGGGTTAGGGTTAGGGTTAGGGTTAGGGTTAGGGTTCGCGTTAGGGTTCGGGTTAGGGGTCCGTTTAGGGTTAGGGGTAGGGTTCGGGTTAGCGTTAGTGTTTGGGTTAGGGTTCAGGTTAGGGTTAGGGTTCGGGTTAGTGTTAGGGTTAGGGTTTGGGTTCGGTTTAGGGTTAGGGTTCGGGGTCGGGTTAGGTTTAGGGTTCGGGTTCGGGTTAGGGTTATGGTTAGGGTTAGGGTTAGCGTTCTGGTTAGTGTTAGGGTTCGGGTTAGGGTTAGTGTTCGGGTTCGGGTTCGGGTTAGGGTTATGGTTAGGGTTCGGGTTAGGGTTAGGGTTCGGTTTAGGGTTAGGTTTCGGGTTAGGGTTAGGGTTCGGGTTCGGGTTAGGATTAGGGTTAGGGTTAGGGTTAGTTTTAGGGTTAGGGTTCGGATTAGGGTTAGGGGTAGGGTTCGGGTTAGGGTTCGGGTTCGGGTTAGTGTTAGGGTTAGGGTTAGGGTTAGGGTTCGGGTTAGGGTTCGGGTAAGGGTTAGGGTTAGGGGATAGGGGTAGGGTTAGGGTTCGGGTTAGGGTTAGGGTTAGGGGTAGGGTTAGGTTTCGGGTTCGGGTTAGGGTTAGGTTTCGGGTTAGTGTTAGGGTTAG
>JAVLSZ010000063.1:1522500-1530000 GCA_032313775.1 Urocyon cinereoargenteus | reverse complement strand
TTCGGGTTAGGGTTAGGGTTCGGGTTAGGGTTCGGTTTCGGGTTAGGGTTAGGGTTAGGGTTAGGGTTAGGCTCAGGGTTCGGGTTAGAGTTAGGGTTAGGGATAGTGTTCGGGTAGGGTTAGGGTTAGGTTTCGGGTTAGGGTTCGGGTTAGGGATCGGGTTAGGGTTCGGGTTAGGGTTAGGGTTCGGTTTAGGGTTCGGGTTCGGGTTAGGGTTAGGGTTAGGTTTAGGGTTCGGGTTAGGGTTAGGGTTTGGGTTAGTGTTAGTGTTCGGGTTAGGTTTAGGGTTCCGGTTAGGGTTAGGGTTAGGGTTCGGGTTCGGGTTAGGGTTAGGTTTCGGGTTAGAGTTAGGGTTCGGGTTAGGGTTAGGGTTAGGGTTAAGGTTAGTGTTAGGGTTCGGATTAGGGTTAGTGTTAGGGTTCGGGTTGGGGTTCGGGTTAGGGTTAGTGTTAGGGTTTGGGTTCGGGTTAGGGTTAGGTTTCGGGTTAGGGGTAGGGTTCGGGTTCGGGTTAGGGTTAGGGTTCGGGTTAGGGTTCGGGTTAGGATTAGGGTTCGGGTTAGGGTTAGGGTTCGTGTTAGGGTTAGGGTTAGGTTTAGGAGGTAGGGTTAGGGTTAGGTTTCGGGTTAGGGGTAGGGTTAGGGTTAGGAGTTAGGGTTCGGGTTAGGGTTAGGGTTCGGGTTTGGGTTAGGGTTAGGGTTAGGGTTAGGGTTAGGGTTCGGGTTCGAGTTAGGGTTAGGGTTAGGGTTAAGGTTAGGGTTAGGGTTCGGATTAGGGTTAGGGGTAGGGTTCGGGTTAGGGTTCGGGTTTGGGTTAGGGTTAGGTTTAGGGTTAAGGTTATGGTTCGGGTTAGGGTTCGGGTTAGGGTTATGGTTAGGGTTCGGGTTAGGGTTCGGGTTAGGGTTAGGGTTCGGTTTAGGGATAGGGTTAGGGTTAGGGTTAGGGTTAGGGTTCGGGTTAGGGTTAGGGTTAAGTTTCGGGTTAGGGTTAGGGTTAGGGTTAGGGTTAGGGTTCGCGTTAGGGTTCGGGTTAGGGGTCCGTTTAGGGTTAGGGGTAGGGTTCGGGTTAGCGTTAGGGTTTGGGTTATTGTTCAGGTTAGGGTTAGGGTTCGGGTTAGTGTTAGGGTTAGGGTTTGGGTTCGGGTTAGGGTTAGGGTTCGGGGTCTGGTTAGGGTTAGGGTTAGGGTTCGGGTTCGGGTTAGGGTTATGGTTAGGGTTAGGGTTAGCGTTCTGGTTAGTGTTAGGGTTCGGGTTAGGGTTAGTGTTCGGGTTCGGGTTCGGGTTAGGGTTATGGTTAGGGTTCGGGTTAGGGTTAGGGTTCGGTTTAGGGTTAGGTTTCGGGTTAGCGTTAGGGTTCGGGTTCGGGTTAGGATTAGGGTTAGGGTTAGGGTTAGTTTTAGGGTTAGGGTTCGGATTAGGGTTAGGGGTAGGGTTCGGGTTAGGGTTCGGGTTCGGGTTAGTGTTAGGGTTAGGGTTAGGGTTAGGGTTCGGGTTAGGGTTCGGGTAAGGGTTAGGGTTAGGGGATAGGGGTAGGGTTAGGGTTCGGGTTAGGGTTAGGGTTAGGGGTAGGGTTAGGTTTCGGGTTCGGGTTCGGGTTAGGTTTCGGGTTAGGTTTAGGGTTAGTGTTAGGGTTAGGTTTCGGGTTAGTGTTAGCGTTAGGGTTAGGGTTCGGGTTTCGGTTAGGGTTAGGGTTCGGGTTAGGGTTCGGGTTAGGGTTAGGGTTAGGTTTCGGGTTAGGGTTAGGGTTAGGGTTAGGGTTCGCGTTAGTGTTAGGGTTAGGGTTAGGGTTCGGGTCAGGTTACGGTTAAGGTTCGGGTTAGGGTTAGGGTTAGGGTTAGGGTTCGACTTAGGGTTCGGTTTAGGGGTCGGGTTAGGGTTAGGGTTTGGGTTCGGATTAGGGTTAGGGTTAGGGTTCGGGTTCGGGTTAGGGTTAGGGTTCGGGTTAGGGTTAGGGTTAGGATTCGGGTTCAGGTTAGGGTTAGAGTTCAGGATCCGGTTAGGGTTAGGGTTCGGGTTACGGTTCGGGTTAGGGTTAGGGTTAGGGTTAGGGTTCGGGTTCGGGTTTAGGGTTAGGGTTAGGGTTCAGGTTAGGGTTCGGGTTAGGGTTAGGATTCGGGTAAGGTGTTAGGGTTCGGGTTCGGGTTAGGGTTAGGGTTAGGGTTCCGGTTAAAGTTAGGGTTAGGTTTCGGGTTAGGGTTAGGGTTATTGTTAGGGTTAGGGTTAGGGTTCGGGTTCGGGTTAGGGTTAGATTTTGGATTAGGTTTCGTGTTAGGGTTAGGGTTCGGGTTAGGGTTAGGATTCGGGTTAGGGTTAGGGTTAGTGTCAGGGTTAGGGTTCGGATTAGGGTTAGGGTTCGGGTTCGGGTTACGGTTAGGGTTAGGTTTAGGGTTCGGTTTCGGGTTAGGGTTAGGGTTAGGGTTAGGGTCAGGGTTCGGGTTAGGTTTAGGGTTAGGGTTAGGGTTCGGTTTAGGCTTCCGGTTAGGGTTCGGGTTAGGGTTCGGGTTCGGGTTAGGGTTCGGGTTAGGGTTAGGGTTAGGGTTAGGGTTCGGGTTATGGTTAGGGTTCGGGTTAGGGTTCGGGTTAGGTTTCGGGTTAGGGTTAGGGTTTGGGTTAGGGTTAGGGTTCGGGTTAGGGTTAGGGTCCGGTTAGGGTTAGGGTTAGGGTTAGGGTTAGGGTTAGGGTATGGGTTAGGGTTCGGGTTCGGGTTAGGTTTAGGGTTAGGGTTAGGGTTAGGGTTAAGGTTCGGGGTAGGGTTAGGGTTAAGGTTCGGGTTAGGGTTAGGGTTAGGGTTAGGGTTAGGGTTCGCGTTAGGGTTCGGTTTAGGTGTTGGGTTAGGGTTAGGGTTAGGGTTCGGGTTAGGGTTAGGGTTAGGGTTCGGGTTAGGGTTAGGGTTCGGGTTAGGCTTAGGGTTAGGGTTCGGGTTCGGGTTAGGGTTAGGGTTCGGGTTAGGGTTAGAGTTCGGGTTCGGGTCAGGGTTAGTGTTAGGGTTAGGTTTCGGGTTAGGGTTAGGGTTCGGCTTAGGTTTAGGGTTCGGGTTCGGGTTAGGGTTAGAGTTTGGGTTAGGGTTCGGGTTAGGGTTACGGTTCGGGTTAGGGTTAGGGTTCGGGTTAGGGTTAGGGTTAGTGTTAGGGTTAGGGTTCGGGTTAGGGTTAGGGTTCGGGTTCGGGTTACGGTTAGGGTTAGGGTTAGGGTTCGGTTTCGGGTTAGGGTTAGGGTTAGGGTTAGGCTCAGGGTTCGGGTTAGAGTTAGGGTTAGGGTTAGGGTTCGGGTTAGGGTTAGGGTTCGGGTTAGTGTTAGGGTTCGGTTTAGGGTTAGGGTTAGTGTTAGGGTTCGGGTTCGGGTTAGGGTTCGGGTTAGGGTTAGGGTTAGTGTTAGTGTTAGGGTTAGGGTTAGGGTTCGAGTTTGGTTTAGGGTTAGTGTTAGGGTTAGGGTTCAGGTTCGGGTTAGGGTTCGGGTTAGGGTTAGTGTTAGGGTTCGGGTTCGGGTTCGGGTTAGGGTTAGTGTTAGGGTTTGGGTTCGATTTAGGATTAGGTTTCGGGTTAGGGTTAGGGTTCGGGTTCGGGTTAGGGTTAGGGTTCGGGTTAGGGTTCGGGTTAGGGTTAGGGTTCGGGTTAGGGTTAGTTTCGGTTTAGGGTTAGGGTTAGGTTTAGGAGGTAGGGTTAGGGTTAGGGTTCGGTTTAGGGGTAGGGTTAGGGTTAGGGTTAGGGTTTAGGGTTCGGGTTAGTGTTAGGGTTCGGGTTAGGGTTAGGGTTAGGGTTAGGGTTAGGGTTCGGGTTCGGGTTAGGATTAAGGTTCGGGTTATGGTTAGGGTTAAGGTTCGGGTTAGGGTTAGGGTTAGGGTTTGGGTTAGATTTCTCATTAGGTTTCGGGTTAGGTGTCGGGTTAGGGTTAGGGTTAGTGTTCGGGTTAGGTTTAGGGTTAGGGTTAGGGTTCGGGTTAGGGTTAGGGTTCGGGTTAGGGTTAGGGTTAAGGTTCGGTTTCGGGTTAGGGTTAGGGCTCTGGTTAGGGTTCGGGTTAGGGTTAGGATACGGGTAAGGGGTTAGGTTTCGGGTTCGGGGTAGGGTTAGTGTTAGGGTTCCAGTTAAGGTTAGTGTTAGTGTTCGGGTTAGGGTTAGGGTTAGGTTTCGGGTTCGGGTTAGGATTAGTGTTAGTGTTAGGGTTCGGGTTAGGTTTAGGGTTAGTGTTAAGGTTAGGGTTCGGGTTAGGATTAGGGTTCGGGTTCGGGTTACGGTTAGGGTTAGGGTTAGGGTTCGGGTTAGGGGTAGGTTTAGGGTTAGGGTTAGGGGTCAGGGTTCGGGTTAGGGTTAGTGTTCGGGTTAGGGTGAGGGTTCGGGTTAGGGTTAGGGTTCGGTTTCGGGTTAGGGTTAGAGTTTGGGTTAGGGTTCGGGTTAGGGTTAGGGTTCGGGTTAGGGTTAGGGTTCGGGTTAGGGTTCGGTTTCGGGTTAGGGTTAGGGTTAGGGTTAGGGTTAGGGTTAGGCTCAGGGTTCGGGTTAGAGTTAGGGTTAGGGATAGGGTTCGGGTAGGGTTAGGGTTAGGTTTCGGGTTAGGGTTCGGGTTAGGGATCGGGTTAGGGTTCGGGTTAGGGTTAGGGTTCGGTTTAGGGTTCGGGTTAGGGTTAGGGTTAGGGTTAGGTTTAGGGTTCGGGTTAGGGTTAGGGTTTGGGTTAGTGTTAGTGTTCGGGTTAGGTTTAGGGTTCCGGTTAGGGTTAGGGTTAGGGTTCGGGTTCGGGTTAGGGTTAGGTTTCGGGTTAGAGTTAGGGTTCGGGTTAGTGTTAGGGTTCGGGTTAGGGTTAGGGTTAGGGTTAAAGTTCGGGTTCGGGTTAGGGTTCGGGTTAGGGTTAGGGTTAGTGTTAGGGTTAGGGTTAGGGTTAGGGTTAGGGTTCGGGTTTGGTTTAGGGTTAGTGTTAGGGTTAGGGTTCGGGTTCGGTTTAGGGTTCGGGTTAGGGTTAGTGTTAGGGTTCGGGTTGGGGTTCGGGTTAGGGTTAGTGTTAGGGTTCGGGTTCGGGTTAGGGTTAGGTTTCGGGTTAGCGGTAGGGTTCGGGTTCGGGTTAGGGTTAGGGTTCGGGTTAGGGTTCGGGTTAGGATTAGGGTTCGGGTTAGGGTTAGGGTTCGTGTTAGGGTTAGGGTTAGGTTTAGGAGGTAGGGTTATGGTTAGGTTTCGGGTTAGGGGTAGGATTAGGGTTAGGAGTTAGTGTTCGGGTTAGGGTTAGGGTTCGGGTTTGGGTTAGGGTTAGGGTTAGGGTTAGGGTTAGGGTTCGGGTTCGAGTTAGGGTTAGGGTTAGGGTTAAGGTTAGGGTTAGGGTTCGGATTAGGGTTAGGGGTAGGGTTCGGGTTAGGGTTCGGGTTTGGGTTAGGGTTAGGTTTAGGGTTAAGGTTATGGTTCGGGTTAGGGTTCGGGTTAGGGTTATGGTTAGGGTTCGGGTTAGGGTTCGGGTTAAGGTTAGGGTTCGGTTTAGGGTTAGGGTTAGGGTTAGGGTTAGGGTTAGGGTTCGGGTTAGGGTTAAGTTTAAGTTTCGGGTTAGGGTTAGGGTTAGGGTTAGGGTTAGGGTTCGCGTTAGGGTTCGGGTTAGGGGTCCGTTTAGGGTTAGGGGTAGGGTTCGGGTTAGCGTTAGTGTTTGGGTTAGGGTTCAGGTTAGGGTTAGGGTTCGGGTTAGTGTTAGGGTTAGGGTTTGGGTTCGGTTTAGGGTTAGGGTTCGGGGTCGGGTTAGGGTTAGGGTTCGGGTTCGGGTTAGGGTTATGGTTAGGGTTAGGGTTAGCGTTCTGGTTAGTGTTAGGGTTCGGGTTAGGGTTAGTGTTCGGGTTCGGGTTCGGGTTAGGGTTATGGTTAGGGTTCGGGTTAGGGTTAGGGTTCGGTTTAGGGTTAGGTTTCGGGTTAGGGTTAGGGTTCGGGTTCGGGTTAGGATTAGGGTTAGGGTTAGGGTTAGTTTTAGGGTTAGGGTTCGGATTAGGGTTAGGGGTAGGGTTCGGGTTAGGGTTCGGGTTCGGGTTAGTGTTAGGGTTAGGGTTAGGGTTAGGGTTCGGGTTAGGGTTCGGGTAAGGGTTAGGGTTAGGGGATAGGGGTAGGGTTAGGGTTCGGGTTAGGGTTAGGGTTAGGGGTAGGGTTAGGTTTCGGGTTCGGGTTAGGGTTAGGTTTCGGGTTAGTGTTAGGGTTAGGTTTCGGGTTAGTGTTAGCGTTAGGGTTAGGGTTCGGGTTTCGGTTAGGGTTAGGGTTCGGGTTAGGGTTCGGGTTAGGGTTAGGGTTAGGTTTCGGGTTAGGGTTAGGGTTAGGGTTAGGGTTCGCGTTAGTGTTAGGGTTAGGGTTAGGGTTCGGGTCAGGTTACGGTTAAGGTTCGGGTTAGGGTTAGGGTTAGGGTTAGGGTTCGACTTAGGGTTCGGTTTAGGGTTCGGGTTAGGGTTAGGGTTAGGGTTCGGATTAGGGTTAGGGTTAGGGTTCGGGTTCGGGTTAGGGTTAGGGTTCGGGTTAGGGTTAGGGTTAGGATTCGGGTTCAGGTTAGGGTTAGAGTTCAGGATCCGGTTAGGGTTAGGGTTCGGGATACGGTTCGGGTTCGGGTTAGGGTTAGGGTTAGGGTTCGGGTTCGGGTTTAGGGTTAGGGTTAGGGTTCAGGTTAGGGTTCGGGTTAGGGTTAGGATTCGGGAAAGGTGTTAGGGTTCGGTTTCGGGTTAGGGTTAGGGTTAGGGTTCCGGTTAAGGTTAGGGTTAGGTTTCGGGTTAGGGTTAGGGTTATGGTTAGGGTTAGGGTTAGGGTTCGGGTTCGGGTTAGGGTTAGATTTTGGATTAGGGTTCGGGTTATGGTTAGGGTTCGGGTTAGGGTTAGGGTTCGGGTTAGGGTTAGGGTTAGTGTTAGGGTTAGGGTTCGGATTAGGGTTAGGGTTCGGGTTCGGTTTACGGTTAGGGTTAGGGTTAGGGTTCGGTTTCGGGTTAGGGTTAGGGTTAGGGTCAGGGTTCGGGTTAGGGTTAGGAAGGGTTAGTGTTCGGGTCAGGGTTAGGGTTAGGGTTAGGGTTCGGGTTAGGGTTAGGGTTCTGGTTAGGGTTAGGGTTAAGGTTCGGGTTCGGGTTAGGGTTAGGGTTCGGGTTAGGTTTCGGGTTAGGGTTAGGATTCGGGTAAGGGTTTAGGGTTCGGGTTCGGGGTAGGGTTAGGGTTAGGGTTCCATTTAAGTTTAGTGTTAGGGTTCGGGTTAGGGTTAGCCTTAGGTTTCGGGTTCGGGTTAGGGTTAGTGTTAGGGTTAGGGTTCGGGTTAGGGTTAGGGTTCGGGTTAGGGTTAAGGTTCGGGTTCGGGTTAGGGTTAGAGTTTGGGTTAGGGTTCGGGTTAGGGTTCGTGTTAGGGTTAGGGTTCGGGGTAGGGTTAGGGTTAGTGTTAGGGTTAGGGTTCGGGTTAGGATTAGGGTTCGGGTTCGAGTTACCGTTAGGGATAGGGTTAGGGTTCGGTTTCGGGTTAGGTTTAGGGTTCGGGTTAGGGTTAGGGTTCCGGTTAGTGTTAGGGATAGCGTTCGGGTTCGGGTTAGG
>JAVLSZ010000063.1:1497500-1520000 GCA_032313775.1 Urocyon cinereoargenteus | reverse complement strand
TTAGGGTTAGGGTTCGGGTTAGGGTTAGGGTTCGGGTTAGTGTTAGGGTTCGGTTTAGGGTTAGGATTAGTGTTAGGGTTCGGGTTCGGGTTAGGGTTCGGGTTAGGGTTAGGGTTAGTGTTAGGGTTAGGGTTAGGGTTAGGGTTCGGGTTTGGTTTAGGGTTAGTGTTAGGGTTAGGGTTCAGGTTCGGGTTAGGGTTCGGGTTAGGGTTAGTGTTAGGGTTCGTGTTCGGGTTCGGGTTAGGGTTAGTGTTAGGGTTTGGGTTCGATTTAGGATTAGGTTTCGGGTTAGGGTTAGGGTTCGGGTTCGGGTTAGGGTTAGGGTTCGGGTTAGGGTTCGGGTTAGGGTTAGGGTTCGGGTTAGGGTTAGTTTCGGTTTAGGGTTAGGGTTAGGTTTAGGAGGTAGGGTTAGGGTTAGGGTTCGGTTTAGGGGTAGGGTTAGGGTTAGGGTTAGGGGTTAGGGTTCGGGTTAGTGTTAGGGTTCGGGTTAGGGTTAGGGTTAGGGTTAGGGTTAGGGTTCGGGTTCGGGTTAGGATTAAGGTTCGGGTTATGGTTAGGGTTAAGTTTCGCGTTAGGGTTAGGGTTAGGGTTTGGGTTAGATTTCTCATTAGGTTTCGGGTTAGGTGTCGGGTTAGGGTTAGGGTTAGTGTTCGGGTTAGGTTTAGGGTTAGGGTTAGGGTTCGGGTTAGGGTTAGGGTTCGGGTTAGGGTTAGGGTTAAGGTTCGGGTTCGGGTTAGGGTTAGGGTTCTGGTTAGGGTTCGGGTTAGGGTTAGGATACGGGTATGGGGTTAGGTTTCGGGTTCGGGGTAGGGTTAGTGTTAGGGTTCCAGTTAAGGTTAGTGTTAGTGTTCGGGTTAGGGTTAGGGTTAGGTTTCGGGTTCGGGTTAGGATTAGTGTTAGTGTTAGGGTTCGGGTTAGGTTTAGGGTTAGTGTTAAGGTTAGGGTTCGGGTTAGGATTAGGGTTCGGGTTCGGGTTACGGTTAGGGTTAGGGTTAGGGTTCGGGTTAGGGGTAGGTTTAGGGTTAGGGTTAGGGGTCAGGGTTCGGGTTAGGGTTAGTGTTCGGGTTAGGGTTAGGGTTCGGGTTAGGGTTAGGGTTCGGTTTCGGGTTAGGGTTAGAGTTTGGGTTAGGGTTCGGGTTAGGGTTAGGGTTCGGGTTAGGGTTAGGGTTCGGGTTAGGGTTCGGTTTCGGGTTAGGGTTAGGGTTAGGGTTAGGGTTAGGCTCAGGGTTCGGGTTAGAGTTAGGGTTAGGGATAGTGTTCGGGTAGGGTTAGGGTTAGGTTTCGGGTTAGGGTTCGGGTTAGGGATCGGGTTAGGGTTCGGGTTAGGGTTAGGGTTCGGTTTAGGGTTCGGGTTCGGGTTAGGGTTAGGGTTAGGTTTAGGGTTCGGGTTAGGGTTAGGGTTTGGGTTAGTGTTAGTGTTCGGGTTAGGTTTAGGGTTCCGGTTAGGGTTAGGGTTAGGGTTCGGGTTCGGGTTAGGGTTAGGTTTCGGGTTAGAGTTAGGGTTCGGGTTAGGGTTAGGGTTAGGGTTAAGGTTAGTGTTAGGGTTCGGATTAGGGTTAGTGTTAGGGTTCGGGTTGGGGTTCGGGTTAGGGTTAGTGTTAGGGTTTGGGTTCGGGTTAGGGTTAGGTTTCGGGTTAGGGGTAGGGTTCGGGTTCGGGTTAGGGTTAGGGTTCGGGTTAGGGTTCGGGTTAGGATTAGGGTTCGGGTTAGGGTTAGGGTTCGTGTTAGGGTTAGGGTTAGGTTTAGGAGGTAGGGTTAGGGTTAGGTTTCGGGTTAGGGGTAGGGTTAGGGTTAGGAGTTAGGGTTCGGGTTAGGGTTAGGGTTCGGGTTTGGGTTAGGGTTAGGGTTAGGGTTAGGGTTAGGGTTCGGGTTCGAGTTAGGGTTAGGGTTAGGGTTAAGGTTAGGGTTAGGGTTCGGATTAGGGTTAGGGGTAGGGTTCGGGTTAGGGTTCGGGTTTGGGTTAGGGTTAGGTTTAGGGTTAAGGTTATGGTTCGGGTTAGGGTTCGGGTTAGGGTTATGGTTAGGGTTCGGGTTAGGGTTCGGGTTAGGGTTAGGGTTCGGTTTAGGGATAGGGTTAGGGTTAGGGTTAGGGTTAGGGTTCGGGTTAGGGTTAGGGTTAAGTTTCGGGTTAGGGTTAGGGTTAGGGTTAGGGTTAGGGTTCGCGTTAGGGTTCGGGTTAGGGGTCCGTTTAGGGTTAGGGGTAGGGTTCGGGTTAGCGTTAGGGTTTGGGTTATTGTTCAGGTTAGGGTTAGGGTTCGGGTTAGTGTTAGGGTTAGGGTTTGGGTTCGGGTTAGGGTTAGGGTTCGGGGTCTGGTTAGGGTTAGGGTTAGGGTTCGGGTTCGGGTTAGGGTTATGGTTAGGGTTAGGGTTAGCGTTCTGGTTAGTGTTAGGGTTCGGGTTAGGGTTAGTGTTCGGGTTCGGGTTCGGGTTAGGGTTATGGTTAGGGTTCGGGTTAGGGTTAGGGTTCGGTTTAGGGTTAGGTTTCGGGTTAGCGTTAGGGTTCGGGTTCGGGTTAGGATTAGGGTTAGGGTTAGGGTTAGTTTTAGGGTTAGGGTTCGGATTAGGGTTAGGGGTAGGGTTCGGGTTAGGGTTCGGGTTCGGGTTAGTGTTAGGGTTAGGGTTAGGGTTAGGGTTCGGGTTAGGGTTCGGGTAAGGGTTAGGGTTAGGGGATAGGGGTAGGGTTAGGGTTCGGGTTAGGGTTAGGGTTAGGGGTAGGGTTAGGTTTCGGGTTCGGGTTCGGGTTAGGTTTCGGGTTAGGTTTAGGGTTAGTGTTAGGGTTAGGTTTCGGGTTAGTGTTAGCGTTAGGGTTAGGGTTCGGGTTTCGGTTAGGGTTAGGGTTCGGGTTAGGGTTCGGGTTAGGGTTAGGGTTAGGTTTCGGGTTAGGGTTAGGGTTAGGGTTAGGGTTCGCGTTAGTGTTAGGGTTAGGGTTAGGGTTCGGGTCAGGTTACGGTTAAGGTTCGGGTTAGGGTTAGGGTTAGGGTTAGGGTTCGACTTAGGGTTCGGTTTAGGGGTCGGGTTAGGGTTAGGGTTTGGGTTCGGATTAGGGTTAGGGTTAGGGTTCGGGTTCGGGTTAGGGTTAGGGTTCGGGTTAGGGTTAGGGTTAGGATTCGGGTTCAGGTTAGGGTTAGAGTTCAGGATCCGGTTAGGGTTAGGGTTCGGGTTACGGTTCGGGTTAGGGTTAGGGTTAGGGTTAGGGTTCGGGTTCGGGTTTAGGGTTAGGGTTAGGGTTCAGGTTAGGGTTCGGGTTAGGGTTAGGATTCGGGTAAGGTGTTAGGGTTCGGGTTCGGGTTAGGGTTAGGGTTAGGGTTCCGGTTAAAGTTAGGGTTAGGTTTCGGGTTAGGGTTAGGGTTATTGTTAGGGTTAGGGTTAGGGTTCGGGTTCGGGTTAGGGTTAGATTTTGGATTAGGTTTCGTGTTAGGGTTAGGGTTCGGGTTAGGGTTAGGATTCGGGTTAGGGTTAGGGTTAGTGTCAGGGTTAGGGTTCGGATTAGGGTTAGGGTTCGGGTTCGGGTTACGGTTAGGGTTAGGTTTAGGGTTCGGTTTCGGGTTAGGGTTAGGGTTAGGGTTAGGGTCAGGGTTCGGGTTAGGTTTAGGGTTAGGGTTAGGGTTCGGTTTAGGCTTCCAGTTAGGGTTCGGGTTAGGGTTCGGGTTCGGGTTAGGGTTCGGGTTAGGGTTAGGGTTAGGGTTAGGGTTCGGGTTATGGTTAGGGTTCGGGTTAGGGTTCGGGTTAGGTTTCGGGTTAGGGTTAGGGTTTGGGTTAGGGTTAGGGTTCGGGTTAGGGTTAGGGTCCGGTTAGGGTTAGGGTTAGGGTTAGGGTTAGGGTTAGGGTATGGGTTAGGGTTCGGGTTCGGGTTAGGTTTAGGGTTAGGGTTAGGGTTAGGGTTAAGGTTCGGGGTAGGGTTAGGGTTAAGGTTCGGGTTAGGGTTAGGGTTAGGGTTAGGGTTAGGGTTCGCGTTAGGGTTCGGTTTAGGTGTTGGGTTAGGGTTAGGGTTAGGGTTCGGGTTAGGGTTAGGGTTAGGGTTCGGGTTAGGGTTAGGGTTCGGGTTAGGCTTAGGGTTAGGGTTCGGGTTCGGGTTAGGGTTAGGGTTCGGTTTAGGGTTCGGGTTAGGGTTAGGATTCGGGTAAGGTGTTAGGTTTCGGGTTCGGGGTAGGGTTAGGGTTAGGGCCCAGTTAAGGTTAGGGTTAGGGTTCGGGTTAGGTTTAGGGTTCGGGTTCGGGTTACGGTTAGGGTTAGGGTTAGGGTTCAGTTTCGGGATAGGGTTAGGGTTAGGGTTAGAGTTAGGGTTAGGGTCAGGGTTCGGCTTAGGGTTAAGGTTAGGGTTAGTGTTCGGGTTAGGGTTAGGGTTAGGGTTAGGTTTAGGGTTCGGGTTAGGGTTAGGTTTAGGGTTAGGGTTCGTGTTAGGGTTAGGGTTAGGGTTAGGGTTCGGGTTAGGGTTAGGGTTAGGGTTAGGGTTCGGGGTAGGGTTAGGTTTAGGGTTAGGGTTAGGGTTAGGGTTAAGGTTCGGGGTAGGGTTAGGGGTAAGTTTCGGGTTAGGGTTAGGGTTAGGGTTAGGGTTCGGGTTCTCGTTAGGGTTCGGGTTAGGTGCCGGGTTAGGGTTAGGGTTAGTGTTCGGGTTAGGGTTAGGGTTAGGGTTAGGGTTCGGGTTAGGGTTAGGGTTCGGGTTAGGGTTAGGGTTAGGGTCGGGTTCGGGTTAGGGTTAGGGTTCGGGTTAGGGTTCGGGTTAGGGTTAGGATTCGGCTAAGGGGTTAGTGTTCGGGTTCGGGGTAGGGTTAGGGTTAGGGTTCCGGTTAAGGTTAGTGTTAGGGTTCGGGTTAGGGTTAGAGTTCGGGTTCGGGTCAGGGTTAGTGTTAGGGTTAGGTTTCGGGTTAGGGTTAGGGTTCGGGTTAGGTTTAGGGTTCGGGTTCGGGTTAGGGTTAGAGTTTGGGTTAGGGTTCGGGTTAGGGTTACGGTTCGGGTTAGGGTTAGGGTTCGGGTTAGGGTTAGGGTTAGTGTTAGTGTTAGGGTTCGGGTTAGGGTTAGGGTTCGGGTTCGGGTTACGGTTAGGGTTAGGGTTAGGGTTCGGTTTCGGGTTAGGGTTAGGGTTAGGGTTAGGGTTAGGGTTAGGCTCAGGGTTCGGGTTAGAGTTAGGGTTAGGGTTAGGGTTCGGTTTAGGGTTAGGGTTCGGGTTAGTGTTAGGGTTCGGTTTAGGGTTAGGGTTAGTGTTAGGGTTCGGGTTCGGGTTAGGGTTCGGGTTAGGGTTAGGGTTAGTGTTAGGGTTAGGGTTAGGGTTAGGGTTCGGGTTTGGTTTAGGGTTAGTGTTAGGGTTAGGGTTCAGGTTCGGGCTAGGGTTCGGGTTAGGGTTAGTGTTAGGGTTCGGGTTCGGGTTCGGGTTAGGGTTAGTGTTAGGGTTTGGGTTCGATTTAGGATTAGGTTTCGGGTTAGGGTTAGGGTTCGGGTTCGGGTTAGGTTTAGGGTTCGGGTTAGGGTTCGGGTTAGGGTTAGGGTTCGGGTTAGGGTTAGTTTCGGTTTAGGGTTAGGGTTAGGTTTAGGAGGTAGGGTTAGGGTTAGGGTTCGGTTTAGGGGTAGGGTTAGGGTTAGGGTTAGGGGTTAGGGTTCGGGTTAGTGTTAGGGTTCGGGTTAGGGTTAGGGTTAGGGTTAGGGTTAGGGTTCGGGTTCGGGTTAGGATTAAGGTTCGGGTTATGGTTAGGGTTAAGGTTCGGGTTAGGGTTAGGGTTAGGGTTTGGGTTAGATTTCTCATTAGGTTTCGGGTTAGGTGTCGGGTTAGGGTTAGGGTTAGTGTTCGGGTTAGGTTTAGGGTTAGGGTTAGGGTTCGGGTTAGGGTTAGGGTTCGGGTTAGGGTTAGGGTTAAGGTTCGGGTTCGGGTTAGGGTTAGGGTTCTGGTTAGGGTTCGGGTTAGGGTTAGGATACGGGTAAGGGGTTAGTTTTCGGGTTCGGGGTAGGGTTAGTGTTAGGGTTCCAGTTAAGGTTAGTGTTAGTGTTCGGGTTAGGGTTAGGGTTAGGTTTCGGGTTCGGGTTAGGATTAGTGTTAGTGTTAGGGTTCGGGTTAGGTTTAGGGTTAGTGTTAAGGTTAGGGTTCGGGTTAGGATTAGGGTTCGGGTTCGGGTTACGGTTAGGGTTAGGGTTAGGGTTCGGGTTAGGGTTAGTGTTAGGGTTCGGGTTGGGGTTCGGGTTAGGGTTAGTGTTAGTGTTAGGGTTCGGGGTAGGTTTAGGGTTAGTGTTAAGGTTAGGGTTCGGGTTAGGATTAGGGTTCGGGTTCGGGTTACGGTTAGGGTTAGGGTTAGGGTTCGGGTTAGGGGTAGGTTTAGGGTTAGGGTTAGGGGTCAGGGTTCGGGTTAGGGTTAGTGTTCGGGTTAGGGTTAGGGTTCGGGTTAGGGTTAGGATTCGGTTTCGGGTTAGGGTTAGAGTTTGGGTTAGGGTTCGGGTTAGGGTTAGGGTT
Organism: Urocyon cinereoargenteus; assembly: GCA_032313775.1. Taxonomy (NCBI): domain Eukaryota; kingdom Metazoa; phylum Chordata; class Mammalia; order Carnivora; family Canidae; genus Urocyon; species Urocyon cinereoargenteus. Next base: position 1,513,564 of record JAVLSZ010000063.1, on the reverse strand, counting down.
CGGGTTAGGGTTAGGGTTCGGGTTAGGGTTCGGTTTCGGGTTAGGGTTAGGGTTAGTGTTAGGCTCAGGGTTCGGGTTAGAGTTAGGGTTAGGGATAGGGTTCGGGTAGGGTTAGGGTTAGGTTTCGGGTTAGGGTTCGGGTTAGGGATCGGGTTAGGGTTCGGGTTAGGGTTAGGGTTCGGTTTAGGGTTCGGGTTAGGGTTAGGGTTAGGGTTAGGTTTAGGGTTCGGGTTAGGGTTCCGGTTAGGGTTAGGGTTCGGGTTCGGGTTCGGGTTAGGGTTAGGTTTCGGGTTAGAGTTAGGGTTCGGGTTAGGGTTAGGGTTAGGGTTAAGGTTAGGGTTAGGGTTCGGATTAGGGTTAGTGTTAGGGTTCGGGTTGGGGTTCGGGTTAGGGTTAGTGTTAGGGTTTGGGTTCGGGTTAGGGTTAGGTTTCGGGTTAGGGGTAGGGTTCGGGTTCGGGTTAGGGTTAGGGTTCGGGTTAGGGTTCGGGTTAGGATTAGGGTTCGGGTTAGGGTTAGGGTTCGTGTTAGGGTTAGGGTTACGTTTAGGAGGTAGGGTTAGGGTTAGGTTTCGGGTTAGGGGTAGGGTTAGGGTTAGGAGTTAGGGTTCGGGTTAGGGTTAGGGTTCGGGTTTGGGTTAGGGTTAGCGTTAGGGTTAGGGTTAGGGTTCGGGTTCGGGTTAGGGTTAGGGTTTGGGTTAGGATTAGGGTTAGGGTTAGGGTTAGTTTTAGGGTTAGGGTTCGGATTAGGGTTAGGGGTAGGGTTCGGGTTAGGGTTCGGGTTCGGGTTAGTGTTAGGGTTAGGGTTAGGGTTAGGGTTCGGGTTAGGGTTAGGGTTAGGGGATAGGGGTAGGGTTAGGGTTCGGGTTAGGGTTAGGGTTAGGGGTAGGGTTAGGTTTCGGGTTCGGGTTAGGGTTAGGTTTCGGGTTAGGTTTAGGGTTAGTGTTAGGGTTAGTTTTCGGGTTAGTGTTAGCGTTAGGGTTAGGGTTCGGGTTTCGGTTAGGGTTAGGGTTCGGGTTAGGGTTCGGGTTAGGGTTAGGGTTAGGTTTCGGGTTAGGGTTAGGGTTAGGGTTAGGGTTCGCGTTAGTGTTAGGGTTAGGGTTAGGGTTCGGGTCAGGTTACGGTTAAGATTCGGGTTAGGGTTAGGGTTAGGGTTAGGGTTCGACTTAGGGTTCGGTTTAGGGGTCGGGTTAGGGTTAGGGTTTGGGTTCGGATTAGGGTTAGGGTTAGGGTTCGGGTTCGGGTTAGGGTTAGGGTTCGGGTTAGGGTTAGGGTTAGGATTCGGGTTCAGGTTAGGGTTAGAGTTCAGGATCCGGTTAGGGTTAGGGTTCGGGTTACGGTTCGGGTTAGGGTTAGGGTTAGGGTTAGGGTTCGGGTTCGGGTTTAGGGTTAGGGTTAGGGTTCAGGTTAGGGTTCGGGTTAGGGTTAGGATTCGGGTAAGGTGTTAGGGTTCGGGTTCGGGTTAGGGTTAGGGTTAGGGTTCCGGTTAAAGTTAGGGTTAGGTTTCGGGTTAGGGTTAGGGTTATTGTTAGGGTTAGGGTTAGGGTTCGGGTTCGGGTTAGGGTTAGATTTTGGATTAGGTTTCGTGTTAGGGTTAGTGTTCGGGTTAGGGTTAGGATTCGGGTTAGGGTTAGGGTTAGTGTCAGGGTTAGGGTTCGGATTAGGGTTAGGGTTCGGGTTCGGGTTACGGTTAGGGTTAGTGTTAGGGTTCGGTTTCGGGTTAGGGTTAGGGTTAGGGTTAGGGTCAGGGTTCGGGTTAGGGTTAGGGTTAGGGTTAGGGTTCGGTTTAGGCTTCCGGTTAGGGTTCGGGTTAGGGTTCGGGTTCGGGTTAGGGTTCGGGTTAGGGTTAGGGTTAGGGTTAGGGTTCGGGTTATGGTTAGGGTTCGGGTTAGGGTTCGGGTTAGGTTTCGGGTTAGGGTTAGGGTTTGGGTTAGGGTTAGGGTTCGGGTTAGGGTTAGGGTCCGGTTAGGGTTAGGGTTAGGGTTCGGGTTCGGGTTAGGGTTAGGGTTCGGGTTAAGGGTAGGTTTCGGGATCGGGTTAGGGTTAGGGTTCGGGTTAGGGTTCGGGTTAGGGTTAGGGTTCGGGATAGGGTTACGGTTCGGGTTAGGGTTAGGGTTAGGTTTAGGAGGTAGGGTTAGGGTTAGGGTTCGGGTTAGGGTTAGGGTTAGGGTTAGGGTTAGGGGTTAGGGTTCGGGTTCGGGTTAGGGTTAGAGTTAGGGTTAGGGTTCGGGTTAGGGTTAGGGTTCGGGTTAGGGTTAGGATTAGTGTTAGGGTTCGTGTTAGGGTTAGGGTTAGGGTTCGGGTTAGGGTTAGGGTTAGGGTTAGGGTTCGGGGTAGGGTTAGGTTTAGGGTTAGGGTTAGGGTTAGGGTTAGGGTTAAGGTTCGGGGTAGGGTTAGGGTTAAGGTTCGGGTTAGGGTTAGGGTTAGGGTTAGGGTTAGGGTTCTCGTTAGGGTTCGGGTTACGTGCCGGGTTAGGGTTAGTGTTAGTGTTCGGGTTAGGGTTAGGGTTAGGGTTAGGGTTAGGGTTCGGGTTAGGAATAGGGTTCGTGTTAGGTTTAGGGTTAGGGTCGGGTTCGGGTTAGGGTTAGGGTTCGGGTTAGGGTTTGGGTTAGGGTTAGGATTCGGCTAAGGGGTTAGTGTTCGGGTTCGGGGTAGGGTTAGGGTTAGGGTTCCGGTTAAGGTTAGTGTTAGGGTTCGGGATAGGGTTAGGGTTCGTGTTCGGGTCAGGGATAGTGTTAGGGTTAGGTTTCGGGTTAGGGTTAGGGTTCGGGTTAGGTTTAGGGTTCGGGTTCGGGCAGGGTTAGAGTTTGGGTTAGGGTTCGGGTTAGGGTTTTGGTTCGGGTTAGGGTTAGGGTTCGGGTTAGAGTTAGGGTTAGTGTTAGGGATAGGGTTCGGGTTAGGGTTAGGGTTCGGGTTCGGGTTACGGTTAGGGTTAGGGTTAGGGTTCGGTTTCAGGTTAGGGTTAGTGTTAGGGTTAGGGTTAGGGTTAGGCTCAGGGTTCGGGTTAGAGTTAGGGTTAGGGTTAGGGTTCGGGTTAGGGTTAGGGTTCGGGTTAGTGTTAGGGTTCGGGTTAGGGTTAGGTTTAGGGTTAGGGTTCGGGTTCGATTAGGGTTCGGGTTAGGGTTAGGGTTAGTGTTAGGGTTAGGGTAGGGTTAGGGTTCGGGTTTGGTTTAGGGTTAGTGTTAGGGTTAGGGTTCAGGTTCGGGTTAGGGTTCGGGTTAGGTTTAGTGTTAGGGTTCGGGTTCGGGTTCGGGTTAGGTTTAGTGTTAGGATTTGGGTTCGATTTAGGATTAGGTTTCGGGTTAGGGGTAGGGTTCGGGTTCGGGTTAGGGTTAGGGTTCGGGTTAGGGTTCGGGTTAGGGTTAGGGTTCGGGTTAGGTTTAGTTTCGGTTTAGGGTTAGGGTTAGGTTTAGGAGGTAGGGTTAGGGTTAGGGTTCGGGTTAGGGGTAGGGTTAGGGTTAGGGTTAGGGGTTAGGGTTCGGGTTAGTGTTAGGGTTCGGGTTAGGGTTAGGGTTCGGGTTCGGGTTAGGATTAAGGTTCGGGTTATGGTTAGGGTTAAGGTCCGGGTTAGGGTTAGGGTTAGGGTTTGGGTTAGATTTCTCGTTAGGTTTCGGGTTAGGTGTCGGGTTAGGGTTAGGGTTAGTGTTCGGGTTAGGTTTAGGGTTAGGGTTAGGGTTCGGGTTAGGGTTAGGGTTCGGGTTAGGGTTAGGGTTAAGGTTCGGGTTCGGGTTAGGGTTAAGGTTCTGGTTAGGGTTCGGGTTAGGGTTAGGATTCGGGTAAGGGGTTAGGGTTCGGGTTCGGGGTAGGGTTAGGGTTAGGGTTCCAATTAAGGTTAGTGTTAGGGTTCGGGTTAGGGTTAGGGTTAGGTTTCGGGTTCGGGTTAGGATTAGTGTTAGTGTTAGGGTTCGGGTTAGGGTTAGGGTTAGTGTTAAGTTTAGGGTTCGGGTTAGGATTAGGGTTCGGGTTCGGGTTACGGTTAGGGTTAGGGTTAGGGTTCGGTTTCGGGTTAGGGTTAGGGTTAGGGTTAGGGTTAGGGTCAGGGTTCGGGTTAGAGTTAGGGTTAGGGTTAGGGTTCGGGTTAGGGTTAGGGTTAGGGTTCGGGTTAGGTTTCGGGTTAGGTTTCGGGTTAGGTTTCGGGTTAGGGTTTGGGTTCGGGTTAGGGTTCGGGTTAGGGTTAGGGTTCGGGTTAGGGTTAGGGTTAGGTTTAGGAGGTAGGGTTAGGGTTAGGGTTCGGGTTAGGGGTAGGTTTAGGGTTAGGGTTAGGGGTCAGGGTTCGGGTTAGGGTTAGGGTTCGGGTTAGGGTTAGGGTTCGGTTTCGGGTTAGGGTTAGAGTTTGGGTTAGGGTTCGGGTTAGGGTTAGGGTTCGGGTTAGGGTTAGGGTTCGGGTTAGGGTTAGGGTTAGTGTTAGGGTTAGCTTTCGGGTTAGGGTTAGGGTTCGGGTTCGGGTTACGGTTAGGGTTAGGGTTAGGGTTCGGTTTCGGGTTAGGGTTAGTGTTAGGGTTAGGGTTAGGCTCAGGGTTCGGGTTAGAGTTAGGGTTAGGGTTAGGGTTCGGGTAGGGTTAGGGTTAGGTTTCGGGTTAGGGTTCGGGTTAGGGTTCGGGTTAGGGTTCGGGTTAGGGTTAGGGTTCGGGTTAGGGTTCGGGTTAGGGTTAGTGTTAGGGTTAGGTTTAGGGTTCAGGTTAGGGTTAGGGTTTGGGTTAGGGTTAGGGTTCGGGTTAGGTTTAGGGTTCCGGTTAGGGTTAGGGTTAGGGTTCGGGTTCGGGTTAGGGTTAGGTTTCGGGTTAGAGTTAGGGTTCGGGTTAGTGTTAGGGTTCGGGTTAGGGTTAGGGTTAGGGTTAAAGTTCGGGTTCGGGTTAGGGTTCGGGTTAGGGTTAGGGTTAGTGTTAGGGTTAGAGTTAGGGTTAGGGTTCGGGTTTGGTTTAGGGTTAGTGTTAGGGTTAGGGTTCGGGTTCGATTTAGGGTTCGGGTTAGTGTTAGGGTTCGGGTTAGGGTTAAGGTTAGGGTTAGGGTTCGGGTTCGGTTTAGGGTTCGGGTTAGGGTTAGGGTTAGTGTTAGGGTTAGGGTTAGGGTTAGGGTTCGGGTTTGGTTTAGGGTTAGTGTTAATGTTAGGGTTCAGGTTCGGGTTAGGGTTCGGGTTAGGTTTAGTGTTAGGGTTCGGGTTCGGGTTCGGGTTAGTGTTAGTGTTAGGATTTGGGTTCGATTTAGGATTAGGTTTCGGGTTAGGGGTAGGGTTCGGGTTAGGGTTCAGGTTAGGGTTAGGGTTAGGGGATAGGGGTAGGGTTAGGGTTCGGGTTAGGGTTAGGGTTAGGGGTAGGGTTAGGTTTCGGGTTCGGGTTAGGGTTAGGTTTCGGGTTAGGTTTAGGGTTAGTGTTAGGGTTAGGTTTCGGGTTAGTGTTAGCGTTAGGGTTAGGGTTCGGGTTTCGGTTAGGGTTAGGGTTCGGGTTAGGGTTAGGGTTAGGGTTAGGGTTCGCGTTAGTGTTAGGTTTAGGGTTAGGGTTCGGGTCAGGTTACGGTTAAGGTTCGGGTTAGGATTAGGGTTAGGGTTAGGGTTCGCGTTAGGGTTCGGTTTAGGGGTCGGGTTAGGGTTAGGGTTAGGGTTCGGATTAGGGTTAGGGTTAGGGTTCGGGTTCGGGTTAGGGTTAGGGTTCGGGTTAGGGTTAGGGTTAGGATTCGGGTTCAGGTTAGGGTTAGAGTTCAGGATCCGGTTAGGGTTAGGGTTCGGGTTACGGTTCGGGTTAGGGTTAGGGTTAGGGTTAGGGTTCGGGTTCGGGTTTAGGGTTAGGGTTAGGGTTCAGGTTAGGGTTCGGGTTAGGGTTAGGATTCGGGTAAGGTGTTAGGGTACGGGTTCGGGTTAGGGTTAGTGTTAGGGTTCCGGTTAAGGTTAGGGTTAGGTTTCGGGTTAGGGTTAGGGTTATTGTTAGGGTTAGGGTTAGGTTTCGGGTTCGGGTTAGGGTTAGATTTTGGATTAGGGTTCGGGTTAGGGTTAGGGTTCGGGTTAGGGTTAGGGTTCGGGTTAGGGTTAGGGTTAGTGTTAGGGTTAGGGTTCGGATTAGGGTTAGGGTTCGGGTTCGGGTTACGGTTAGGGTTAGGGTTAGGGTTCGGTTTCGGGTTAGGGTTAGGGTCAGGGTCAGGGTTCGGGTTAGGGTTAGGGTTAGGGTTAGGTTTAGGCTTCGGGTTAGGGTTCGGGTTAGGGTTCGGGTTCGGGTTAGGGTTAGGGTTAGGGTTAGGGTTAGGTTTAGGGTTCGGGTTATGGTTAGGGTTCGGGTTAGGGTTCGGGTTAGGTTTCGGGTTCGTTTTAGGGTTTGGGTTAGGGTTAGGGTTCGGGTTAGGGTTAGGGTTCCGGTTAGGGTTAGGGTTAGGGTTAGGGTTCGGGTTCGGGTTAGGGTTAGGGTTCGGGTTAGGGGTAGGTTTCGGGATCGGGTTAGGGTTAGGGTTCGGGTTAGGTTTAGGGTTCGGGATAGGGTTAGGGTTCGGGTTAGGGTTAGGGTTAGGTTTAGGAGGTAGGGTTAGGGTTAGGGTTCGGGTTCGGGTTAGGGTTAGGGTTAGGGTTAGGGGTTAGGGTTTGGGTTAGGGTTAGGGTTAGGGTTAGGGTTAGGGTTAGGGTTCGGGTTAGGGTTAGGGTTCGGGTTAGGGTTAGGTTTAGTGTTCGGGTTAGGGTTAGGGTTAGGGTTCGGGTTAGGGTTAGGGTTCGGTTTCGGGTTAGGGTTAGGGTTCGGGTTCGGGTTAGGGTTCGGGTTTGGGTTAGGTTTCGGGTTAGGGTTAGGGTCAGTGTTAGGGTTCGGGTTAGGGTTAGAGTTCGGGTTCGGGTTCGGGTTAGGGTTAGGTTTCGGGTTAGGGTTAGGGTTTGGGTTAGGGTTATGGTTAGGGTTCGGGTTCGGGTTAGGGTTAGGGTTAGGGTTCGGTTTAGGGTTAGGGTTCGGGTTAGGGTTAGGGTTCAGGTTCGGGTTAGGGTTATGGTTAGGGTTCGGGTTAGGGTTAGGGTTCGGGTTAGGGTTAGGTTTCGGGTTAGGGTTAGTGTTCGGGTTCGGGTTAGGGGTAGGGTTCGGGTTAGGGTTCGTGTTCGGTTTAGGGTTAGGGTTCGGGTTAGGGTTAGGGTTTGGGTTAGGGTTATGGTTAGGGTTCGGGTTCGGGTTAGGGTTAGGGTTAGGGTTAGTTTTAGGGTTAGGGTTCGAATTAGGGTTAGGGGTAGGGTTCGGGTTAGGGTTCGGGTTCGGGTTGGTGTTAGGGTTAGGGTTAGGGTTAGGGTTCGGTTTAGGGTTAGGGTTAGGGTTAGGGTTTGGGATAGGCGTAGGGTTATGGTTCGGGTTAGGGTTAGGGTTAGGGGTAGGGTTAGGGTTCGGGTTCGGTTTAGGGTTAGGGTTCGGGTTAGGGTTAGGTTTAGGGTTAGGGTTAGGTTTCGGGTTAGGGTTAGGGTTAGGGTTAGGGTTCGGGTTTCGGTTAGGGTTAGGGTTCGGGTTAGGGTTCGGATTAGGGTTAGCGTTTGGTTTCGTGTTAGGGTAAGGGTTAGGGTTCGGGTTAGTGTTAGGGTTAGGCTTAGGGTTAGGGTTCGGGTCAGGGTTACGGTTAAGGTTCGGGTTAGGGTTAGGGTTAGGGTTAGGGTTCGCGTTAGGGTTCGATTTAGGGGTCGGGTTAGGGTTAGGGTTAAGGTTCGGATTAGGGTTAGGGTTAGGGTTCGTGTTCGGGTTAGGGTTAGGGTTCGGTTTAGGGTTAGGGTTAGGGTTCGGGTTCAGGTTAGGGTTAGAGTTCGGGATCCGGTTAGGGTTAGGGTTCGGGTTACGTTTCGGGTTAGGGTTAGGGTTAGGGTTAGGGTTAGGGTTCCGGTTAAGGTTAGGTTTAGGGTTCGGTTTAGGGTTAGGGTTATAGTTAGGGTTAGGGTTAGGGTTCGGGTTCGGGTTAGGGTTAGATTTTGGATTAGGGTTCGGGTTAGGGTTAGGGTTCGGGTTAGGGTTAGGGTTCGGGTTAGGGTTAGGGTTAGTGTTAGGGTTAGGGTTCGGATTAGGGTTAGGTTTCGGGTTCTGGTTACGGTTAGGGTTAGGGTAAGGGTTCGGTTTCGGGTTAGGGTTAGGGTTAGGGTTAGGGTTAGCGTCAGGGTTCGGGTTAGGGTTAGGGTTAGGGTTAGGGTTCGGGTTAGGGTTTGGGTTAGGGTTAGGGTTCGGTTTCGGGTTAGGGTTAGGGTTAGTGTTAGGCTCAGGGTTCGGGTTAGAGTTAGGGTTAGGGATAGGGTTCGGGTAGGGTTAGGGTTAGGTTTCGGGTTAGGGTTCGGGTTAGGGATCGGGTTAGGGTTCGGGTTAGGGTTAGGGTTCGGTTTAGGGTTCGGGTTAGGGTTAGGGTTAGGGTTAGGTTTAGGGTTCGGGTTAGGGTTCCGGTTAGGGTTAGGGTTCGGGTTCGGGTTCGGGTTAGGGTTAGGTTTCGGGTTAGAGTTAGGGTTCGGGTTAGGGTTAGGGTTAGGGTTAAGGTTAGGGTTAGGGTTCGGATTAGGGTTAGTGTTAGGGTTCGGGTTGGGGTTCGGGTTAGGGTTAGTGTTAGGGTTTGGGTTCGGGTTAGGGTTAGGTTTCGGGTTAGGGGTAGGGTTCGGGTTCGGGTTAGGGTTAGGGTTCGGGTTAGGGTTCGGGTTAGGATTAGGGTTCGGGTTAGGGTTAGGGTTCGTGTTAGGGTTAGGGTTACGTTTAGGAGGTAGGGTTAGGGTTAGGTTTCGGGTTAGGGGTAGGGTTAGGGTTAGGAGTTAGGGTTCGGGTTAGGGTTAGGGTTCGGGTTTGGGTTAGGGTTAGCGTTAGGGTTAGGGTTAGGGTTCGGGTTCGGGTTAGGGTTAGGGTTTGGGTTAGGATTAGGGTTAGGGTTAGGGTTAGTTTTAGGGTTAGGGTTCGGATTAGGGTTAGGGGTAGGGTTCGGGTTAGGGTTCGGGTTCGGGTTAGTGTTAGGGTTAGGGTTAGGGTTAGGGTTCGGGTTAGGGTTAGGGTTAGGGGATAGGGGTAGGGTTAGGGTTCGGGTTAGGGTTAGGGTTAGGGGTAGGGTTAGGTTTCGGGTTCGGGTTAGGGTTAGGTTTCGGGTTAGGTTTAGGGTTAGTGTTAGGGTTAGTTTTCGGGTTAGTGTTAGCGTTAGGGTTAGGGTTCGGGTTTCGGTTAGGGTTAGGGTTCGGGTTAGGGTTCGGGTTAGGGTTAGGGTTAGGTTTCGGGTTAGGTTTAGGGTTAGGGTTAGGGTTCGCGTTAGTGTTAGGGTTAGGGTTAGGGTTCGGGTCAGGTTACGGTTAAGATTCGGGTTAGGGTTAGGGTTAGGGTTAGGGTTCGACTTAGGGTTCGGTTTAGGGGTCGGGTTAGGGTTAGGGTTTGGGTTCGGATTAGGGTTAGTGTTAGGGTTCGGGTTCGGGTTAGGGTTAGGGTTCGGGTTAGGGTTAGGGTTAGGATTCGGGTTCAGGTTAGGGTTAGAGTTCAGGATCCGGTTAGGGTTAGGGTTCGGGTTACGGTTCGGGTTAGGGTTAGGGTTAGGGTTAGGGTTCGGGTTCGGGTTTAGGGTTAGGGTTAGGGTTCAGGTTAGGGTTCGGGTTAGGGTTAGGATTCGGGTAAGGTGTTAGGGTTCGGGTTCGGGTTAGGGTTAGGGTTAGGGTTCCGGTTAAAGTTAGGGTTAGGTTTCGGGTTAGGGTTAGGGTTATTGTTAGGGTTAGGGTTAGGGTTCGGGTTCGGGTTAGGGTTAGATTTTGGATTAGGTTTCGTGTTAGGGTTAGTGTTCGGGTTAGGGTTAGGATTCGGGTTAGGGTTAGGGTTAGTGTCAGGGTTAGGGTTCGGATTAGGGTTAGGGTTCGGGTTCGGGTTACGGTTAGGGTTAGTGTTAGGGTTCGGTTTCGGGTTAGGGTTAGGGTTAGGGTTAGGGTCAGGGTTCGGGTTAGGGTTAGGGTTAGGGTTAGGGTTCGGTTTAGGCTTCCGGTTAGGGTTCGGGTTAGGGTTCGGGTTCGGGTTAGGGTTCGGGTTAGGGTTAGGGTTAGGGTTAGGGTTCGGGTTATGGTTAGGGTTCGGGTTAGGGTTCGGGTTAGGTTTCGGGTTAGGGTTAGGGTTTGGGTTAGGGTTAGGGTTCGGGTTAGGGTTAGGGTCCGGTTAGGGTTTGGGTTAGGGTTCGGGTTCGGGTTAGGGTTAGGGTTCGGGTTAAGGGTAGGTTTCGGGATCGGGTTAGGGTTAGGGTTCGGGTTAGGGTTCGGGTTAGGGTTAGGGTTCGGGATAGGGTTACGGTTCGGGTTAGGGTTAGGGTTAGGTTTAGGAGGTAGGGTTAGGGTTAGGGTTCGGGTTAGGGTTAGGGTTAGGGTTAGGGTTAGGGGTTAGGGTTCGGGTTCGGGTTAGGGTTAGAGTTAGGGTTAGGGTTCGGGTTAGGGTTAGGGTTCGGGTTAGGGTTAGGATTAGTGTTAGGGTTCGTGTTAGGGTTAGGGTTAGGGTTCGGGTTAGGGTTAGGGTTAGGGTTAGGGTTCGGGGTAGGGTTAGGTTTAGGGTTAGGGTTAGGGTTAGGGTTAGGGTTAAGGTTCGGGGTAGGGTTAGGGTTAAGGTTCGGGTTAGGGTTAGGGTTAGGGTTAGGGTTAGGGTTCTCGTTAGGGTTCGGGTTACGTGCCGGGTTAGGGTTAGTGTTAGTGTTCGGGTTAGGGTTAGGGTTAGGGTTAGGGTTAGGGTTCGGGTTAGGAATAGGGTTCGTGTTAGGTTTAGGGTTAGGGTCGGGTTCGGGTTAGGGTTAGGGTTCGGGTTAGGGTTTGGGTTAGGGTTAGGATTCGGCTAAGGGGTTAGTGTTCGGGTTCGGGGTAGGGTTAGGGTTAGGGTTCCGGTTAAGGTTAGTGTTAGGGTTCGGGATAGGGTTAGGGTTCGTGTTCGGGTCAGGGATAGTGTTAGGGTTAGGTTTCGGGTTAGGGTTAGGGTTCGGGTTAGGTTTAGGGTTCGGGTTCGGGCAGGGTTAGAGTTTGGGTTAGGGTTCGGGTTAGGGTTTTGGTTCGGGTTAGGGTTAGGGTTCGGGTTAGAGTTAGGGTTAGTGTTAGGGATAGGGTTCGGGTTAGGGTTAGGGTTCGGGTTCGGGTTACGGTTAGGGTTAGGGTTAGGGTTCGGTTTCAGGTTAGGGTTAGTGTTAGGGTTAGGGTTAGGGTTAGGCTCAGGGTTCGGGTTAGAGTTAGGGTTAGGGTTAGGGTTCGGGTTAGGGTTAGGGTTCGGGTTAGTGTTAGGGTTCGGGTTAGGGTTAGGTTTAGGGTTAGGGTTCGGGTTCGATTAGGGTTCGGGTTAGGGTTAGGGTTAGTGTTAGGGTTAGGGTAGGGTTAGGGTTCGGGTTTGGTTTAGGGTTAGTGTTAGGGTTAGGGTTCAGGTTCGGGTTAGGGTTCGGGTTAGGTTTAGTGTTAGGGTTCGGGTTCGGGTTCGGGTTAGGTTTAGTGTTAGGATTTGGGTTCGATTTAGGATTAGGTTTCGGGTTAGGGGTAGGGTTCGGGTTCGGGTTAGGGTTAGGGTTCGGGTTAGGGTTCGGGTTAGGGTTAGGGTTCGGGTTAGGTTTAGTTTCGGTTTAGGGTTAGGGTTAGGTTTAGGAGGTAGGGTTAGGGTTAGGGTTCGGGTTAGGGGTAGGGTTAGGGTTAGGGTTAGGGGTTAGGGTTCGGGTTAGTGTTAGGGTTCGGGTTAGGGTTAGGGTTCGGGTTCGGGTTAGGATTAAGGTTCGGGTTATGGTTAGGGTTAAGGTCCGGGTTAGGGTTAGGGTTAGGGTTTGGGTTAGATTTCTCGTTAGGTTTCGGGTTAGGTGTCGGGTTAGGGTTAGGGTTAGTGTTCGGGTTAGGTTTAGGGTTAGGGTTAGGGTTCGGGTTAGGGTTAGGGTTCGGGTTAGGGTTAGGGTTAAGGTTCGGGTTCGGGTTAGGGTTAAGGTTCTGGTTAGGGTTCGGGTTAGGGTTAGGATTCGGGTAAGGGGTTAGGGTTCGGGTTCGGGGTAGGGTTAGGGTTAGGGTTCCAATTAAGGTTAGTGTTAGGGTTCGGGTTAGGGTTAGGGTTAGGTTTCGGGTTCGGGTTAGGATTAGTGTTAGTGTTAGGGTTCGGGTTAGGGTTAGGGTTAGTGTTAAGTTTAGGGTTCGGGTTAGGATTAGGGTTCGGGTTCGGGTTACGGTTAGGGTTAGGGTTAGGGTTCGGTTTCGGGTTAGGGTTAGGGTTAGGGTTAGGGTTAGGGTCAGGGTTCGGGTTAGAGTTAGGGTTAGGGTTAGGGTTCGGGTTAGGGTTAGGGTTAGGGTTCGGGTTAGGTTTCGGGTTAGGTTTCGGGTTAGGTTTCGGGTTAGGGTTTGGGTTCGGGTTAGGGTTCGGGTTAGGGTTAGGGTTCGGGTTAGGGTTAGGGTTAGGTTTAGGAGGTAGGGTTAGGGTTAGGGTTCGGGTTAGGGGTAGGTTTAGGGTTAGGGTTAGGGGTCAGGGTTCGGGTTAGGGTTAGGGTTCGGGTTAGGGTTAGGGTTCGGTTTCGGGTTAGGGTTAGAGTTTGGGTTAGGGTTCGGGTTAGGGTTAGGGTTCGGGTTAGGGTTAGGGTTCGGGTTAGGGTTAGGGTTAGTGTTAGGGTTAGCTTTCGGGTTAGGGTTAGGGTTCGGGTTCGGGTTACGGTTAGGGTTAGGGTTAGGGTTCGGTTTCGGGTTAGGGTTAGTGTTAGGGTTAGGGTTAGGCTCAGGGTTCGGGTTAGAGTTAGGGTTAGGGTTAGGGTTCGGGTAGGGTTAGGGTTAGGTTTCGGGTTAGGGTTCGGGTTAGGGTTCGGGTTAGGGTTCGGGTTAGGGTTAGGGTTCGGGTTAGGGTTCGGGTTAGGGTTAGTGTTAGGGTTAGGTTTAGGGTTCAGGTTAGGGTTAGGGTTTGGGTTAGGGTTAGGGTTCGGGTTAGGTTTAGGGTTCCGGTTAGGGTTAGGGTTAGGGTTCGGGTTCGGGTTAGGGTTAGGTTTCGGGTTAGAGTTAGGGTTCGGGTTAGTGTTAGGGTTCGGGTTAGGGTTAGGGTTAGGGTTAAAGTTCGGGTTCGGGTTAGGGTTCGGGTTAGGGTTAGGGTTAGTGTTAGGGTTAGAGTTAGGGTTAGGGTTCGGGTTTGGTTTAGGGTTAGTGTTAGGGTTAGGGTTCGGGTTCGATTTAGGGTTCGGGTTAGTGTTAGGGTTCGGGTTAGGGTTAAGGTTAGGGTTAGGGTTCGGGTTCGGTTTAGGGTTCGGGTTAGGGTTAGGGTTAGTGTTAGGGTTAGGGTTAGGGTTAGGGTTCGGGTTTGGTTTAGGGTTAGTGTTAATGTTAGGGTTCAGGTTCGGGTTAGGGTTCGGGTTAGGTTTAGTGTTAGGGTTCGGGTTCGGGTTCGGGTTAGTGTTAGTGTTAGGATTTGGGTTCGATTTAGGATTAGGTTTCGGGTTAGGGGTAGGGTTCGGGTTAGGGTTCAGGTTAGGGTTAGGGTTAGGGGATAGGGGTAGGGTTAGGGTTCGGGTTAGGGTTAGGGTTAGGGGTAGGGTTAGGTTTCGGGTTCGGGTTAGGGTTAGGTTTCGGGTTAGGTTTAGGGTTAGTGTTAGGGTTAGGTTTCGGGTTAGTGTTAGCGTTAGGGTTAGGGTTCGGGTTTCGGTTAGGGTTAGGGTTCGGGTTAGGGTTAGGGTTAGGGTTAGGGTTCGCGTTAGTGTTAGGTTTAGGGTTAGGGTTCGGGTCAGGTTACGGTTAAGGTTCGGGTTAGGATTAGGGTTAGGGTTAGGGTTCGCGTTAGGGTTCGGTTTAGGGGTCGGGTTAGGGTTAGGGTTAGGGTTCGGATTAGGGTTAGGGTTAGGGTTCGGGTTCGGGTTAGGGTTAGGGTTCGGGTTAGGGTTAGGGTTAGGATTCGGGTTCAGGTTAGGGTTAGAGTTCAGGATCCGGTTAGGGTTAGGGTTCGGGTTACGGTTCGGGTTAGGGTTAGGGTTAGGGTTAGGGTTCGGGTTCGGGTTTAGGGTTAGGGTTAGGGTTCAGGTTAGGGTTCGGGTTAGGGTTAGGATTCGGGTAAGGTGTTAGGGTACGGGTTCGGGTTAGGGTTAGTGTTAGGGTTCCGGTTAAGGTTAGGGTTAGGTTTCGGGTTAGGGTTAGGGTTATTGTTAGGGTTAGGGTTAGGTTTCGGGTTCGGGTTAGGGTTAGATTTTGGATTAGGGTTCGGGTTAGGGTTAGGGTTCGGGTTAGGGTTAGGGTTCGGGTTAGGGTTAGGGTTAGTGTTAGGGTTAGGGTTCGGATTAGGGTTAGGGTTCGGGTTCGGGTTACGGTTAGGGTTAGGGTTAGGGTTCGGTTTCGGGTTAGGGTTAGGGTCAGGGTCAGGGTTCGGGTTAGGGTTAGGGTTAGGGTTAGGTTTAGGCTTCGGGTTAGGGTTCGGGTTAGGGTTCGGGTTCGGGTTAGGGTTAGGGTTAGGGTTAGGGTTAGGTTTAGGGTTCGGGTTATGGTTAGGGTTCGGGTTAGGGTTCGGGTTAGGTTTCGGGTTCGTTTTAGGGTTTGGGTTAGGGTTAGGGTTCGGGTTAGGGTTAGGGTTCCGGTTAGGGTTAGGGTTAGGGTTAGGGTTCGGGTTCGGGTTAGGGTTAGGGTTCGGGTTAGGGGTAGGTTTCGGGATCGGGTTAGGGTTAGGGTTCGGGTTAGGTTTAGGGTTTGGGATAGGGTTAGGGTTCGGGTTAGGGTTAGGGTTAGGTTTAGGAGGTAGGGTTAGGGTTAGGGTTCGGGTTAGGGTTCGGGTTAGGGTTAGGGTTAGGGGTTAGGGTTTGGGTTAGGGTTAGGGTTAGGGTTAGGGTTAGGGTTAGGGTTCGGGTTAGGGTTAGGGTTCGGGTTAGGGTTAGGTTTAGTGTTCGGGTTAGGGTTAGGGTTAGGGTTCGGGTTAGGGTTAGGGTTCGGTTTCGGGTTAGGGTTAGGGTTCGGGTTCGGGTTAGGGTTCGGGTTTGGGTTAGGTTTCGGGTTAGGGTTAGGGTCAGTGTTAGGGTTCGGGTTAGGGTTAGAGTTCGGGTTCGGGTTCGGGTTAGGGTTAGGTTTCGGGTTAGGGTTAGGGTTTGGGTTAGGGTTATGGTTAGGGTTCGGGTTCGGGTTAGGGTTAGGGTTAGGGTTCGGTTTAGGGTTAGGGTTCGGGTTAGGGTTAGGGTTCGGGTTCGGGTTAGGGTTATGGTTAGGGTTCGGGTTAGGGTTAGGGTTCGGGTTAGGGTTAGGTTTCGGGTTAGGGTTAGTGTTCGGGTTCGGGTTAGGGGTAGGGTTCGGGTTAGGGTTCGTGTTCGGTTTAGGGTTAGGGTTCGGGTTAGGGTTAGGGTTTGGGTTAGGGTTATGGTTAGGGTTCGGGTTCGGGTTAGGGTTAGGGTTAGGGTTAGTTTTAGGGTTAGGGTTCGAATTAGGGTTAGGGGTAGGGTTCGGGTTAGGGTTCGGGTTCGGGTTGGTGTTAGGGTTAGGGTTAGGGTTAGGGTTCGGTTTAGGGTTAGGGTTAGGGTTAGGGTTTGGGATAGGCGTAGGGTTATGGTTCGGGTTAGGGTTAGGGTTAGGGGTAGGGTTAGGGTTCGGGTTCGGTTTAGGGTTAGGGTTCGGGTTAGGGTTAGGTTTAGGGTTAGGGTTAGGTTTCGGGTTAGGGTTAGGGTTAGGGTTAGGGTTCGGGTTTCGGTTAGGGTTAGGGTTCGGGTTAGGGTTCGGATTAGGGTTAGCGTTTGGTTTCGTGTTAGGGTAAGGGTTAGGGTTCGGGTTAGTGTTAGGGTTAGGCTTAGGGTTAGGGTTCGGGTCAGGGTTACGGTTAAGGTTCGGGTTAGGGTTAGGGTTAGGGTTAGGGTTCGCGTTAGGGTTCGGTTTAGGGGTCGGGTTAGGGTTAGGGTTAAGGTTCGGATTAGGGTTAGGGTTAGGGTTCGTGTTCGGGTTAGGGTTAGGGTTCGGTTTAGGGTTAGGGTTAGGGTTCGGGTTCAGGTTAGGGTTAGAGTTCGGGATCCGGTTAGGGTTAGGGTTCGGGTTACGTTTCGGGTTAGGGTTAGGGTTAGGGTTAGGGTTAGGGTTCCGGTTAAGGTTAGGTTTAGGGTTCGGTTTAGGGTTAGGGTTATAGTTAGGGTTAGGGTTAGGGTTCGGGTTCGGGTTAGGGTTAGATTTTGGATTAGGGTTCGGGTTAGGGTTAGGGTTCGGGTTAGGG
>JAVLSZ010000063.1:1467500-1495000 GCA_032313775.1 Urocyon cinereoargenteus | reverse complement strand
TAGGGTTTGGGTTCGGTTTAGGGTTCGGGTTCGGGTTCCTGTTAGGGTTATGGTTCGGGTTAGGGTTCGGGTTAGGGTTAGGGTTAGGGTTAGGTTTCGGGTTCGGGGTTAGGGTTATGGTTAGGATTCGGCTTAGGGTTCGGTTTAGGGTTAGGATTCGGGTAAGGGGTTATTGTTCGGGTTCGGGTTAGGGTTAGGGTTAGGGTTCCAGTTAAGGTTAGGGTTAGTGTTCTGTTTAGGGTTAGGTTTAGGGTTAGGGTTAGGGTTAGGGTTAGGGTTTGGGTTAGGGTTAGGGTTAGGGTTCCGGTTAGGGTTAGGGTATGGGTTAGGGTTCGGGTTAGTGTTAGGTTTAGGGTTAGGGTTAGGGTTAGGGTTAAGGTTCGGGGTAGGGTTAGGGTTAAGGTTCGGGTTAGGGTTAGGGTTAGTGTTAGGGTTAGGGTTCGCGTTAGGGTTCGGTTTAGGTGTTGGGTTAGGGTTAGGGTTAGGGTTCGGGTTAGGGTTAGCGTTAGGGTTAGGGTTCGGGTTAGGGTTAGGGTTCGGGTTAGGCTTAGGGTTAGGGTTCGGGTTCGGGTTAGGGTTAGGGTTCGGTTTAGGGTTCGGGTTAGGGTTAGGATTCGGGTAAGGTGTTAGGTTTCGGGTTCGGGGTAGGGTTAGGGTTAGGGCCCGGTTAAGGTTAGGGTTAGGGTTCGGGTTAGGTTTAGGGTTCGGGTTCGGTTTACGGTTAGGGTTAGGGTTAGGGTTCAGTTTCGGGATAGGGTTAGGTTTAGGGTTAGAGTTAGGGTTAGTGTCAGGGTTCGGCTTAGGGTTAAGGTTAGGGTTAGTGTTCGGGTTAGGGTTAGGGTTAGGGTTAGGTTTAGGGTTCGGGTTAGGGTTAGGTTTAGGGTTAGGTTTCGTGTTAGGGTTAGGGTTAGGGTTAGGGTTCGGGTTAGGGTTAGGGTTAGGGTTAGGGGTTAGGGTTCGGGTTCGGGTTAGGGTTAGGTTTCGGGTTCGGGTTACGGTTAGGGTTAGGGTTAGGGTTCGGGTTCGGGTTAGGGTTAGGGTTAGGGTTAGGGTTCGGGTTCTCGTTAGGGATCGGGTTAGGTGCCGGGTTAGGGTTAGGGTTAGTGTTCAGGTTAGGGTTAGGGTTAGGGTTAGGGTTCAGGTTAGGGTTAGGGTTCGGGTTAGGGTTAGGGTTAGGGTCGGGTTCGGGTTAGAGTTAGGGTTCGGGTTAGGGTTCGGATTAGGGTTAGGATTCGGCTAAGGGGTTAGTGTTCGGGTTCGGGGTAGGGTTAGGGTTAGGGTTCCGGTTAAGGTTAGTGTTAGGTTTCGGGTTAGGGTTAGGGTTCGGGTTCGGGTCAGGATTAGTGTTAGGGTTAGGTTTCGGGTTAGGGTTAGGGTTCGGTTTAGGTTTAGGGTTCGGGTTCGGGTTAGGGTTAGAGTTTGGGTTAGGGTTCGGGTTAGGGTTAGGGTTCGGGTTAGGGTTAGGGTTCGGGTTAGGGTTAGGGTTAGTGTTAGGGTTAGGGTTCGGGTTAGGGTTAGGGTTCGGGTTCGGGTTACGGTTAGGGTTAGGGTTAGGGTTCGGTTTCGGTTTAGGGTTAGGGTTAGGGTTAGGGTTAGGCTCAGGGTTCGGGTTAGAGTTAGGGTTAGGGTTAGGGTTCGGGTTAGGGTTAGGGTTCGGGTTAGTGTTAGGGTTCGGGTTAGGGTTAGGGTTAGTGTTAGGGTTCGGGTTCTGGTTAGGGTTCGGGTTAGTGTTAGGGTTAGTGTTAGGGTTAGTGTTAGGGTTAGGGTTCGGGTTTGGTTTAGGGTTAGTGTTAGGGTTAGGGTTCAGGTTCGGGTTAGGGTTCGGGTTAGGGTTAGTGTTAGGGTTCGGGTTCGGGTTCGGGTTAGGGTTAGTGTTAGGGTTTGGGTTCGATTTAGGATTAGGTTTCGGGTTAGGTTTAGGTTTCGGGTTCGGGTTAGGGTTAGGGTTCGGGTTAGGGTTCGGGTTAGGGTTAGGGTTCGGGTTAGGGTTAGTTTCGGTTTAGGGTTAGGGTTAGGTTTAGGAGGTAGGGTTAGGGTTAGGGTTCGGGTTAGGGGTAGGGTTAGGGTTAGGGTTAGGGTTAGGGGTTAGGGTTCGGGTTAGTGTTAGGGTTCGGGTTAGGGTTAGGGTTAGGGTTAGAGTTAGGGTTAGTGTTCGGGTTCGGGTTAGGATTAAGGTTCGGGTTATGGTTAGGGTTAAGGTTCGGGTTAGGGTTAGGGTTAGGGTTTGGGTTAGATTTCTCGTTAGGTTTCGGGTTAGGTGTCGGGTTAGGGTTAGGGTTAGTGTTCGGGTTAGGTTTAGGGTTAGGGTTAGGGTTCGGGTTAGGGTTAGGGTTCGGGTTAGGGTTAGGGTTAGGGTTCGGGTTCGGGTTAGGTTTCGGGTTAGGGTTAGGGTTAAGGTTCGGTTTCGGGTTAGGGTTAGGGTTCTGGTTAGGGTTCGGGTTAGGGTTAGGATTCGGGTAAGGGGTTAGGTTTCGGGATCGGGGTAGGGTTAGGGTTAGGGTTCCAGTTAAGGTTAGTGTTAGGGTTCGGGTTAGGGTTAGGGTTAGTGTTAAGGTTAGGGTTCGGGTTAGGATTAGGGTTCGGGTTCGGGTTACGGTTAGGGTTAGGGTTAGGGTTCGGTTTCGGGTTAGGGTTAGGGTTAGGGTTAGGGTTAGGGTCAGGGTTCGGGTTAGAGTTAGGGTTAGGGTTAGGGTTCGGGTTAGGGTTAGGGTTAGGTTTCGGATTAGGGTTCGGGTTAGGTTTCGGGTTAGGGTTTGGGTTCGGGTTAGGGTTCGGGTTAGGGTTAGGGTTCGGGTTAGGGTTAGGGTTAGGTTTAGGAGGTAGGGTTAGGGTTAGGGTTCGGGTTAGGGGTAGGTTTAGGGTTAGGGTTAGGGGTCAGGGTTCGGGTTAGGGTTAGGGTTCGGGTTAGGGTTAGGGTTCGGGTTAGGGTTAGGGTTCGGTTTCGGTTTAGGGTTAGAGTTTGGGTTATGGTTCGGGTTAGGGTTAGGGTTCGGGTTAGGGTTAGGGTTCGGTTTAGGGTTAGGGTTAGTGTTAGGGTTAGCTTTCGGGTTAGGGTTAGGGTTCGGGTTCAGGTTACGGTTAGGGTTAGGGTTAGGGTTCGGTTTCGGGTTAGGGTTAGGGTTATGGTTAGGGTTAGGCTCAGGGTTCGGGTTAGAGATAGGGTTAGGGTTAGGTTTCAGGTAGGGTTAGGGTTAGGTTTCGGGTTAGGGTTCGGGTTAGGGTTCGGGTTAGGGTTCGGGTTAGGGTTAGGGTTCGGGTTAGGGTTCGGGTTAGGGTTAGGGTTAGGGTTAGGTTTAGGGTTCGGGTTAGGGTTAGGGTTTGGGTTAGGGTTAGGGTTCGGGTTAGGTTTAGGGTTCCGGTTAGGGTTAGGGTTAGGGTTCGGGTTCGGGTTAGGGTCAGGTTTCGGGTTAGAGTTAGGGTTCGGGTTAGTGTTAGGGTTCGGGTTAGGGTTAGGGTTAGGTTTAGGAGGTAGGGTTAGGGTTAGGTTTCGTGTTAGGGGTAGGGTTAGGGTTAGGGGTTAGGGTTCGGTTTAGGGTTAGGGTTAGGTTTAGGAGGTAGGGTTAGGGTTAGGTTTCGTGTTAGGGGTAGGGTTAGGGTTAGGGGTTAGGGTTCGGGTTAGGGTTAGGGTTCGGGTTTGGGTTAGGGTTAGGGTTAGGGTTAGGGTTAGGGTTCGGGTTCGAGTTAGGGTTAGGGTTAGGGTTAAGGTTAGGGTTAGGGTTCGGATTAGGGTTAGGGGTAGGGTTCGGGTTAGGGTTCGGGTTTGGGTTAGGGTTAGGTTTAGGGTTAAGTTTAGGGTTCGGGTTAGGGTTCGGGTTAGGGTTATGGTTAGGGTTCGGGTTAGGGTTCGGGTTAGGGTTAGGGTTCGGTTTAGGGTTAGGGTTAGGGTTAGGGTTAGGGTTAGGGTTCGGGATAGGGTTAGGGTTAAGTTTCGGGTTAGGGTTAGGGTTAGGGTTAGGGTTAGGGTTCGCGTTAGGGTTCGGGTTAGGGGTCCGTTTAGGGTTAGGGGTAGGGTTCGGGTTAGCGTTAGGGTTTGGGTTAGGGTTCAGGTTAGGGTTAGGGTTCGGGTTAGTGTTAGGGTTAGGGTTTGGGTTCGGTTTAGGGTTAGGGTTCGGGGTCCGGTTAGGGTTAGGGTTAGGGTTCGGGTTCGGGTTAGGGTTATGGTTAGGGTTAGGGTTAGCGTTCTGGTTAGTGTTAGGGTTCGGGTTAGGGTTAGGGTTCGGGTTCGAGTTCGGGTTAGGGTTATGGTTAGGGTTCGGGTTAGGGTTAGGGTTCGGTTTAGGGTTAGGTTTCGGGTTAGGGTTAGGGTTCGGGTTCGGGTTAGGATTAGGGTTAGATTTAGGGTTAGTTTTAGGGTTAGGGTTCGGATTAGGGTTAGGGGTAGGGTTCGGGTTAGGGTTCGGTTCGGGTTAGTGTTAGGGTTAGGGTTAGGGTTAGGGTTCGGGTTAGGGTTCGGGTTAGGGTTAGGGTTAGGGGATAGGGGTAGGGTTAGGGTTCGGGTTAGTGTTAGGGTTAGGGGTAGGGTTAGGTTTCGGGTTCGGGTTAGGGTTAGGTTTCGGGTTAGGTTTAGGGTTAGTGTTAGGGATAGGTTTCGGGTTAGTGTTAGGGTTAGGGTTAGGGTTCGGGTTTCGGTTAGGGTTAGGGTTCGGGTTAGGGTTCGGGTTAGGGTTAGGATTAGGTTTCGGGTTAGGGTTAGGGTTAGGGTTAGGGTTCGCGTTAGTGTTAGGGTTAGGGTTAGGGTTCGGGTCAGGTTACGGTTAAGGTTCGGGTTAGGGTTAGGGTTAGGTTTAGGGTTCGCGTTAGGGTTCGGTTTAGGTGTCAGGTTAGGGTTAGGGTTAGGGTTCGGATTAGGGTTAGGGTTAGGGTTCGGGTTCGGGTTAGGGTTAGGGTTCGGGTTAGGGTTAGGGTTAGGATTCGTGTTCAGGTTAGGGTTAGAGTTCAGGATCCGGTTAGGGTTAGGGTTCGGGTTACGGTTCGGGTTAGGGTTAGGGTTAGGGTTAGGGTTCGGGTTCGGGTTTAGGGTTAGGGTTAGGGTTCAGGTTAGGGTTCGGGTTAGGGTTAGGATTCGGGTAAGGTGTTAGGGTTCGGGTTCGGGTTCGGGTTAGGGTTAGGGTTCCGGTTAAGGTTAGGGTTAGGTTTCGGGTTAGGGTTAGGGTTATTGTTAGGGTTAGGTTTAGGGTTCGGGTTCGGGTTAGGGTTAGATTTTGGATTAGGTTTCGGGTTAGGGTTAGGGTTCGGGTTAGGGTTAGGGTTCGAATCAGGGTTAGGGTTAGTGTCAGGGTTAGGGTTCGGATTAGGGTTAGGGTTCGGGTTCGGGTTACGGTTAGGGTTAGGGTTAGGGTTCGGTTTCGGGTTAGGGTTAGGGTTAGGGTTAGGGTCAGGGTTCGGGGTAGGGTTAGGGTTAGGGTTAGGGTTAGGGTTCGGTTTAGGCTTCGGGTTAGGGTTCGGGTTAGGGTTCGGGTTCGGGTTAGGGTTCGGGTTAGGGTTAGGGTTAGGGTTAGGGTTAGGGTTCGGGTTATAGTTAGGGTTCGGGTTAGGGTTCGGGTTAGGTTTCGGGTTAGGGTTAGGGTTTGGGTTAGGGTTAGGGTTCGGGTTAGGGTTAGGGTTCCGGTTAGGGTTAGGGTTAGGATTCGGGTTCGGGTTAGGGTTAGGGTTCGGGTTAGGGGTAGGTTTCGGGATCGGGTTAGGGTTAGGGTTCGGGTTAGGGTTCGGGTTAGGGTTAGGGTTCGGGATAGGTTTAGGGTTCGGGTTAGGTTTAGGGTTAGGTTTAGGAGGTAGGGTTAGTGTTAGGGTTCGGGTTAGGGTTAGGGTTAGGGTTAGGGTTAGGGGTTAGGGTTCGGGTTAGGGTTAGGGTTAGGGTTAGGGTTCGGGTTCGGGTTAGGTTTCGGGTTAGGGTTAGGTTTAGTGTTAGGGTTCGTGTTAGGGTTAGGGTTAGGGTTAGGGTTCGGGTTAGGGTTAGGGTTAGGGTTAGGGTTCGGGGTAGGCTTAGGTTTAGGGTTAGGGTTAGGGTTAGGGTTAAGGTTTGGGTTAGGGTTAGGGTTAGGGTTAGGGTTAGGGTTCTCGTTAGGGTTCGGGTTAGGTGCCGGGTTAGGGTTTGGGTTAGTGTTCGGGTTAGGGTTAGGGTTAGGGTTAGGGTTCGGGTTAGGGTTAGGGTTCGGGTTAGGTTTAGGGTTACGGTCGGGTTCGGGTTAGGGTTTGGTTCGGGTTAGGGTTCGGGTTAGGGTTAGGATTCGGCTAAGGGGTTAGTGTTCGGGTTCGGGGTAGGGTTAGGGTTAGGGTTCCGGTTAAGTTTAGTGTCACGGTTCGGGTTAGGGTTAGGGTTCGGGTTCGGGTCAGGGTTAGTGTTAGGGTTAGGTTTCGGGTTAGGGTTAGGGTTCGGGTTAGGTTTAGGGTTCGGGTTCGGGTTAGGGTTAGAGTTTGGGTTAGGGTTCGGGTTAGGGTTATGGTTCGGGTTAGGTTTAGGGTTCGGGTTAGGGTTAGGGTTAGTGTTAGGTTTAGGGTTCGGGTTAGGGTTAGGGTTCGGGTTTGGGTTACGGTTAGGGTTAGGGTTAGGGTTCGGTTTCGGGTTAGGGTTAGGGTTAGGGTTAGGGTTAGGGTTAGGCTCAGGGTTCGGGTTAGAGTTAGGGTTAGGGTTAGGGTTCGGGTTAGGGTTAGGGTTCGGGTTAGTGTTAGGGTTCGGGTTAGGTTTAGGGTTAGGGTTAGGGTTCGGGTTCGGGTTAGGTTTCGGGTTAGGGTTAGGATTAGTGTTAGGGTTAGGGTTAGGGTTAGGGTTCGGGTTTGGTTTAGGGTTATGTTAGGGTTAGGGTTCAGGTTCGGGTTAGGGTTCGGGTTAGGTTTAGTGTTAGGGTTCGGGTTCGGGTTCGGGTTAGGGTTAGTGTTAGGATTTGGGTTCGATTTAGGATTAGGTTTCGGGTTAGGGGTAGGGTTCGGTTTGGGGTTAGGGTTAGGGTTCGGGTTAGGGTTCGGGTTAGGGTTAGGGTTCGGGTTAGGGTTAGTTTCGGTTTAGGGTTAGGGTTAGGTTTAGGAGGTAGGGTTAGGGTTAGGGTTCGGGTTAGGGGTAGGGTTAGGGTTAGGGTTAGGGGTTAGGGTTCGGGTTAGTGTTAGGGTTCGGGTTAGGGTTAGGGTTAGGGTTAGGGTTAGGGTTAGGGTTCGGGTTCCGTTTAGGATTAAGGTTCTGGTTATGGTTAGGGTTAAGGTTCGGGTTAGGGTTAGGGTTAGGGTTTGGGTTAGATTTCTCGTTAGGTTTCGTGTTAGGTGTCGGGTTAGGGTTAGGGTTAGTGTTCGGGTTAGGTTTAGGGTTAGGGTTAGGGTTCGGGTTAGGGTTAGGGTTCGGGTTAGGGTTAGGGTTAAGGTTCGGGTTCAGGTTAGGGTTAGGGTTCTGGTTAGGGTTCGGGTTAGGGTTAGGATTCGGGTAAGGGGTTAGGGTTCGGGTTCGGGGTAGGGTTAGGGTTAGGGTTCCAGTTAAGGTTAGTGTTAGGGTTCGGGTTAGGGTTAGGGTTAGGTTTCGGGTTCGGGTTAGGATTAGTGTTAGTGTTAGCGTTCGGGTTAGGGTTAGGGTTAGTGTTAAGGTTAGGGTTCTGGTTAGGATTAGGGTTCGGGTTCGGGTTACGGTTAGGGTTAGGGTTAGGGTTCGTTTTCGGGTTAGGGTTAGGGTTAGGGTTAGGGTTAGGGTCAGGGTTCGGGTTAGAGTTAGGGTTAGGGTTAGGGTTCGGGTTAGGGTTAGGGTTAGGTTTCGGGTTAGGGTTCGGGTTAGGTTTCGGGTTAGGGTTCGGGTTAGGGTTTGGGTTCGGGTTAGGGTTCGGGTTAGGGTTAGGGTTCGGGTTAGGGTTAGGGTTAGGTTTAGGAGGTAGGGTTAGGGTTAGGGTTCGGGTTAGGGGTAGGTTTAGGGTTAGGGTTAGGGGTCAGGGTTCGGGTTCGGGTTAGGGTTAGGGTTCGGTTTCGGGTTAGGGTTAGAGTTTGGGTTAGGGTGCGGGTTAGGGTTAGGGTTCGGGTTAGGGTTAGGTTTCGGGTTAGGGTTAGGGTTAGTGTTAGGGTTAGCTTTCGGGTTAGGGTTAGGGTTCGGGTTCGGGTTACGGTTAGGGTTAGGGTTAGGGTTCGGTTTCGGGTTAGGGTTAGGGTTAGGGTTAGGGTTAGGCTCAGGGTTCGGGTTAGAGTTAGGGTTAGGGTTAGGGTTCGGGTAGGGTTAGGGTTAGGTTTCGGGTTAGGGTTCGGGTTAGGGTTCGGGTTAGGGTTCGGGTTAGGGTTAGGGTTCGGGTTAGGGTTCGGGTTAGGGTTAGGGTTAGGGTTAGGTTTAGGGTTCGGGTTAGGGTTAGGGTTTGGGTTAGGGTTAGGGTTCGGGTTAGGTTTAGGGTTCCGGTTAGGGTTAGGGTTAGGGTTCGGGTTCGGGTTAGGGTTAGGTTTCGGGTTAGAGTTAGGGTTCGGGTTAGTGTTAGGGTTCGGGTTAGGGTTAGGGTTAGGGTTAAAGTTCGGGTTCGGGTTAGGGTTCGGGTTAGGGTTAGGGTTAGTGTTAGGGTTAGGGTTAGGGTTAGGGTTCGGGTTTGGTTTAGGGTTAGTGTTAGGGTTAGGGTTCGGGTTCGGTTTAGGGTTCGGGTTAGGGTTAATATTAGGGTTCGGGTTGGGGTTCGGGTTAGGGTTAGTGTTAGGGTTTGGGTTCGGGTTAGGGTTAGGTTTCGGGTTAGGGGTAGGGTTCGGGTTCGGGTTAGGGTTAGGGTTCGGGTTAGGGTTCGGGTTAGGGTTAGGGTTCGGGTTAGGGTTAGGGTTCTGGTTCGGGTTAGGGTTAGGTTTAGGAGGTAGGGTTAGGGTTAGGTTTCGGGTTAGGGGTAGGGTTAGGGTTAGGGGTTAGGGTTCGGGTTAGGGTTAGGGTTCGGGTTTGGGTTAGGGTTAGGTTTAGGGTTAGGGTTAGGGTTCGGGTTCGAGTTAGGTTTAGGGTTAGGTTTAAGGTTAGGGTTAGGGTTCGGATTAGGTTTAGGGGTAGGGTTCGGGTTAGGGTTCGGGTTTGGTTTAGGGTTAGGTTTAGGGTTAAAGTTAGGGTTCGGGTTAGGTTTCGGGTTAGGGTTATGGTTAGGGTTCGGGTTAGGGTTCGGGTTAGGGTTAGGGTTCGGTTTAGGGTTAGGGTTAGGGTTAGGGTTAGGGTTAGGGTTCGGGTTAGTGTTGGGTTAAGTTTCGGGTTAGGGTTAGGGTTAGGGTTAGGGTTAGGGTTCGCGTTAGGGTTCGGGTTAGGGGTCGGTTTAGGGTTAGGGGTAGGGTTCGGGTAGCGTTAGGGTTTGGGTTAGGGTTCAGGTTAGGGTTAGGGTTCGGGTTAGTGTTAGGGTTAGGGTTTGGGTTCGGTTTAGGGTTTGGGTTCGGGGTCCGGTTAGGGTTAGGGTTAGGGTTCGGGTTCGGGTTAGGGTTATGGTTAGGGTTAGGGTTAGCGTTCTGGTTAGTGTTAGGGTTCGGGTTAGGGTTAGGGTTCGGGTTCGGGTTCGGGTTAGGGTTATGGTTAGGGTTCAGGTTAGGGTTAGGGTTCGGTTTAGGGATAGGTTTCGGGTTAGGGTTAGGGTTCGGGTTTGGGTTAGGATTAGGGTTAGGGTTCGGGTTAGTTTTAGGGTTAGGGTTCGGATTAGGGTTAGGGGTAGGTTTCGGGTTAGGGTTCGGGTTCGGGATAGTGTTAGGGTTAGGGTTAGGGTTAGGGTTCGGGTTAGGGTTCGGGTTTCGGTTAGGGTTAGGGTTCGGGTTAGGGTTCGGGTTAGGGTTAGGGTTAGGTTTCGGGTTAGGGTTAGGGTTAGGGTTAGGGTTCGCGTTAGTGTTAGGTTTAGGGTTAGGGTTCGGGTCAGGTTACGGTTAAGTTTCGGGTTAGGGTTAGGGTTAGGGTTAGGGTTCGCGTTAGGGTTCGGTTTAGGGGTCGGGTTAGGGTTAGGGTTAGGGTTCGGATTAGGGTTAGGGTTAGGGTTCGGGTTCGGGTTAGGGTTAGGGTTCAGGTTAGGGTTAGGGTTAGGATTCGGGTTCAGGTTAGGGTTAGAGTTCAGGATCCGGTTAGGGTTAGGGTTCGGGTTACGGTTCGGGTTAGGGTTAGGGTTAGGGTTAGGGTTCGGGTTCGGGTTTAGGGTTAGGGTTAGGGTTCAGGTTAGGGTTCCGGTTAGGGTTAGGATTCGGGTAAAGTGTTAGGTTTCGGGTTCGGGTTAGGGTTAGGGTTAGGGTTCCAGTTAAGGTTAGGGTTAGGTTTCGGGTTAGGGTTAGGGTTATTGTTAGGGTTAGGGTTAGGGTTCGGGTTCGGGTTAAGGTTAGATTTTGGATTAGGGTTCGGGTTAGGGTTAGGGTTCGGGTTAGGGTTAGGGTTCGGGTTAAGGTTAGGGTTAGTGTTAGGGTTAGGGTTCGGATTAGGGTTAGGGTTCGGGTTCGGGTTACGGTTAGGGTTAGGGTTAGGGTTCGGTTTCGGGTTAGGGTTAGTGTTAGGGTCAGGGTTCGGGTTAGGGTTAGGGTTAGGATTAGGGTTCGGTTTAGGCTTCGGGTTAGGGTTCGGGTTAGGGTTCGGGTTCGGGTTACGGTTCGGGTTAGGTTTCGGGTTAGGTTTAGGGATTGGGTTAGGGTTAGGGTTCGGGTTAGGGTTAGGGTTCCGGTTAGGGTTAGGGTTAGGTTTCGGGTTCGGGTTAGGGTTAGGGTTCGGGTTAGGGGTAGGTTTCGGGATCGGGTTTGGGTTAGGGTTCGGGTTAGGGTTCGGGTTAGGGTTAGGGTTCGGGATAGGGTTAGGGTTCGGGTTAGGGTTAGGGTTAGGTTTAGGAGGTAGGGTTAGGGTTAGGGTTCGGGTTAGGGTTAGGGTTAGGGTTAGGGTTAGGGGTTAGGTTTCGGGTTAGGGTTAGGGTTAGGGTTAGGGTTAGGGTTCGGGTTAGGGTTACGGTTCGGTTTAGGGTTAGGTTTAGTGTTCGGGTTAGGGTTAGGGTTAGGGTTCGGGTTAGGGTTAGGGTTCGGTTTCGGGTTAGGGTTAGGGTTCGGGTTCGGGTTAGGGTTCGGGTTTGGGTTAGGTTTCGGGTTAGGGTTAGGGTCAGTGTTAGGGTTCGGGTTAGGGTTAGAGTTCGGGTTCGGGTTCGGGTTAGGGTTAGGGTTCGGGTTAGGGTTAGGGTTTGGGTTAGGGTTATGGTTAGGGTTCGGGTTCGGGTTAGGGTTAGGGTTAGGGTTCGGTTTAGGGTTAGGGTTCGGGTTAGGGTTAGGGTTCGGGTTCGGGTTCGGGTTAGGGTTATGGTTAGGGTTCGGGTTAGGGTTAGGGTTCGGGTTAGGGTTAGGTTTCGGGTTAGGGTTAGGTTTCGGGTTCGGGTTAGGGGTAGGGTTCGGGTTCGGGTTAGGGTTAGGGTTCGGGTTAGGGTTAGGGTTTGGTTTAGGCTTATGGTTAGGGTTCGGGTTCGGGTTCGGGTTAGGGTTAGGGTTAGTTTTAGGGTTAGGGTTCGGATTAGGGTTAGGGGTAGGGTTCGGGTTAGGGTTCTGGTTCGGGTTAGTGTTAGGGTTAGGGTTAGGGTTAGGTTTCGGGTTAGGTTTAGGGTTAGGGTTAGGGTTTAGGATAGGGGTAGGGTTATGGTTCGTGTTAGGGTTAGGGTTCGGGGTAGGGTTAGGGTTCGGTTTCGGGTTAGGGTTCGGGTTCGGGTTAGGGTTAGGGTTAGGGTTAGGGTTAGGTTTCGGGTTAGGGTTAGGGTTAGGGTTAGGGTTCGGGTTTCGGTTAGGGTTAGGGTTCGGGTTAGGTTTCAGGTTAGGGTTAGCGTTTGGTTTCGTGTTAGGGTAAGTGTTAGGGTTCGGGTTAGTGTTAGGGTTAGGCTTAGGGTTAGGGTTCGGGTCAGGGTTACGGTTAAGGTTCGGTTTAGGGTTAGGGTTAGGGTTAGGGTTAGGGTTTGCGTTAGGGTTCGGTTTAGGGGTCGGGTTAGGGTTAGGGTTAAGGTTCGGATTAGGGTTAGGGTTAGGGTTCGTGTTCGGGTTAGGGTTAGGGTTCGGTTTAGGGTTAGGGTTAGGGTTCGGGTTCAGATTAGGGTTAGAGTTCGGGATCCGGTTAGGGTTAGGGTTCGGGTTACGTTTCGGGTTAGAGTTAGGGTTAGGGTTAGGGTTAGGGTTCCGGTTAAGGTTAGGTTTAGGGTTCGGTTTAGGGTTAGGGTTATGGTTAGGGTTAGGGTTAGGGTTCGGGTTCGGGTAGGGTTAGATTTTGGATTAGGGTTCGGGTTAGGGTTAGGGTTCGGGTTAGGGTTAGGGTTCGGGTTAGGGTTAGGGTTAGTGTTAGGGTTAGGGTTCGGATTAGGGTTAGGTTTCGGGTTCTGGTTACGGTTAGGGTTAGGGTAAGTGTTCGGTTTCGGGTTAGGGTTAGGCTTAGGGTTAGGGTTAGGGTTAGGGTTAGGGTCAGGGTTCGGGTTAGGGTTAGGGTTAGGGTTAGGGTTCGGGTTAGGGTTCGGGTTAGGGTTCGGGTTAGGGTTCGGGTTCGGGTTAGGGTTCGGTTTAGGGTTAGGGTTAGGGTTTGGGTTCGGGTTATGGTGAGGGTTCGGGATAGGGTTCGGGTTAGGTTTCGGGTTAGGTTTAGGGTTTGGGTTAGGGTTAGGGTTCGGGTTAGGGTTAGGGTTCGGGTTAGGGTTAGGGTTAGGGTTAGGGTTAGGGTTAGGGTTCGGGTCGGGTTATGGTTAGGGTTAGGGTTAAGTTTAGTGTTAGGGTTCAGATTAGGGTTCGGGGAGGGTTCGGTTAGGGTTCGGGTTCGGGTTAGGGTTAGGGTTAGGGTTAGGGTTCAGGTTAGGGTTAGGGTTCGGGTTAGGGTTAGGTTTAGGGTTCGGGTTAGGGTTAGGGTTACGTTTAGGGTTAGGGTTCGGGTTAGGGTTAGGGGTAGGGTTCGGGTTAGGGTTAGGTTTAGGGTTAGGGTTCGGATGGGTTAGGGTAAGGGTTAGGGTTCGGGTTATGGTTAGGGTTAGGGTTCGGGTTAGGCTTCGGGTTAGGGTTAGGGTTAGGGTTAGGGTTCGGTTTAGTGTTCGGGTTAGGGTTAGGGTTCGGTTTAGGGTTAGGGTTAGGGTTAGGGTTAGGGTTAGGGTTCGGGTTAGGGTTAGGTTTAGGAGGTAGGGTTAGGGTTAGGGTTCGGGTTAGGGGTAGGTTTAGGGTTAGGGTTAGGGGTCAGGGTTCGGGTTCGGGTTAGGGTTAGGGTTCGGTTTCGGGTTAGGGTTAGAGTTTGGGTTAGGGTGCGGGTTAGGGTTAGGGTTCGGGTTAGGGTTAGGTTTCGGGTTAGGGTTAGGGTTAGTGTTAGGGTTAGCTTTCGGGTTAGGGTTAGGGTTCGGGTTCGGGTTACGGTTAGGGTTAGGGTTAGGGTTCGGTTTCGGGTTAGGGTTAGGGTTAGGGTTAGGGTTAGGCTCAGGGTTCGGGTTAGAGTTAGGGTTAGGGTTAGGGTTCGGGTAGGGTTAGGGTTAGGTTTCGGGTTAGGGTTCGGGTTAGGGTTCGGGTTAGGGTTCGGGTTAGGGTTAGGGTTCGGGTTAGGGTTCGGGTTAGGGTTAGGGTTAGGGTTAGGTTTAGGGTTCGGGTTAGGGTTAGGGTTTGGGTTAGGGTTAGGGTTCGGGTTAGGTTTAGGGTTCCGGTTAGGGTTAGGGTTAGGGTTCGGGTTCGGGTTAGGGTTAGGTTTCGGGTTAGAGTTAGGGTTCGGGTTAGTGTTAGGGTTCGGGTTAGGGTTAGGGTTAGGGTTAAAGTTCGGGTTCGGGTTAGGGTTCGGGTTAGGGTTAGGGTTAGTGTTAGGGTTAGGGTTAGGGTTAGGGTTCGGGTTTGGTTTAGGGTTAGTGTTAGGGTTAGGGTTCGGGTTCGGTTTAGGGTTCGGGTTAGGGTTAATATTAGGGTTCGGGTTGGGGTTCGGGTTAGGGTTAGTGTTAGGGTTTGGGTTCGGGTTAGGGTTAGGTTTCGGGTTAGGGGTAGGGTTCGGGTTCGGGTTAGGGTTAGGGTTCGGGTTAGGGTTCGGGTTAGGGTTAGGGTTCGGGTTAGGGTTAGGGTTCTGGTTCGGGTTAGGGTTAGGTTTAGGAGGTAGGGTTAGGGTTAGGTTTCGGGTTAGGGGTAGGGTTAGGGTTAGGGGTTAGGGTTCGGGTTAGGGTTAGGGTTCGGGTTTGGGTTAGGGTTAGGTTTAGGGTTAGGGTTAGGGTTCGGGTTCGAGTTAGGTTTAGGGTTAGGTTTAAGGTTAGGGTTAGGGTTCGGATTAGGTTTAGGGGTAGGGTTCGGGTTAGGGTTCGGGTTTGGTTTAGGGTTAGGTTTAGGGTTAAAGTTAGGGTTCGGGTTAGGGTTCGGGTTAGGGTTATGGTTAGGGTTCGGGTTAGGGTTCGGGTTAGGGTTAGGGTTCGGTTTAGGGTTAGGGTTAGGGTTAGGGTTAGGGTTAGGGTTCGGGTTAGTGTTGGGTTAAGTTTCGGGTTAGGGTTAGGGTTAGGGTTAGGGTTAGGGTTCGCGTTAGGGTTCGGGTTAGGGGTCGGTTTAGGGTTAGGGGTAGGGTTCGGGTAGCGTTAGGGTTTGGGTTAGGGTTCAGGTTAGGGTTAGGGTTCGGGTTAGTGTTAGGGTTAGGGTTTGGGTTCGGTTTAGGGTTTGGGTTCGGGGTCCGGTTAGGGTTAGGGTTAGCGTTCGGGTTCGGGTTAGGGTTATGGTTAGGGTTAGGGTTAGCGTTCTGGTTAGTGTTAGGGTTCGGGTTAGGGTTAGGGTTCGGGTTCGGGTTCGGGTTAGGGTTATGGTTAGGGTTCAGGTTAGGGTTAGGGTTCGGTTTAGGGATAGGTTTCGGGTTAGGGTTAGGGTTCGGGTTTGGGTTAGGATTAGGGTTAGGGTTCGGGTTAGTTTTAGGGTTAGGGTTCGGATTAGGGTTAGGGGTAGGTTTCGGGTTAGGGTTCGGGTTCGGGATAGTGTTAGGGTTAGGGTTAGGGTTAGGGTTCGGGTTAGGGTTCGGGTTTCGGTTAGGGTTAGGGTTCGGGTTAGGGTTCGGGTTAGGGTTAGGGTTAGGTTTCGGGTTAGGGTTAGGGTTAGGGTTAGGGTTCGCGTTAGTGTTAGGTTTAGGGTTAGGGTTCGGGTCAGGTTACGGTTAAGTTTCGGGTTAGGGTTAGGGTTAG
Source organism: Urocyon cinereoargenteus (assembly GCA_032313775.1). NCBI lineage: Eukaryota > Metazoa > Chordata > Mammalia > Carnivora > Canidae > Urocyon > Urocyon cinereoargenteus. The sequence continues at coordinate 1,479,956 of JAVLSZ010000063.1, read as the reverse complement.
GGTTAGGGTTCGCGTTAGGGTTCGGTTTAGGGGTCGGGTTAGGGTTAGGGTTAGGGTTCGGATTAGGGTTAGGGTTAGGGTTCGGGTTCGGGTTAGGGTTAGGGTTCAGGTTAGGGTTAGGGTTAGGATTCGGGTTCAGGTTAGGGTTAGAGTTCAGGATCCGGTTAGGGTTACGGTTCGGGTTACGGTTCGGGTTAGGGTTAGGGTTAGGGTTAGGGTTCGGGTTCGGGTTTAGGGTTAGGGTTAGGGTTCAGGTTAGGGTTCCGGTTAGGTTTAGGATTCGGGTAAGGTGTTAGGTTTCGGGTTCGGGTTAGGGTTAGGGTTAGGGTTCCAGTTAAGGTTAGGGTTAGGTTTCGGGTTAGGGTTAGGGTTATTGTTAGGGTTAGGGTTAGGGTTCGGGTTCGGGTTAAGGTTAGATTTTGGATTAGGGTTCGGGTTAGGGTTAGGGTTCGGGTTAGGGTTAGGGTTCGGGTTAAGGTTAGGTTTAGTGTTAGGGTTAGGGTTCGGATAAGGGTTAGGGTACGGGTTCGGGTTACGGTTAGGGTTAGGGTTAGGGTTCGGTTTCGGGTTAGGGTTAGTGTTAGGGTCAGGGTTCGGGTTAGGGTTAGGGTTAGGATTAGGGTTCGGTTTAGGCTTCGGGTTAGGGTTCGGGTTAGGGTTCGGGTTCGGGTTAGGGTTCGGGTTAGGGTTAGTGTTAGGGTTAGGGTTCGGGTTATGGTTAGGGTTCGGGTTAGGTTTCGGGTTAGGTTTCGGGTTAGGTTTAGGGTTTGGGTTAGGGTTAGGGTTCGGGTTAGGGTTAGGGTTCCGGTTAGGGTTAGGGTTAGGGTTCGGGTTCGGGTTAGGGTTAGGGTTCGGGTTAGGGGTAGGTTTCGGGATCGGGTTTGGGTTAGGGTTCGGGTTAGGGTTCGGGTTAGGGTTAGGGTTCGGGATAGGGTTAGGGTTCGGGTTAGGGTTAGGGTTAGGTTTAGGAGGTAGGGTTAGGGTTAGGGTTCGGGTTAGGGTTAGGGTTAGGGTTAGGGTTAGGGGTTAGGTTTCGGGTTAGGGTTAGGGTTAGGGTTAGGGTTAGGGTTCGGGTTAGGGTTACGGTTCGGTTTAGGGTTAGGTTTAGTGTTCGGGTTAGGGTTAGGGTTAGGGTTCGTGTTAGGGTTAGGGTTCGGTTTCGGGTTAGGGTTAGGGTTCGGGTTCGGGTTAGGGTTCGGGTTTGGGTTAGGTTTCGGGTTAGGGTTAGGGTCAGTGTTAGGGTTCGGGTTAGGGTTAGAGTTCGGGTTCGGGTTCGGGTTAGGGTTAGGGTTCGGGTTAGGGTTAGGGTTTGGGTTAGGGTTATGGTTAGGGTTCGGGTTCGGGTTAGGGTTAGGGTTAGGGTTTGGTTTAGGGTTAGGGTTCGGGTTAGGGTTAGGGTTCGGGTTCGGGTTCGGGTTAGGGTTATGGTTAGGGTTCGGGTTAGGGTTAGGGTTCGGGTTAGGGTTAGGTTTCGGGTTAGGGTTAGGTTTCGGGTTCGGGTTAGGGGTAGGGTTCGGGTTCGAGTTAGGGTTAGGGTTCGGGTTAGGGTTAGGGTTTGGTTTAGGGTTATGGTTAGGGTTCGGGTTCGGGTTAGGGTTAGGGTTAGGGTTAGTTTTAGGGTTAGGGTTCGGATTAGGGTTAGGGGTAGGGTTCGGGTTAGGGTTCGGGTTCGGGTTAGTGTTAGGGTTAGGGTTAGGGTTAGGTTTCGGGTTAGGTTTAGGGTTAGGGTTAGGGTTTAGGATAGGGGTAGGGTTATGGTTCGTGTTAGGGTTAGGGTTCGGGGTAGGGTTAGGGTTCGGGTTCGGGTTAGGGTTCGGGTTCGGGTTAGGGTTAGGGTTAGGGTTAGGGTTAGGTTTCGGGTTAGGGTTAGGGTTAGGGTTAGGGTTCGGGTTTCGGTTAGGGTTAGGGTTCGGGTTAGGGTTCAGGTTAGGGTTAGCGTTTGGTTTCGTGTTAGGGTAAGTGTTAGGGTTCGGGTTAGTGTTAGGGTTAGGCTTAGGGTTAGGGTTCGGGTCAGGGTTACGGTTAAGGTTCGGGTTAGGGTTAGGGTTAGGGTTAGGGTTAGGGTTTGCGTTAGGGTTCGGTTTAGGGGTCGGGTTAGGGTTAGGGTTAAGGTTCGGATTAGGGTTAGGGTTAGGGTTCGTGTTCGGGTTAGGGTTAGGGTTCGGTTTAGGGTTAGGGTTAGGGTCGGGTTCAGGTTAGGGTTAGAGTTCGGGATCCGGTTAGGGTTAGGGTTCGGGTTACGTTTCGGGTTAGAGTTAGGGTTAGGGTTAGTGTTAGGGTTCCGGTTAAGGTTAGGTTTAGGGTTCAGTTTAGGGTTAGGGTTATGGTTAGGGTTAGGGTTAGGGTTCGGGTTCGGGTAGGGTTAGATTTTGGATTAGGGTTCGGGTTAGGGTTAGGGTTCGGGTTAGGGTTAGGGTTCGGGTTAGGGTTAGGGTTAGTGTTAGGGTTAGGGTTCGGATTAGGGTTAGGTTTCGGGTTCTGGTTACGGTTAGGGTTAGGGTAAGTGTTCGGTTTCGGGTTAGGGTTAGGCTTAGGGTTAGGGTTAGGGTTAGGGTTAGGGTCAGGGTTCGGGTTAGGGTTAGGGTTAGGGTTAGGGTTCGGGTTAGGGTTCGGGTTAGGGTTCGGGTTAGGGTTCGGGTTCGGGTTAGGGTTCGGTTTAGGGTTAGGGTTAGGGTTTGGGTTCGGGTTATGGTGAGGGTTCGGGATAGGGTTCGGGTTAGGTTTCGGGTTAGGTTTAGGGTTTGGGTTAGGGTTAGTGTTCGGGTTAGGGTTAGGGTTCGGGTTAGGGTTAGGGTTAGGGTTAGGGTTAGGGTTAGGGTTAGGGTTCGGGTCGGGTTATGGTTAGGGTTAGGGTTAAGTTTAGTGTTAGGGTTCAGATTAGGGTTCGGGGAGGGTTCGGTTAGGGTTCGGGTTCGGGTTAGGTTTAGGGTTAGGGTTAGGGTTCGGGTTAGGGTTAGGGTTCGGGTTAGGGTTAGGTTTAGGGTTCGGGTTAGGGTTAGGGTTACGTTTAGGGTTAGGGTTCGGGTTAGGGTTAGGGGTAGGGTTCGGGTTAGGGTTAGGTTTAGGGTTAGGGTTCGGATGGGTTAGGGTAAGGGTTAGGGTTCGGGTTATGGTTAGGGTTAGGGTTCGGGTTAGGCTTCGGGTTAGGGTTAGGGTTAGGGTTAGGGTTCGTGTTAGGGTTAGGGTTCGGTTTCGGGTTAGGGTTAGGGTTCGGGTTCGGGTTAGGGTTCGGGTTTGGGTTAGGTTTCGGGTTAGGGTTAGGGTCAGTGTTAGGGTTCGGTTTAGGGTTAAAGTTCGGGTTCGGGTTCGGGTTAGGGTTAGGGTTCGGGTTAGGGTTAGGGTTTGGGTTAGGGTTATGGTTAGGGTTCGGGTTCGGGTTAGGGTTAGGGTTAGGGTTTGGTTTAGGGTTAGGGTTCGGGTTAGGGTTAGGGTTCGGGTTCGGGTTCGGGTTAGGGTTATGGTTAGGGTTCGGGTTAGGGTTAGGGTTCGGGTTAGGGTTAGGTTTCGGGTTAGGGTTAGGTTTCGGGTTCGGGTTAGGGGTAGGGTTCGGGTTCGGGTTAGGGTTAGGGTTCGGGTTAGGGTTAGGGTTTGGTTTAGGGTTATGGTTAGGGTTCGGGTTCGGGTTAGGGTTAGGGTTAGGGTTAGTTTTAGGGTTAGGGTTCGGATTAGGGTTAGGGGTAGGGTTCGGGTTAGGGTTCGGGTTCGGGTTAGTGTTAGGGTTAGGGTTAGGGTTAGGTTTCGGGTTAGGTTTAGGGTTAGGGTTAGGGTTTAGGATAGGGGTAGGGTTATGGTTCGTGTTAGGGTTAGGGTTCGGGGTAGGGTTAGGGTTCGGGTTCGGGTTAGGGTTCGGGTTCGGGTTAGGGTTAGGGTTAGGGTTAGGGTTAGGTTTCGGGTTAGGGTTAGGGTTAGGGTTAGGGTTCGGGTTTCGGTTAGGGTTAGGGTTCGGGTTAGGGTTCAGGTTAGGGTTAGCGTTTGGTTTCGTGTTAGGGTAAGTGTTAGGGTTCGGGTTAGTGTTAGGGTTAGGCTTAGGGTTAGGGTTCGGGTCAGGGTTACGGTTAAGGTTCGGGTTAGGGTTAGGGTTAGGGTTAGGGTTAGGGTTTGCGTTAGGGTTCGGTTTAGGGGTCGGGTTAGGGTTAGGGTTAAGGTTCGGATTAGGGTTAGGTTTAGGGTTCGTGTTCGGGTTAGGGTTAGGGTTCGGTTTAGGGTTAGGGTTAGGGTCGGGTTCAGGTTAGGGTTAGAGTTCGGGATCCGGTTAGGGTTAGGGTTCGGGTTACGTTTCGGGTTAGAGTTAGGGTTAGGGTTAGTGTTAGGGTTCCGGTTAAGGTTAGGTTTAGGGTTCAGTTTAGGGTTAGGGTTATGGTTAGGGTTAGGGTTAGGGTTCGGGTTCGGGTAGGGTTAGATTTTGGATTAGGGTTCGGGTTAGGGTTAGGGTTCGGGTTAGGGTTAGGGTTCGGGTTAGGGTTAGGGTTAGTGTTAGGGTTAGGGTTCGGATTAGGGTTAGGTTTCGGGTTCTGGTTACGGTTAGGGTTAGGGTAAGTGTTCGGTTTCGGGTTAGGGTTAGGCTTAGGGTTAGGGTTAGGGTTAGGGTTAGGGTCAGGGTTCGGGTTAGGGTTAGGGTTAGGGTTAGGGTTCGGGTTAGGGTTCGGGTTAGGGTTCGGGTTAGGGTTCGGGTTCGGGTTAGGGTTCGGTTTAGGGTTAGGGTTAGGGTTTGGGTTCGGGTTATGGTGAGGGTTCGGGATAGGGTTCGGGTTAGGTTTCGGGTTAGGTTTAGGGTTTGGGTTAGGGTTAGTGTTCGGGTTAGGGTTAGGGTTCGGGTTAGGGTTAGGGTTAGGGTTAGGGTTAGGGTTAGGGTTCGGGTCGGGTTATGGTTAGGGTTAGGGTTAAGTTTAGTGTTAGGGTTCAGATTAGGGTTCGGGGAGGGTTCGGTTAGGGTTCGGGTTCGGGTTAGGTTTAGGGTTAGGGTTAGGGTTCGGGTTAGGGTTAGGGTTCGGGTTAGGGTTAGGTTTAGGGTTCGGGTTAGGGTTAGGGTTACGTTTAGGGTTAGGGTTCGGGTTAGGGTTAGGGGTAGGGTTCGGGTTAGGGTTAGGTTTAGGGTTAGGGTTCGGATGGGTTAGGGTAAGGGTTAGGGTTCGGGTTATGGTTAGGGTTAGGGTTCGGGTTAGGCTTCGGGTTAGGGTTAGGGTTAGGGTTAGGGTTCGGTTTAGTGTTCGGGTTAGGGTTAGGGTTCGGTTTAGGGTTAGGGTTAGGGTTAGGTTTAGGGTTAGGGTTCGGGTTAGGGTTAAGGTTAAGGTTCGGGTTAGGGTTAGGTTTAGTGTTAGGGTTAGGGTTCGCGTTAGGGTTCGGGTTAGGGGTCGGGTTAGGCTTAGGGTTAGGGTTCGGGTTAGGGTTAGGGTTAGGGTTAAGGTTAGGGTTCGGGTTAGGGTGAGGGTTAGGGTTAGGGTTAGGGTTCGGGTTCGGGGTTAGGGTTATGGTTTGGGTTCGGGTTAGGGTTCGGGTTAGGGTTAGGATTCGGGTAAGGGGTTATGGTTCGGGTTCGGGTTAGGGTTAGGGTTAGGGTTCCGGTTAAGGTTAGGGTTAGGGTTCTGTTTAGGGTTAGGGTTAGGGTTAGGGTTAGGGTTAGGGTTCGGTTAGGGTTAGGGTTAGAGTTCGGGTTAGGGTTCGGGTTAGGGTTAGGGTTAGGGTTAGGGTTAGGGTTCGGGTTAGGTTTAGGGTTCGGGTTAGGGTTAGGGTTAGGTTTAGGGTTAGAGTTCGGATTAGGGTTAGGGGTAGGGTTCGGGTTAGGGTTAGGGTTAGGGTTAGGGTTCGGGTTAGGGTTAGGGTTAGGGTTAGGGTTAGGGGTTATGGTTAGGGTTACCGTTCGGGTTAGGGTTAGGGTTAGGTTTAGTGTTAGGGTTCGGGTTAGGGTTAGGGTTAGGGTTCGGGTTAGGGTTAGGTTTAGGGTTAGGGTTAGGGTTAGGGTTAGGGTTCCGGTTAGGTGTTGGGTTAGGGTTAGTGTTAGGGTTCGGGTTCGGGTTAGGGTTAAGTTTCGGGTTTCGGGTTAGGGTTCGGGTTAGTGTTAGGGTTAGTGTTAAGGTTCGGGTTCGGCGTTACGGTTAGGGTTAGGGTTCGTGTTAGGGTTCCGGTTAGGTGTTGGGTTAGGGTTAGTGTTAGGGTTCGGGTTCGGGTTAGGGTTAAGTTTCGGGTTTCGGGTTAGGGTTCGGGTTAGGGTTAGGGTTAGTGTTAGGGTTCGGGTTCGGCGTTACGGTTAGGGTTAGGGTTCGGGTTAGAGTTCGGGTTAGGGTTAGGATTCGGGCAAGGGCTTAGGGTTCGGGTTTGGGTTAGGGTTAGGGTTAGGGTTAGGGTTAGGGTTCAGGTTAGGGTTAGGGATAGGGTTCGGGTTAGGGTTCGGTTTAGGCTTAGGTTTAGGGTTAGGGTTAGGGTTCGGGTTAGTGTTAGGGTTCGGGTTCGGGTTAGGGTTAGGGTTAAAGTTCGGGTTCGGGTTAGGGTTCGGGTTAGGGTTAGGGTTAGTGTTAGGGTTAGGGTTAGGGTTAGGGTTCGGGTTTGGTTTAGGGTTAGTGTTAGGGTTAGGGTTCGGGTCGGGTTAGGGTTCGGGTTAGGGTTAGTGTTAGGGTTCGGGTTGGGGTTCGGGTTAGGGTTAGTGTTAGGGTTTGGGTTCGGGTTAGGGTTAGGTTTCGGGTTAGGGGTAGGGTTCGGGTTCGGGTTAGGGTTAGGGTTCGGGTTAGGGTTAGGGTTAGGGTTAGGAGGTAGGGTTAGGGTTAGGTTTCGGGTTAGGGGGAGGGTTAGGGTTAGGGGTTAGGGTTCGGGTTAGGGTTAGGGTTCGGGTTTGGGTTAGGGTTAGGGTTAGGGTTAGGGTTAGGGTTCGGGTTCGAGTTAGGGTTAGGGTTAGGGTTAAGGTTAGGGTTAGGGTTCGGATTAGGGTTAGGGGTAGGGTTCGGGTTAGGGTTCAGGTTTGGGTTAGGGTTAGGTTTAGGGTTAAGGTTAGGGTTCGGGTTAGGTTTCGGGTTAGGGTTAGGGTTCGGTTTAGGGTTAGGGTTAGGGTTAGGGTTAGGGTTAGGGTTCGGGTTCGGGTTAGGGTTAGGGTTAAGTTTCGGGTTAGGGTTAGGGTTAGGGTTAGGGTTAGGGTTCGTGTTAGGGTTCGGGTTAGGGGTCGGTTTAGGGTTAGGGGTAGGGTTAGGGTTCGGGTTAGGGTTAGGGTTAGGGGTAGGGTTAGGTTTCGGGTTCGGGTTAGGGTTAGGTTTCGGGTTAGGTTTAGGATTAGTGTTAGGGTTAGGTTTCGGGTTAGTGTTAGGGTTAGGGTTAGGGTTCGGGTTTCGGTTAGGGTTAGGGTTCGGGTTAGGGTTCGGGTTAGGGTTAGGGTTAGGTATCGGGTTAGGGTTAGGGTTAGGGTTAGGGTTCGCGTTAGTGTTAGGGTTAGGGTTAGGGTTCGGGTCAGGTTACGGTTAAGGTTCGGGTTAGGGTTAGGGTTAGGGTTAGGGTTCGACTTAGGGTTCGGTTTAGGGGTCGGGTTAGGGTTAGGGTTAGGGTTCGGATTAGGGTTAGGGTTAGGGTTCGGGTTCGGGTTAGGGTTAGGGTTCGGGTTAGGGTTAGGGTTAGGATTCGGGTTCAGGTTAGGGTTAGAGTTCAGGATCCGGTTAGGGTTAGGTTTCGGGTTACGGTTCGGGTTAGGGTTAGGGTTAGAGTTAGGGTTCGGGTTCGGGTTTAGGGTTAGGGTTAGGGTTCAGGTTAGGGTTCGGGTTAGGGTTAGGATTCGGGTAAGGTGTTAGGGTTCGGGTTCGGGTTAGGGTTAGGGTTAGGGTTCCGGTTAATGTTAGGGTTAGGTTCGGGTTAGGGTTAGGGTTATGGTTAGGGTTAGGTTTAGGGTTCGGGTTCGGGTTAGGGTTAGATTTTGGATTAGGGTTCGGGTTAGGGTTAGGGTTCGGGTTAGGGTTAGGGTTCGGGTTAGGGTTAGGGTTAGTGTTAGGGTTAGAGTTCGGATTAGGGTTAGGGTTCGGGTTCGGGTTACGGTTAGGGTTAGGGTTAGGGTTCGGTTTCGGGTTAGGGTTAGGGTTAGGGTTAGGGTCAGGGTTCGGGTTAGGGTTAGGGTTAGGGTTCGGTTTAGGGTTCGGGTTCGGGTTAGGGTTCGGGTTCGGGTTAGGGTTCGGGTTAGGGTTAGGGTTAGGGTTAGGGTTCGGGTTATGGTTAGGGTTCGGGTTAGGGTTCGGGTTAGGTTTCGGGTTAGGGTTAGGGTTTGGGTTAGGGTTAGGGTTCGGGTTAGGGTTAGGGTTCCGGTTAGGGTTAGGGTTAGGGTTCGGGTTCGGGTTCGGGTTAGGGTTAGGGTTCGGGTTAGGGGTAGGTTTCTGGATCGGGTTAGGGTTAGGGTTCGGGTTAGGGTTCGGGTTAGGGGTTATGGTTAGGGTTACCGTTCGGGTTAGGGTTAGGGTTAGGTTTAGTGTTAGGGTTCGGGTTAGGGTTAGGGTTAGGGTTCGGGTTAGGGTTAGGTTTAGGGTTAGGGTTAGGGTTAGGGTTAAGGTTCGGGTATGGTTAGGGTTAAGGTTCAGGTTAGGGTTAGGGTTAGGGTTAGGGTTCGTGTTAGGGTTCCGGTTAGGTGTTGGGTTAGGGTTAGTGTTAGGGTTCGGGTTCGGGTTTGGGTTAAGTTTCGGGTTTCGGCTTAGGGTTCGGGTTAGGGTTAGGGTTAGTGTTAGGGCTCGGGTTCGGCGTTACGGTTAGGGTTAGGGTTCGGGTTAGAGTTCGGGTTAGGGTTAGGATTCGGGCAAGGGCTTAGGGTTCGGGTTCGGGTTAGGGTTAGGGTTAGGGTTAGGGTTAGGGTTAGGGTTAGGGTTCAGGTTAGGGTTAGGGTTAGGGTTCGGGTTAGGGTTCGGTTTAGGCTTAGGTTTAGGGTTAGGGTTAGGGTTCGGGTTAGTGTTAGGGTTCGGGTTAGGGTTAGGGTTAAAGTTCGGGTTCGGGTTAGGGTTCGGGTTAGGGTTAGGGTTAGTGTTAGGGTTAGGGTTAGGGTTAGGGTTCGGGTTTGGTTTAGGGTTAGTGTTAGGGTTAGGGTTCGGGTCGGGTTAGGGTTCGGGTTAGGGTTAGTGTTAGGGTTCGGGTTGGGGTTCGGGTTAGGGTTAGTGTTAGGGTTTGGGTTCGGGTTAGGGTTAGGTTTCGGGTTAGGGGTAGGGTTCGGGTTCGGGTTAGGGTTAGGGTTAGGGTTAGTTTTAGGGTTAGGGTTCGGATTAGGGTTAGGGGTAGGGTTCGGGTTAGGGTTCGGGTTCGGGTTAGTGTTAGGGTTAGGGTTAGGGTTAGGGTTCGGGTTAGGGTTCGGGTTAGGGTTAGGGTTAGGGGATAGGTGTAGGGTTAGGGTTCGGGTTAGGGTTAGGGTTAGGGGTAGGGTTAGGTTTCGGGTTCGGTTTAGGGTTAGGTTTCGGGTTAGGTTTAGGATTAGTGTTAGGGTTAGGTTTCTGGTTAGTGTTAGGGTTAGGGTTATGGTTCGGGTTTCGGTTAGGGTTAGGGTTCGGGTTAGGGTTCGGGTTAGGGTTTGGGTTAGGTTTCGGGTTAGGGTTAGGGTTAGGGTTAGGGTTAGGGTTCGCGTTAGTGTTAGGGTTAGGATTAGGGTTCGGGTCAGGTTACGGTGAAGGTTCGGGTTAGGGTTAGGGTTAGGCTTAGGGTTCGACTTAGGGTTCGGTTTAGGGGTCGGGTTAGGGTTAGGGTTAGGGTTCGGATTAGGGTTAGGGTTAGGGTTCGGGATCGGGTTAGGGTTAGGGTTCGGGTTAGGGTTAGGGTTAGGATTCGGGTTCAGGTTAGGGTTAGAGTTCAGGATCCGGTTAGGGTTAGGGTTCGGGTTACGGTTCGGGTTAGGGTTAGGGTTAGGGTTAGGGTTGGGTTTCGGGTTTAGGGTTAGGGTTAGGGTTCAGGTTAGGGTTCGGGTTAGGGTTAGGATTCGGGTAAGTTGTTAGGGTTCGGGTTCGGGTTAGGGTTAGGGTTAGGGTTCCGGTTAATGTTAGGGTTAGGTTTCGGGTTAGGATTAGGGTTATGGTTAGGGTTAGGTTTAGGGTTCGGGTTCGGGTTAGGGTTAGATTTTGGATTCGGGTTCGGGTTAGGGTTAGGGTTCGGGTTAGGGTTAGGATTCGGGTTAGGGTTAGGGTTAGTGTTAGGGTTAGAGTTCGGATTAGGGTTAGGGTTCGGGTTCGGGTTACGGTTAGGGTTAGGGTTAGGGTTCGGTTTCGGGTTAGGGTTAGGGTTAGGGTCAGGGTTCGGGTTAGGGTTAGGGTTAGGGTTCGGTTTAGGGTTCGGGTTAGGGTTCGGGTTAGGGTTCGGGTTCGGGTTAGGGTTCGGGTTAGGGTTAGGGTTAGGGTTATGGTTCGGGTTATGGTTAGGGTTCGGGTTAGGGTTCGGGTTAGGTTTCGGGTTAGGGTTAGGGTTTGGGTTAGGGTTAGGGTTCGGGTTAGGGTTAGGGTTCCGGTTAGGGTTAGGGTTAGGGTTAGGGTAGGGTCAGGGTTCGGGTTAGGTTTAGGGTTAGGGTTAGGGTTCGGTTTAGGGTTCGGGTTAGGGTTCGGGTTAGGGTTCGGGTCGGGTTAGGGTTCGGGTTAGGGTTAGTGTTAGGGTTCGCGTTGGGGTTCGGGTTAGGGTTAGTGTTAGGGTTTGGGTTCGGGTTAGGGTTAGGTTTCGGGTTAGGGGTAGGGTTCGGGTTCGGGTTAGGGTTAGGGTTCGGGTTAGGGTTAGGGTTAGGTTTAGGAGGTAGGGTTAGGGTTAGGTTTCTGGTTAGGGGGAGGGTTAGGGTTAGGGGTTAGTGTTCGGGTAAGGGTTAGGGTTCGGGTTTGGGTTAGGGTTAGGGTTAGGGTTAGGGTTAGGGTTCGGGTTCGAGTTAGGGTTAGGGTTAGGGTTAAGGTTAGGGTTAGGGTTCGGATTAGGGTTAGGGGTAGGGTTCGGGTTAGTGTTCGGGTTTGGGTTAGGGTTAGGTTTAGGGTTAAGGTTAGGGTCGGGTTAGGGTTCGGGTTAGGGTTAGGGTTCGGTTTAGGGTTAGGGTTAGGGTTAGGGTTAGGGTTAGGGTTCGGGTTAGGGTTAGGGTTAAGTTTCGGGTTAGGGTTAGGGTTAGGGTTAGGGTTAGGGTTCGCGTTAGGGTTCGGGTTAGGGGTCGGTTTAGGGTTAGGTGTAGGGTTCGGGTTAGCGTTAGGTTTTGGGTTAGGGTTCAGGTTAGGGTTAGGGTTCGGGTTAGTGTTAGGGTTAGGGTTTGGGTTCGGTTTAGGGTTAGGGTTCGGGGTCCGGTTAGGGTTAGGGTTAGGGTTCGGGTTCGGGTTAGGGTTATGGTTAGGGTTAGGGTTAGCGTTCTGGTTAGTGTTAGGGTTCGGGTTAGGGTTAGGGTTAGGGTTCGGGTTCGGGTTCGGGTTAGGGTTATGGTTAGGGTTCGGGTTAGGGTTAGGGTTCGGTTTATGGTTAGGTTTCGGGTTAGGGTTAGGGTTCGGGTTAGGGTTAGGGTTAGGGTTAGTTTTAGGGTTAGGGTTCGGATTAGGGTTAGGGGTAGGGTTCGGGTTAGGGTTCGGGTTCGGGTTAGTGTTAGGGTTAGGGTTAGGGTTAGGGTTCGGGTTAGGGTTCGGGTTAGGGTTAGGGTTAGGGGATAGGGGTAGGGTTAGGGTTCGGGTTAGGGTTAGGGTTAGGGGTAGGGTTAGGTTTCGGGTTCGGGTTAGGGTTAGGTTTCGGGTTAGGTTTAGGATTAGTGTTAGGGTTAGGTTTCGGGTTAGTGTTAGGGTTAGAGTTAGGGTTCGGGTTTCGGTTAGGGTTAGGGTTCGGGTTAGGGTTCGGGTTAGGGTTAGGGTTAGGTTTCGGGTTAGGGTTAGGGTTCGCGTTAGTGTTAGGTTTAGGGTTAGGGTTCGGGTCAGGTTACGGTTAAGGTTCGGGTTAGGGTTAGGGTTAGGGTTAGGGTTCGACTTAGGGTTCGGTTTAGGGGTCGGGTTAGGGTTAGGGTTAGGGTTCGGATTAGGGTTAGGGTTAGGGTTCGGGTTCGGGTTAGGGTTAGGGTTCGGGTTAGGGTTAGGGTTAGGATTCGGGTTCAGGTTAGGTTTAGAGTTCAGGATCCGGTTAGGGTTAGGTTTCGGGTTACGGTTCGGGTTAGGGTTAGGGTTAGGGTTAGGGTTCGGGTTCGGGTTTAGGGTTAGGGTTAGGGTTCAGGTTAGGGTTCGGGTTAGGTTTAGGATTCGGGTAAGGTGTTAGGGTTCGGGTTTGGGTTAGGGTTAGGGTTAGGGGTAGGGTTCGGGTTAGGGTTAGGGTTAGGGTTAGGGTTAGGGGTTATGGTTAGGGTTACCGTTCGGGTTAGGGTTAGGGTTAGGTTTAGTGTTAGGGTTCGGGTTAGGGTTAGGGTTAGGGTTCGGGTTAGGGTTAGGTTTAGGGTTAGGGTTAGGGTTAGGGTTAAGTTTCGGGTATGCTTAGGGTTAAGGTTCAGGTTAGGGTTAGGGTTAGGATTAGGGTTCGTGTTAGGGTTCCGGTTAGGTG
>JAVLSZ010000063.1:1427500-1462500 GCA_032313775.1 Urocyon cinereoargenteus | reverse complement strand
TTCGGGTTAGGGTTAGGGTTCGGGTTAGGGTTCGGTTTCGGGTTAGGGTTAGGGTTAGGGTTAGGGTTAGGCTCAGGGTTCGGGTTAGAGTTAGGGTTAGGGATAGGGTTCGGGTAGGGTTAGGGTTAGGTTTCGGGTTAGGGTTCGGGTTAGGGTTCGGGTTAGGGTTCGGGTTAGGGTTAGGGTTCGGTTTAGGGTTCGGGTTAGGGTTAGGGTTAGGGTTAGGTTTAGGGTTCGGGTTAGGGTTAGGGTTTGGGTTCGTGTTAGTGTTCGGGTTAGGTTTAGGGTTCCGGTTAGGGTTAGGGTTAGGGTTCGGGTTCGGGTTAGGGTTAGGTTTCGGGTTAGAGTTAGGGTTCGGGTTAGTGTTAGGGTTCGGGTTAGGGTTAGGGTTAGGGTTAAAGTTCGGGTTCGGGTTAGGGTTCGGGTTAGGGTTAGGGTTAGTGTTAGGGTTAGGGTTATGGTTAGGGTTAGGGTTCGGGTTTGGTTTAGGGTTAGTGTTAGGGTTAGGGTTCGGGTTCGGTTTAGGGTTCGGGTTAGGGTTAGTGTTAGGTTTCGGGTTGGGGTTCGGGTTAGGGTTAGTGTTAGGGTTTGGGTTCGGGTTAGGGTTAGGTTTCCGGTTAGGGGTAGGGTTCGTGTTCGGGTTAGGGTTAGGGTTCGGGTTAGGGTTCGGGTTAGGATTAGGGTTCGGGTTAGGGTTAGGGTTCGTGTTAGGGTTAGGGTTAGGTTTAGGAGGTAGGGTTAGGGTTAGGTTTCGTGTTAGGTGTAGGGTTAGGGTTAGGAGTTAGGGTTCGGGTTAGGGTTAGGGTTCGGGTTTGGGTTAGGGTTAGGGTTAGGGTTAGGGTTAGGGTTCGGGTTCGAGTTAGGGTTAGGGTTAGGGTTAAGGTTAGGGTTAGGGTTCGGATTAGGGTTAGGGGTAGGGTTCGGGTTAGGGTTCGGGTTTGGGTTAGGGTTAGGTTTAGGGTTAAGGTTATGGTTCGGGTTAGGGTTCGGGTTAGGGTTATGGTTAGGGTTCGGGTTAGGGTTCGGGTTAGGGTTAGGGTTCGGTTCAGGGTTAGGGTTAGGGTTAGGGTTAGGGTTAGGGTTCGGGTTAGGGTTAGGGTTAAGTTTCGGGTTACGGTTAGGGTTAGGGTTAGGGTTAGGGTTCGCGTTATGGTTCGGGTTAGGGGTCCGTTTAGGGTTAGGGGTAGGGTTCGGGTTAGCGTTAGGGTTTGGGTTAGGGTTCAGGTTAGGGTTAGGGTTCGGGTTAGTGTTAGGGTTAGGGTTTGGGTTCGGTTTAGGGTTAGGGTTCGGGGTCCGGTTAGGGTTAGGGTTAGGGTTCGGGTTCGGGTTAGGGTTATGGTTAGGGTTAGGGTTAGCGTTCTGGTTAGTGTTAGGGTTCGGGTTAGGGTTAGTGTTCGGGTTCGGGTTCGGGTTAGGGTTATGGTTAGGGTTCGGGTTAGGGTTAGGGTTCGGTTTAGGGTTAGGTTTCGGGTTAGGGTTAGGATTAGGGTTAGGGTTAGGGTTAGTTTTAGGGTTAGGGTTCGGATTAGGGTTAGGGGTAGGGTTCGGGTTAGGGTTCGGGTTCGGGTTAGTGTTAGGGTTAGGGTTAGGGTTAGGGTTCGGGTTAGGGTTCGGGTAAGGGTTAGGGCTAGGGGATAGGGGTAGGGTTAGGGTTCGGGTTAGGGTTAGGGTTAGGGGTAGGGATAGGTTTCGGGTTCGGGTTAGGGTTAGGTTTCGGGTTAGGTTTAGGGTTAGTGTTAGGGTTAGGTTTCGGGTTAGTATTAGCGTTAGGGTTAGGGTTCGGGTTTCGGTTAGGGTTAGGGTTCGGGTTAGGGTTCGGGTTAGGGTTAGGGTTAGGTTTCGGGTTAGGGTTAGGGTTAGGGTTAGGGTTCGCGTTAGTGTTAGGGTTAGGGTTAGGGTGGGTTCGGGTCAGGTTACGGTTAAGGTTCGGGTTAGGGTTAGGGTTAGGGTTAGGGTTCGACTTAGGGTTCGGTTTAGGGGTCGGGTTAGGGTTAGGGTTTGGGTTCGGATTAGGGTTAGGGTTAGGGTTCGGGTTCGGGTTAGGGTTAGGGTTCGGGTTAGGGTTAGGGTTAGGATTCGGGTTCAGGTTAGGGTTAGAGTTCAGGATCCGGTTAGGGTTAGGGTTCGGGTTACGGTTCGGGTTAGGGTTAGGGTTAGGGTTAGGGTTCGGGTTCGGGTTTAGGGTTAGGGTTAGGGTTCAGGTTAGGGTTCGGGTTAGGGTTAGGATTCGGGTAAGGTGTTAGGGTTCGGGTTCGGGTTAGGGTTAGGGTTAGGGTTCCGGTTAAAGTTAGGGTTAGGTTTCGGGTTAGGGTTAGGGTTATTGTTAGGGTTAGGGTTAGGGTTCGGGTTCGGGTTAGGGTTAGATTTTGGATTAGGTTTCGTGTTAGGGTTAGGGTTCGGGTTAGGGTTAGGATTCGGGTTAGGGTTAGGGTTAGTGTCAGGGTTAGGGTTCGGATTAGGGTTAGGGTGTTCGGGTTCGGGTTACGGTTAGGGTTAGGGTTAGGGTTCGGTTTCGGGTTAGGGTTAGGGTTAGGGGTTAGGGTCAGGGTTCGGGTTAGGGTTAGGGTTAGGGTTAGGGTTCGAATTAGGCTTCCGGTTAGGGTTCGGGTTAGGGTTCGGGATCGGGTTAGGGTTCGGGTTAGGGTTAGGGTTAGGGTTAGGTTTCGGGTTATGGTTAGGGTTCGGGTTAGGGTTCGGGTTAGGTTTCGGGTTAGGGTTAGGGTTTGGGTTAGGGTTAGGGTTCGGGTTAGGGTTAGGGTCCGGTTAGGGTTAGGGTTAGGGTTCGGGTTCGGGTTAGGTTTAGGGTTCGGGTTAAGGGTAGGTTTCGGGATCGGGTTAGGGTTAGGGTTCGGGTTAGGGTTCAGGTTAGGGTTAGGGTTCGGGATAGGGTTAGGGTTCGGGTTAGGGTTAGGGTTAGGTTTAGGAGGTAGGGTTAGGGTTAGGGTTCGGGTTAGGGTTCGGGTTAGGGTTAGGGTTAGGGGTTAGGGTTCGGTTTGGGTTAGGGTTAGAGTTAGGGTTAGGGTTCGGGTTAGGGTTAGGGTTCGGGTTAGGGTTAGGATTAGTGTTAGGGTTCGTGTTAGGGTTAGGGTTAGGGTTAGGGTTCGGGTTAGGGTTAGGGTTAGGGTTAGGGTTAGGGTTCGGGGTAGGGGTTAGGTTTAGTGTTAGTGTTAGGGTTAGGGTTAAGGTTCGGGGTAGGGTTAGGGTTAAGGTTCGGGTTAGGGTTAGGGTTAGGGTTAGGGTTAGGGTTCTCGTTAGGGTTCGGGTTACGTGCCGGGTTAGGGTTAGGGTTAGTGTTCGGGTTAGGGTTAGGGTTAGGGTTAGGGTTAGGGTTCGGGTTAGGGTTAGGGTTCGTGTTAGGTTTAGGGTTAGGGTCGGGTTCGGGTTAGGGTTAGGGTTCGGGTTAGGGTTTGGGTTAGGGTTAGGATTCGGCTAAGGGGTTAGTGTTCGGGTTCAGGGTAGGGTTAGGGATAGGGTTCCGGTTAAGGTTAGTGTTAGGGTTCGGGTTAGGGTTAGGGTTCGGGTTCGGGTCAGGGATAGTGTTAGGGTTAGGTTTCGGGTTAGGGTTAGGGTTCGGGTTAGGTTTAGGGTTCGGGTTC
Source organism: Urocyon cinereoargenteus (assembly GCA_032313775.1). Lineage (NCBI taxonomy): Eukaryota > Metazoa > Chordata > Mammalia > Carnivora > Canidae > Urocyon > Urocyon cinereoargenteus. The sequence continues at coordinate 1,458,904 of JAVLSZ010000063.1, read as the reverse complement.
GGGTTAGGGTTAGAGTTTGGGTTAGGGTTCGGTTAGGGTTTTGGTTCGGGTTAGGGTTAGGGTTCGGGTTAGAGTTAGGGTTAGTGTTAGGGTTAGGGTTCGGGTTAGGGTTAGGGTTCGGGTTCGGGTTACGGTTAGGGTTAGGGTTAGGGTTCGGTTTCAGGTTAGGGTTAGTGTTAGGGTTAGGGTAAGGGTTAGGCTCAGGGTTCGGGTTAGAGTTAGGGTTAGGGTTAGGGTTCGGGTTAGGGTTAGGGTTCGGGTTAGTGTTAGGGTTCGGGTTAGGGTTAGGGTTAGGGTTAGGGTTCGGGTTCGATTAGGGTTCGGGTTAGGGTTAGGGTTAGTGTTAGGGTTAGGGTTAGGGTTAGGGTTCGGGTTAGGGTTAGGGTTAGTGTTAGGGTTAGCTTTCGGGTTAGGGTTAGGGTTCGGGTTCGGGTTACGGTTAGGTTTAGGGTTCCAATTAAGGTTAGTGTTAGTGTTCGGGTTAGGGTTAGGGTTAGGTTTCGGTTTCGGGTTAGGATTAGTGTTAGTGTTAGGGTTCGGGTTAGGGTTAGGGTTAGTGTTAAGTTTAGGGTTCGGGTTAGGATTAGGGTTCGGGTTCGGGTTACGGTTAGGGTTAGGGTTAGGGTTCGGTTTCGGGTTAGGTTTAGGGTTAGGGTTAGGGTTAGGGTTAGGGTCAGGGTTCGGGTTAGAGTTAGGGTTAGGGTTAGGTTTCGGGTTAGGGTTAGGGTTAGGTTTCGGGTTAGGGTTCGGGTTAGGTTTCGGGTTAGGTTTCGGGTTAGGGTTTGGGTTCGGGTTAGGGTTCGGGTTAGGGTTAGGGTTCGGGTTAGGGTTAGGGTTAGGTTTAGGAGTTAGGGTTAGGGTTAGGGTTCGGGTTAGGGGTAGGTTTAGGGTTAGGGTTAGGGGTCAGGGTTCGGGTTAGGGTTAGGGTTCGGGTTAGGGTTAGGGTTCGGTTTCGGGTTAGGGTTAGAGTTTGGGTTAGGGTTCGGGTTAGGGTTAGGGTTCGGGTTAGGGTTAGGGTTCGGGTTAGGGTTAGGGTTAGTGTTAGGGTTAGCTTTCGGGTTAGGGTTAGGGTTCGGGTTCGGGTTACGGTTAGGGTTAGGGTTAGGGTTCGGTTTCGGGTTAGGGTTAGTGTTAGGGTTAGGGTTAGGCTCAGGGTTCGGGTTAGAGTTAGGGTTAGGGTTAGGGTTCGGGTAGGGTTAGGGTTAGGTTTCGGGTTAGGGTTCGGTTTAGGGTTCGGGTTAGGGTTCGGGTTAGGGTTAGGGTTAGGGTTAGGGTTAAGGTTAGGGTTAGGGTTTGGTTTAGGGTTATTGTTAGGGTTAGGGTTCGGGTTCGATTTAGGGTTCGGGTTAGGGTTAGGGTTCGGGTTAGGGTTAGGGTTAGGGTTAGGGTTCGGGTTCGGGTTAGGGTTAGGGGTAGGGTTAGGGTTAGTGTTAGGGTTAGGGTTAGGGTTAGGGTTCGGGTTTGGTTTAGGGTTAGTGTTAATGTTAGGGTTCAGGTTCGGGTTAGGGTTCGGGTTAGGTTTAGTGTTAGGGTTCGGGTTCGGGTTCGGGTTAGTGTTAGGGGTTAGGATTTGGGTTCGATTTAGGATTAGGTTTCGGGTTAGGGGTAGGGTTCGGGTTAGGGTTCGGGTTAGGGTTAGTGTTAGGGGATAGGGGTAGGGTTAGGGTTCGGGTTAGGGTTAGGGTTAGGGGTAGGGTTAGGTTTCGGGTTCTGGTTAGGGTTAGGTTTCGGGTTAGGTTTAGTGTTAGTGTTAGGGTTAGGTTTCGGGTTAGTGTTAGCGTTAGGGTTAGGGTTCGGGTTTCGGTTAGGGTTAGGGTTCGGGTTAGGGTTCGGGTTAGGGTTAGGTTTAAGTTTCGGGTTAGGGTTAGGGTTAGGGTTAGGGTTCGCGTTAGTGTTAGGTTTAGGGTTAGGGTTCGGGTCAGGTTACGGTTAAGGTTCGGGTTAGGGTTAGGGTTAGGGTTCGCGTTAGGGTTCGGTATAGGGGTCGGGTTAGGGTTAGGGTTAGGGTTCGGATTAGGGTTGGTTTAGGGTTCGGGTTCGGGTTAGGGTTAGGGTTCGGGTTAGGGTTAGGGTTAGGATTCGGGTTCAGGTTAGGGTTAGAGTTCAGGATCCGGTTAGGGTTAGGGTTCGGGTTACGGTTCGGGTTAGGGTTAGGGTTAGGGTTAGGGTTCGGGTTCGGGTTTAGGGTTAGGGTTAGGGTTCAGGTTAGGGTTCGGGTTAGGGTTAGGATTCGGGTAAGGTGTTAGGGTACGGGTTCGGGTTAGGGTTAGGGTTAGGGTTCCGGTTAAGGTTAGGGTTAGGTTTCGGGTTAGGTTTAGGGTTATTGTTAGGGTTAGGGTTAGGTTTCGGATTCGGGTTAGGGTTAGATTTTGCATTAGGGTTCGGGTTAGGGTTAGGGTTCGGGTTAGGGTTAGGGTTCGGGTTAGGGTTAGGGTTAGTGTTAGGGTTAGGGTTCGGATTAGGGTTAGGGTTCGGGTTCGGGTTACGGTTAGGGTTAGGGTTAGGGTTCGGTTTCGGGTTAGGGTTAGGGTTAGGGTCAGGGTTCGGGTTAGGGTTAGGGTTAGGGTTAGGGTTAGGTTTAGGCTTCGGGTTAGGGTTCGGGTTAGGGTTCGGGTTCGGGTTAGGGTTTGGGTTAGGGTTAGGGTTAGGTTTAGGGTTCGGGTTATGGTTAGGGTTCGGGTTAGGGTTCGGGTTAGGTTTCGGGTTAGGTTTAGGGTTTGGGTTAGGGTTAGGGTTCGGTTTAGGGTTAGGGTTCCGGTTAGGGTTAGGGTTAGGGTTCGGGTTCGGGTTAGGGTTAGGGTTCGGGTTAGGGGTAGGTTTCGGGATCGGGTTAGGGTTAGGGTTCGGGTTAGGGTTCGGGTTAGGGTTAGGGTTCGGGATAGGTTTAGGTTTCGGGTTAGGGTTAGGGTTAGGTTTAGGAGGTAGGGTTAGGGTTAGGGTTCGGGTTAGGGTTAGGGTTAGGGTTAGGGGTTAGGGTTCGGGTTAGGGTTAGGGTTAGGGTTAGGGTTAGGGTTAGGGTTCGGGTTAGGGTTAGGGTTCGGGTTAGGGTTAGGTTTAGTGTTCGGGTTAGGGTTAGGGTTAGGGTTCGGGTTAGGGTTAGGGTTCGGTTTCGGGTTAGGGTTAGGGTTCGGGTTAGGGTCGGGTTTGGGTTAGGGTTTGGGTTAGGTTTCGGGTCAGGGTTAGGGTTCGGGTTAGGGTTAGGGTTCGGGTTAGGTTTGGGTTCGGGTTTCGGGTTAGGGTTAGGGTTAGGGTTAGGGTTAGGGTTTGGGTTAGGGTTGTAGGTTAGGGTTCGGGTTAGGGTTCGGGTTAGGGTTAGGGTTAGGGTTAGGGTTCGGGTTAGGGTTAGGGTTCGGGTTAGGGTTAGGGTTAGGGTTCGGGTTAGGGTTAGGGTTGGGTTAGGGTTCGGGTTAGGGTAGGGTTCGGGTGGGTTAGGTCGGGTAGGGTTAGGGTTCGGGGTTAGGGTCGGGTTAGGGTTCGTGTTCGGTTTAGGGTTAGGGTTCGGGTTAGGGTTAGGGTTTGGGTTAGGGTTATGGTTAGGGTTCGGGTTCGGGTTAGGGTTAGGGTTAGGGTTAGGGTTTGCCTCAGGGTTCGGGTTAGAGTTAGGGGTTAGGGTTAGGTTTCAGGTTAGGGTTAGGGTTAGGTTTCGGGTTAGGGTTCGGGTTAGGGTTCGGGTTAGGGTTCGGGTAGGGTTAGGGTTCGGGTTAGGGTTCGGGTTAGGGTTAGGGTTAGGTTTAGGGTTCGGGTTAGGGTTAGGGTTTGGTAGGTTAGGGTTCGGGTTAGGGTTAGGGTTCGGTTAGGGTTAGGGTTAGGGTTAGGGTTCGGGTTAGGGTAGGGTTCGGTTTGGGTTAGGGTTAGGGTCGGTTAGTGTTAGGGTTCGGGTTAGGGTTAGGGTAGGTTAAAGTTCGGGTTCGGGTTAGGGTTCGGGTGAGGGTTAGGGTTAGTGTTAGGGTTAGGGTTAGGGTTAGGGTTCGGGTTTGGTTTAGGGTTAGTGTTAGGTTTAGGGTTCGGGTTCGGTTTAGGGTTCGGGTTAGGGTTAGTGTTAGGGTTCGGGTTGGGGTTCGGGTTAGGGTTAGTGTTAGGGTTTGGGTTCGGGTTAGGGTTAGGTTTCGGGTTAGGGGTAGGGTTCGGGTTCGGGTTAGGGTTAGGGTTCGGGTTAGGGTTCGGGTTAGGATTAGGGTTCGGCTTAGGGTTAGGGTTCGGTTTACGGTTAGGTTAGGTTTAGGAGGTAGGGTTGGGGTTAGGTTTCGTGTTAGGGGTAGGGTTAGGGTTAGGGTTAGGGTTCGGGTTAGGGTTAGGGTTCGGGTTTGGGTTAGGGTTAGGGTTAGGGTTAGGGTTAGGGTTCGGGTTCGAGTTAGGGTTAGGGTTAGGGTTAAGGTTAGGGTTAGGGTTCGGATTAGGGTTAGGGGTAGGGTTCGGGTTAGGGTTCGGGTTTGGGTTAGGGTTAGGTTTAGGGTTAAGGTTAGGGTTCGGGTTAGGGTTCGGGTTAGGGTTATGGTTAGGGTTCGTGTTAGGGTTCGGGTTAGGGTTAGGGTTCGGTTTAGGGTTAGGGTTAGGGTTAGGGTTAGGGTTAGGGGTCGGGATAGGGTTAGGGTTAAGTTTCGGGTTAGGGTTAGGGTTAGGGTTAGGGTTAGGGTTCGCGTTAGGGTTCGGGTTAGGGGTCCGTTTAGGGTTAGGGGTAGGGTTCGGTTTAGCGTTAGGGTTTGGGTTAGGGTTCAGGTTAGGGTTAGGGTTCGGGTTAGTGTTAGGGTTAGGGTTTGGGTTCGGTTTAGGGTTAGGGTTCGGGGTCCGGTTAGGGTTAGGGTTAGGGTTCGGGTTCGGGTTAGGGTTATGGTTAGGGTTAGGGTTAGCGTTCTGGTTAGTGTTAGGGTTCGGGTTAGGGTTAGGGTTCGGGTTCGAGTTCGGGTTAGGGTTATGGTTAGGGTTCGGGTTAGGGTTAGGGTTCGGTTTAGGGTTAGGTTTCGGGTTAGGGTTAGGGTTCGGGTTCGGGTTAGGATTAGGGTTAGGGTTAGGGTTAGTTTTAGGGTTAGGGTTCGGATTAGGGTTAGGGGTAGGGTTCGGGTTAGGGTTCGGGTTCGGGTTAGTGTTAGGGTTAGGGTTAGGGTTAGGGTTCGGGTTAGGGTTCGGGTTAGGGTTAGGGTTAGGGGATAGGGGTAGGGTTAGGGTTCGGGTTAGGATTAGGGTTAGGGGTAGGGTTAGGTTTCGGGTTCGGGTTAGGGTTAGGTTTCGGGTTAGGTTTAGGGTTAGTGTTAGGGATAGGTTTCGGGTTAGTGTTAGGGTTAGGGTTAGGGTTCGGGTTTCGGTTAGGGTTAGGGTTCGGGTTAGGGTTCGGGTTAGGGTTAGGATTAGGTTTCGGGTTAGGGTTAGGGTTAGGGTTAGGGTTCGCGTTAGTGTTAGGGTTAGGGTTAGGGTTCGGGTCAGGTTACGGTTAAGGTTCGGGTTAGGGTTAGGGTTAGGTTTAGGGTTCGCGTTAGGGTTCGGTTTAGGTGTCAGGTTAGGGTTAGGGTTAGGGTTCGGATTAGGGTTAGGGTTAGGGTTCGGGTTCGGGTTAGGGTTAGGGTTCGGGTTACGGTTAGGGTTAGGATTCGTGTTCAGGTTAGGGTTAGAGTTCAGGATCCGGTTAGGGTTAGGGTTCGGGTTACGGTTCGGGTTAGGGTTAGGGTTAGGGTTAGGGTTCGGGTTCGGGTTTAGGGTTAGGGTTAGGGTTCAGGTTAGGGTTCGGGTTAGGGTTAGGATTCGGGTAAGGTGTTAGGGTTCGGGTTCGGGTTCGGGTTAGGGTTAGGGTTCCGGTTAAGGTTAGGGTTAGGTTTCGGGTTAGGGTTAGGGTTATTGTTAGGGTTAGGTTTAGGGTTCGGGTTCGGGTTAGGGTTAGATTTTGGATTAGGTTTCGGGTTAGGGTTAGGGTTCGGGTTAGGGTTAGGGTTCGGGTCAGGGTTAGGGTTAGTGTCAGGGTTAGGGTTCGGATTAGGGTTAGGGTTCGGGTTCGGGTTACGGTTAGGGTTAGGGTTAGGGTTCGGTTTCGGGTTAGGGTTAGGGTTAGGGTTAGGGTCAGGGTTCGGGGTAGGGTTAGGGTTAGGGTTAGGGTTAGGGTTCGGTTTAGGCTTCGGGTTAGGGTTCGGGTTAGGGTTTGGGTTCGGGTTAGGGTTCGGGTTCGGGTTAGGGTTAGGGTTAGGGTTCGGGTTATAGTTAGGGTTCGGGTTAGGGTTCGGGTTAGGTTTCGGGTTAGGGTTAGGGTTTGGGTTAGGGTTAGGGTTCGGGTTAGGGTTAGGGTTCCGGTTAGGGTTAGGGTTAGGATTCGGGTTCGGGTTAGGGTTAGGGTTCGGGTTAGGGGTAGGTTTCGGGATCGGGTTAGGGTTAGGGTTCGGGTTAGGGTTCGGGTTAGGTTTAGGGTTCGGGATAGGTTTAGGGTTCGGGTTAGGTTTAGGGTTAGGTTTAGGAGGTAGGGTTAGTGTTAGGGTTCGGGTTAGGGTTAGGGTTAGGGTTCGGGTTAGGGGTTAGGGTTCGGGTTAGGGTTAGGGTTAGGGTTCGGGTTCGGGTTAGGGTTCGGGTTAGGGTTAGGTTTAGTGTTAGGGTTCGTGTTAGGTTAGGGTTAGGGTTAGGGTTCGGGGTAGGGTTAGGTTTAGGGTTAGGGTTAGGGTTAGGGTTAAGGTTTGGGTTAGGGTTAGGGTTAGGGTTAGGGTTAGGGTTCTCGTTAGGGTTCGGGTTAGGTGCCGGGTTAGGGTTAGGGTTAGTGTTCGGGTTAGGGTTAGGGTTAGGGTTCGGGTTAGGGTTAGGGTTCGGGTTAGGTTTAGGGTTAGGGTCGGGTTCGGGTTAGGGTTTGGTTCGGGTTAGGGTTCGGGTTAGGGTTAGGATTCGGCTAAGGGGTTAGTGTTCGGGTTCGGGGTAGGGTTAGGGTTAGGGTTCCGGTTAAGTTTAGTGTTACCGTTCGGGTTAGGGTTAGGGTTCGGGTTCGGGTCAGGGTTAGTGTTAGGGTTAGGTTTCGGGTTAGGGTTAGGGTTCGTGTTAGGTTTAGGGTTCGGGTTCGGGTTAGGGTTAGAGTTTGGGTTAGGGTTCGGGTTAGGGTTATGGTTCGGGTTAGGTTTAGGGTTCGGGTTAGGGTTAGGGTTAGTGTTAGGTTTAGGGTTCGGGTTAGGGTTAGCGTTCGGGTTTGGGTTACGGTTAGGGTTAGGGTTAGGGTTCGGTTTCGGGTTAGGGTTAGGGTTAGGGTTAGGGTTAGGGTTAGGCTCAGGGTTCGGGTTAGAGTTAGGGTTAGGGTTAGGGTTCGGGTTAGGGTTAGGGTTCGGGTTAGTGTTAGGGTTCGGGTTAGGGTTAGGGTTAGGGTTAGGGTTCGGGTTCGGGTTAGGGTTCGGGTTAGGGTTAGGATTAGTGTTAGGGTTAGGGTTAGGGTTAGGGTTCGGGTTTGGTTTAGGGTTAGTGTTAGGGTTAGGGTTCAGGTTCGGGTTAGGGTTCGGGTTAGGTTTAGTGTTAGGGTTCGGGTTCGGGTTCGGGTTAGGGTTAGTGTTAGGATTTGGGTTCGATTTAGGATTAGGTTTCGGGTTAGGGGTAGGGTTCGGGTTGGGGTTAGGGTTAGGGTTCGGGTTAGGGTTCGGGTTAGGGTTAGGGTTCGGGTTAGGTTTAGTTTCGGTTTAGGGTTAGGGTTAGGTTTAGGAGGTAGGGTTAGGGTTAGGGTTCGGGTTAGGGGTAGGGTTAGGGTTAGGGGTTAGGGTTCGGGTTAGTGTTAGGGTTCGGGTTAGGGTTAGGGTTAGGGTTAGGGTTAGGGTTAGGGTTCGGTTTCGGTTTAGGATTAAGTTTCGGGTTATGGTTAGGGTTAAGGTTCGGGTTAGGGTTAGGGTTAGGGTTTGGGTTAGATTTCTCGTTAGGTTTCGGGTTAGGTGTCGGGTTAGGGTTAGGGTTAGTGTTCGGGTTAGGTTTAGGGTTAGGGTTAGGGTTCGGGTTAGGGTTAGGGTTCGGGTTAGGGTTAGGGTTAAGGTTCGGGTTCAGGTTAGGGTTAGGGTTCTGGTTAGGGTTCGGGTTAGGGTTAGGATTCGGGTAAGGGGTTAGGGTTCGGGTTCGGGGTAGGGTTAGGGTTAGGGTTCCAGTTAAGGTTAGTGTTAGGGTTCGGGTTAGGGTTAGGGTTAGGTTTCGGGTTCGGGTTAGGATTAGTGTTAGTGTTAGCGTTCGGGTTAGGGTTAGGGTTAGTGTTAAGGTTAGGGTTCGGGTTAGGATTAGGGTTCGGGTTCGGGTTACGGTTAGGGTTAGGGTTAGGGTTCGTTTTCGGGTTAGGGTTAGGGTTAGGGTTAGGTTTAGGGTCAGGGTTCGGGTTAGAGTTAGGGTTAGGGTTAGGGTTCGGGTTAGGGTTAGGGTTAGGTTTCGGGTTAGGGTTCGGGTTAGGTTTCGGGTTAGGGTTCGGGTTAGGGTTTGGGTTCGGGTTAGGGTTCGGGTTAGGGTTAGGGTTCGGGTTAGGGTTAGGGTTAGGTTTAGGAGGTAGGGTTAGGGTTAGGGTTCGTGTTATGGGTAGGTTTAGGGTTAGGGTTAGGGGTCAGGGTTTGGGTTAGGGTTAGGGTTCGGGTTAGGGTTAGGGTTCGGGTTAGGGTTAGGGTTCGGTTTCGGGTTAGGATTAGAGTTTGGGTTAGGGTGCGGGTTAGGGTTAGGGTTCGGGTTAGGGTTAGGTTTCGGGTTAGGGTTAGGTTTAGTGTTAGGGTTAGCTTTCGGGTTAGGGTTAGGGTTCGGGTTCGGGTTACGGTTAGGGTTAGTGTTAGGGTTCGGTTTCGGGTTAGGGTTAGGGTTAGGGTTAGGGTTAGGCTCAGGGTTCGGGTTAGAGTTAGGGTTAGGGTTAGGGTTTGGGTAGGGTTAGGGTTAGGTTTCGGGTTAGGGTTCGGGTTAGGGTTCGGGTTAGGGTTCGGGTTAGGGTTAGGGTTCGGGGTTAGGGTTCGGGTTAGGGTTAGGGTTAGGGTTAGGTTTAGGGTTCGGGTTAGGGTTAGGGTTTGGGTTAGGGTTAGGGTTCGGGTTAGGTTTAGGGTACCGGTTAGGGTTAGGGTTAGGGTTCGGGTTCGGGTTAGGGTTAGGTTTCGGGTTAGAGTTAGGGTTCGGGTTAGTGTTAGGTTCGGGTTAGGGTTAGGGTTAGGGTTAAAGTTCGGGTTCGGGTTAGGGTTCGGGTTAGGGTTAGGGTTAGTGTTAGTGTTAGGGTTAGGGTTAGGGTTCGGGTTTGGTTTAGGGTTAGTGTTAGGGTTAGGGTTCGGGTTCGGTTTAGGGTTCGGGTTAGGGTTAGTGTTAGGGTTCGGGTTGGGGTTCGGGTTAGGGTTAGTGTTAGGGTTTGGGTTCGGGTTAGGGTTAGGTTTCGGGTTAGGGGTAGGGTTCGGGTTCGGGTTAGGGTTAGGGTTCGGGTTAAGGTTCGGGTTAGGGTTAGGGTTCGGGTTAGGGTTAGGGTTAGGTTTAGGGTTCGCGTTAGGGTTCGGTTTAGGTGTCAGGTTAGGGTTAGGGTTAGGGTTCGGATTAGGGTTAGGGTTAGGGTTCGGGTTCGGGTTAGGGTTAGGGTTCGGTTTAGGGTTAGGGTTAGGATTCGTGTTCAGGTTAGGGTTAGAGTTCAGGATCCGGTTAGGGTTAGGGTTCGGGTTACGGTTCGGGTTAGGGTTAGGGTTTGGGTTAGGGTTCGGGTTCGGGTTTAGGGTTAGGGTTAGGGTTCAGGTTAGGGTTCGGGTTAGGGTTAGGATTCGGGTAAGGTGTTAGGGTTCGGGTTCGGGTTCGGGTTAGGGTTAGGGTTCCGGTTAAGGTTAGGGTTAGGTTTCGGGTTAGGGTTAGGGTTATTGTTAGGGTTAGGTTTAGGGTTCGGGTTCGGGTTAGGGTTAGATTTTGGATTAGGTTTCGGGTTAGGGTTAGGGTTCGGGTTAGGGTTAGGGTTCGGGTCAGTGTTAGGGTTAGTGTCAGGGTTAGGGTTCGGATTAGGGTTAGGGTTCGGGTTCGGGTTACGGTTAGGGTTAGGGTTAGGGTTCGGTTTCGGGTTAGGGTTAGGGTTAGGGTTAGGGTCAGGGTTCGGGGTAGGGTTAGGGTTAGGGTTAGGGTTAGGGTTCGGTTTAGGCTTCGGGTTAGGTTTCGGGTTAGGGTTTGGGTTCGGGTTAGGGTTCGGGTTAGGGTTAGGGTTAGGGTTCGGTTTCGGGTTAGGGTTAGGGTTAGGGTTAGGGTTAGGCTCAGGGTTCGGGTTAGAGTTAGGGTTAGGGTTAGAGTTTGGGTAGGGTTAGGGTTAGGTTTCGGGTTAGGGTTCGGGTTAGGGTTCGGGTTAGGGTTCGGGTTAGGGTTAGGGTTCGGGTTAGGGTTCGGGTTAGGGTTAGGGTTAGGGTTAGGTTTAGGGTTCGGGTTAGGGTTAGGGTTTGGGTTTTGGGTTAGGGTTAGGGTTCGTGTTAGGTTTAGGGTACCGGTTAGGGTTAGGGTTAGGGTTCGGGTTCGGGTTAGGGTTAGGTTTCGGGTTAGAGTTAGGGTTCGGGTTAGTGTTAGGGTTCGGGTTAGGGTTAGGGTTAGGGTTAAAGTTCGGGGGGGGTTCGGGTTAGGTTTCGGGTTAGGGTTAGGGTTAGTGTTAGGGTTAGGGTTAGGGTTAGGGTTCGGGTTTGGTTTAGGGTTAGTGTTAGGGTTAGGGTTCGGGTTCGGTTTAGGGTTCGGGTTAGGGTTAGTGTTAGGGTTCGGGTTGGGGTTCGGGTTAGGGTTAGTGTTAGGGTTTGGGTTCGGGTTAGGGTTAGGTTTCGGGTTAGGGGTAGGGTTCGGGTTCGGGTTAGGGTTAGGGTTCGGGTTAAGGTTCGGGTTAGGGTTAGGGTTCGGGTTAGGGTTAGGGTTAGGTTTAGGGTTCGCGTTAGGGTTCGGTTTAGGTGTCAGGTTAGGGTTAGGGTTAGGGTTCGGATTAGGGTTAGGGTTAGGGTTCGGGTTCGGGTTAGGGTTAGGGTTCGGTTTAGGGTTAGGGTTAGGATTCGTGTTCAGGTTAGGGTTAGAGTTCAGGATCCGGTTAGGGTTAGGGTTCGGGTTACGGTTCGGGTTAGGGTTAGGGTTAGGGTTAGGGTTCGGGTTCGGGTTTAGGGTTAGGGTTAGGGTTCAGGTTAGGGTTCGGGTTAGGGTTAGGATTCGGGTAAGGTGTTAGGGTTCGGGTTCGGGTTCGGGTTAGGGTTAGAGTTCCGGTTAAGGTTAGGGTTAGGTTTCGGGTTAGGGTTAGGGTTATTGTTAGGGTTAGGTTTAGGGTTCGGGTTCGGGTTAGGGTTAGATTTTGGATTAGGTTTCGGGTTAGGGTTAGGGTTCGGGTTAGGGTTAGGGTTCGGGTCAGGGTTAGGGTTAGTGTCAGGGTTAGGGTTCGGATTAGGGTTAGGGTTCGGGTTCGGGTTACGGTTAGGGTTAGGGTTAGGGTTCGGTTTCGGGTTAGGGTTAGGGTTAGTGTTCGGGTCAGGGTTCGGGGTAGGGTTAGGGTTAGGGTTAGGGTTAGGGTTCGGTTTAGGCTTCGGGTTAGGGTTCGGGTTAGGGTTTGGGTTCGGGTTAGGGTTCGGGTTAGGGTTAGGGTTAGGGTTAGGGTTCGGGTTATAGTTAGGGTTCGGGTTAGGGTTCGGGTTAGGTTTCGGGTTAGGGTTAGGGTTTGGGTTAGGGTTAGGGTTCGGGTTAGGGTTAGGGTTCCGGTTAGGGTTAGGGTTAGGATTCGGGTTCGGGTTAGGGTTAGGGTTCGGGTTAGGGGTAGGTTTCGGGATCGGGTTAGGGTTAGGGTTCGGGTTAGGGTTCGGGTTAGGTTTAGGGTTCGGGATAGGTTTAGGGTTCGGGTTAGGTTTAGGGTTAGGTTTAGGAGGTAGGGTTAGTGTTAGGGTTCGGGTTAGGGTTAGGGTTAGGGTTAGGGGTTAGGGTTCGGGTTAGGGTTAGGGTTAGGGTTAGGGTTCGGGTTCGGGTTCGGGTTAGGGTTAGGGTTAGGTTTAGTGTTAGGGTTCGTGTTAGGGTTAGGGTTAGGGTTAGGGTTCGGGTTAGGGTTAGGGTTAGGGTTAGGGTTCGGGGTAGGGTTAGGTTTAGGGTTAGGGTTAGGGTTAGGGTTAAGGTTTGGGTTAGGGTTAGGGTTAGGGTTAGGGTTAGGGTTCTCGTTAGGGTTCGGGTTAGGTGCCGGGTTAGGGTTAGGGTTAGTGTTCGGGTTAGGGTTAGGGTTAGGGTTAGGGTTCGGGTTAGGGTTAGGGTTCGGGTTAGGTTTAGGGTTAGGGTCGGGTTCGGGTTAGGGTTTGGCTCGGGTTAGGGTTCGGGTTAGGGTTAGGATTCGGCTAAGGGGTTAGTGTTCGGGTTCGGGGTAGGGTTAGGGTTAGGGTTCCGGTTAAGTTTAGTGTTACGGTTCGGGTTAGGGTTAGGGTTCGGGTTCGGGTCAGGGTTAGTGTTAGGGTTAGGTTTCGGGTTAGGGTTAGGGTTCGGGTTAGGTTTAGGGTTCGGGTTCGGGTTAGGGTTAGAGTTTGGGTTAGGGTTCGGGTTAGGGTTATGGTTCGGGTTAGGTTTAGGGTTCGGGTTAGGGTTAGGGTTAGTGTTAGGTTTAGGGTTCGGGTTAGGGTTAGCGTTCGGGTTTGGGTTACGGTTAGGGTTAGGGTTAGGGTTCGGTTTCGGGTTAGGGTTAGGGTTAGGGTTAGGGTTAGGGTTAGGCTCAGGGTTCGGGTTAGAGTTAGGGTTAGGGTTAGGGTTCGGGTTAGGGTTAGGGTTCGGGTTAGTGTTAGGGTTCGGGTTAGGTTTAGGGTTAGGGTTAGGGTTCGGGTTCGGGTTAGGGTTCGGGTTAGGGTTAGGATTAGTGTTAGGGTTAGGGTTAGGGTTAGGGTTCGGGTTTGGTTTAGGGTTAGTGTTAGGGTTAGGGTTCAGGTTCGGGTTAGGGTTCGGGTTAGGTTTAGTGTTAGGGTTCGGGTTCGGGTTCGGGTTAGGGTTAGTGTTAGGATTTGGGTTCGATTTAGGATTAGGTTTCGGGTTAGGGGTAGGGTTCGGGTTGGTGTTAGGGTTAGGGTTCGGGTTAGGGTTCGGGTTAGGGTTCGGGTTAGGGTTAGTTTCGGTTTAGGGTTAGGGTTAGGTTTAGGAGGTAGGGTTAGGGTTAGGGTTCGGGTTAGGGGTAGGGTTAGGGTTAGGGGTTAGGGTTCGGGTTAGTGTTAGGGTTCGGGTTAGGGTTAGGGTTAGGGTTAGGGTTAGGGTTAGGGTTCGGGTTCGGTTTAGGATTAAGGTTCGGGTTATGGTTAGGGTTAAGGTTCGGGTTAGGGTTAGGGTTAGGGTTTGGGTTAGATTTCTCGTTAGGTTTCGGGTTAGGTGTCGGGTTAGGGTTAGGGTTAGTGTTCGGGTTAGGTTTAGGGTTAGGGTTAGGGTTCGGATTAGGGTTAGGGTTCGGGTTAGGGTTAGGGTTAAGGTTCGGGTTCAGGTTAGGATTAGGGTTCTGGTTAGGGTTCGGGTTAGGGTTAGGATTCGGGTAAGGGGTTAGGGTTCGGGTTCGGGGTAGGGTTAGGGTTAGGGTTCCAGTTAAGCTTAGTGTTAGGGTTCGGGTTAGGGTTAGGGTTAGGTTTCGGGTTCGGGTTAGGATTAGTGTTAGTGTTAGCGTTCGGGTTAGGGTTAGGGTTAGTGTTAAGGTTAGGGTTCGGGTTAGGATTAGGGTTCGGGTTCGGGTTACGGTTAGGGTTAGGGTTAGGGTTCGTTTTCGGGTTAGGGTTAGGGTTAGGGTTAGGTTTAGGGTCAGGGTTCGGGTTAGAGTTAGGGTTAGGGTTAGGGTTCGGGTTAGGGTTAGGGTTAGGTTTCGGGTTAGGGTTCGGGTTAGGTTTCGGGTTAGGGTTCGGGTTAGGGTTTGGGTTCGGGTTAGGGTTCGGGTTAGGGTTAGGGTTCGGGTTAGGGTTAGGGTTAGGGTTAGGGTTAGGATTAGTGTTAGGGTTAGGGTTAGGGTTAGGGTTCGTGTTTGGTTTAGGGTTAGTGTTAGGGTTAGGGTTCAGGTTCGGGTTAGGGTTCGGGTTAGGTTTAGTGTTAGGGTTCGGGTTCGGGTTCGGGTTAGGGTTAGTGTTAGGATTTGGGTTCGATTTAGGATTAGGTTTCGGGTTAGGGGTAGGGTTCGGGTTGGTGTTAGGGTTAGGGTTCGGGTTAGGGTTCGGGTTAGGGTTCGGGTTAGGGTTAGTTTCGGTTTAGGGTTAGGGTTAGGTTTAGGAGGTAGGGTTAGGGTTAGGGTTCGGGTTAGGGGTAGGGTTAGGGTTAGGGGTTAGGGTTCGGGTTAGTGTTAGGGTTCGGGTTAGGGTTAGGGTTAGGGTTAGGGTTAGGGTTAGGGTTCGGGTTCGGTTTAGGATTAAGGTTCGGGTTATGGTTAGGGTTAAGGTTCGGGTTAGGGTTAGGGTTAGGGTTTGGGTTAGATTTCTCGTTAGGTTTCGGGTTAGGTGTCGGGTTAGGGTTAGGGTTAGTGTTCGGGTTAGGTTTAGGGTTAGGGTTAGGGTTCGGATTAGGGTTAGGGTTCGGGTTAGGGTTAGGGTTAAGGTTCGGGTTCAGGTTAGGATTAGGGTTCTGGTTAGGGTTCGGGTTAGGGTTAGGATTCGGGTAAGGGGTTAGGGTTCGGGTTCGGGGTAGGGTTAGGGTTAGGGTTCCAGTTAAGCTTAGTGTTAGGGTTCGGGTTAGGGTTAGGGTTAGGTTTCGGGTTCGGGTTAGGATTAGTGTTAGTGTTAGCGTTCGGGTTAGGGTTAGGGTTAGTGTTAAGGTTAGGGTTCGGGTTAGGATTAGGGTTCGGGTTCGGGTTACGGTTAGGGTTAGGGTTAGGGTTCGTTTTCGGGTTAGGGTTAGGGTTAGGGTTAGGTTTAGGGTCAGGGTTCGGGTTAGAGTTAGGGTTAGGGTTAGGGTTCGGGTTAGGGTTAGGGTTAGGTTTCGGGTTAGGGTTCGGGTTAGGTTTCGGGTTAGGGTTCGGGTTAGGGTTTGGGTTCGGGTTAGGGTTCGGGTTAGGGTTAGGGTTCGGGTTAGGGTTAGGGTTAGGTTTAGGAGGTAGGGTTAGGGTTAGGGTTCGGGTTAGGGGTAGGTTTAGGGTTAGGGTTAGGGGTCAGGGTTCGGGTTAGGGTTAGGGTTCGGGTTAGGGTTAGGGTTCGGGTTAGGGTTAGGGTTCGGTTTCGGGTTAGGGTTAGAGTTTGGGTTAGGGTGCGGGTTAGGGTTAGGGTTCGGGTTAGGGTTAGGGTTCGGGTTAGGGTTAGGGTTAGTGTTAGGGTTAGCTTTCGGGTTAGGGTTAGGGTTCGGGTTCGGGTTACGGTTAGGGTTAGGGTTAGGGTTCGGTTTCGGGTTAGGGTTAGGGTTAGGGTTAGGGTTAGGCTCAGGGTTCGGGTTAGAGTTAGGGTTAGGGTTAGGGTTTGGTAGGGTTAGGGTTAGGTTTCGGGTTAGGGTTCGGGTTAGGGTTCGGGTTAGGGTTCGGGTTAGGGTTAGGGTTCGGGTTAGGGTTCGGGTTAGGGTTAGGGTTAGGGTTAGGTTTAGGGTTCGGGTTAGGGTTAGGGTTTGGGTTAGGGTTAGGGTTCGGGTTAGGTTTAGGGTACCGGTTAGGGTTAGGGTTAGGGTTCGGGTTCGGGTTAGGGTTAGGTTTCGGGTTAGAGTTAGGGTTCGGGTTAGTGTTAGGGTTCGGGTTAGGGTTAGGGTTAGGGTTAAAGTTCGGGTTCGGGTTAGGGTTCGGGTTAGGGTTAGGGTTAGTGTTAGGGTTAGGGTTAGGGTTAGGGTTCGGGTTTGGTTTAGGGTTAGTGTTAGGGTTAGGGTTCGGGTTCGGTTTAGGGTTCGGGTTAGGGTTAGTGTTAGGGTTCGGGTTGGGGTTCGGGTTAGGGTTAGTGTTAGGGTTTGGGTTCGGGTTAGGGTTAGGTTTCGGGTTAGGGGTCGGGTTCGGGTTCGGGTTAGGGTTAGGGTTCGGGTTAAGGTTCGGGTTAGGGTTAGGGTTCGGGTTAGGGTTAGGGTTCTGGTTCGGGTTAGGGTTAGGTTTAGGAGGTAGGGTTAGGGTTAGGTTTCGGGTTAGGGGTAGGGTTAGGGTTAGGGTTTAGGGTTCGGGTTAGGGTTAGGTTTCGGGTTCGGGTTAGGGTTAGGTTTCGGGTTAGGTTTAGGGTTAGTGTTAGGGATAGGTTTCGGGTTAGTGTTAGGGTTAGGGTTAGGGTTCGGGTTTCGGTTAGGGTTAGGGTTCGGGTTAGGGTTCGGGTTAGGGTTAGGATTAGGTTTCGGGTTAGGGTTAGGGTTAGGGTTAGGGTTCGCGTTAGTGTTAGGGTTAGGGTTAGGGTTCGGGTCAGGTTACGGTTAAGGTTCGGGTTAGGGTTAGCGTTAGGTTTAGGGTTCGCGTTAGGGTTCGGTTTAGGTGTCAGGTTAGGGTTAGGGTTAGGGTTCGGATTAGGGTTAGGGTTAGGGTTCGGGTTCGGGTTAGGGTTAGGGTTCGGGTTAGGGTTAGGGTTAGGATTCGTGTTCAGGTTAGGGTTAGAGTTCAGGATCCGGTTAGGGTTAGGGTTCGGGTTACGGTTCGGGTTAGGGTTAGGGTTAGGGTTAGGGTTCGGGTTCGGGTTTAGGGTTAGGGTTAGGGTTCAGGTTAGGGTTCGGGTTAGGGTTAGGATTCGGGTAAGGTGTTAGGGTTCGGGTTCGGGTTCGGGTTAGGGTTAGGGTTCCGGTTAAGGTTAGGGTTAGGTTTCGGGTTAGGGTTAGGGTTATTGTTAGGGTTAGGTTTAGGGTTCGGGTTCGGGTTAGGGTTAGATTTTGGATTAGGTTTCGGGTTAGGGTTAGGGTTCGGGTTAGGGTTAGGGTTCGGGTCAGGGTTAGGGTTAGTGTCAGGGTTAGGGTTCGGATTAGGGTTAGGGTTCGGGTTCGGGTTACGGTTAGGGTTAGTGTTAGGGTTCGGTTTCGGGTTAGGGTTAGGGTTAGGGTTAGGGTCAGGGTTCGGGGTAGGGTTAGGGTTAGGGTTAGGGTTAGGGTTCGGTTTAGGCTTCGGGTTAGGGTTCGGGTTAGGGTTCGGGTTCGGGTTAGGGTTCGGGTTAGGGTTAGGGTTCGGGTTATAGTTAGGGTTCGGGTTAGGGTTCGGGTTAGGTTTCGGGTTAGGGTTAGGGTTTGGGTTAGGGTTAGGGTTCGGGTTAGGGTTAGGGTTCGGGTTAGGGTTCGGGTTAGGTTTCGGGTTAGGGTTAGGGTTTGGGTTAGGGTTAGGGTTCGGGTTAGGGTTAGGGTTCCGGTTAGGGTTAGGGTTAGGATTCGGGTTCGGGTTAGGGTTAGGGTTCGGGTTAGGGGTAGGTTTCGGGATCGGGTTAGGGTTAGGGTTCGGGTTAGGGTTCGGGTTAGGGTTAGGGTTCGGGTTAGGTTTAGGGTTCGGGTTAGGTTTAGGGTTAGGTTTAGGAGGTAGGGTTAGTGTTAGGGTTCGGGTTAGGGTTAGGGTTAGGGCTAGGGTTAGGGGTTAGGGTTCGGGTTAGGGTTAGGGTTCGGGTTAGTGTTAGGGTTCGGGTTAGGTTTAGGGTTAGGGTTAGGGTTCGGGTTCGGGTTAGGGTTCGGGTTAGGGTTAGGATTAGTGTTAGGGTTAGGGTTAGGGTTAGGGTTCGGGTTTGGTTTAGGGTTAGTGTTAGGGTTAGGGTTCAGGTTCGGGTTAGGGTTCGGGTTAGGTTTAGTGTTAGGGTTCGGGTTCGGGTTCGGGTTAGGGTTAGTGTTAGGATTTGGGTTCGATTTAGGATTAGGTTTCGGGTTAGGGGTAGGGTTCGGGTTGGGGTTAGGGTTAGGGTTCGGGTTAGGGTTCGGGTTAGGGTTCGGGTTAGGGTTAATTTCGGTTTAGGGTTAGGGTTAGGTTTAGGAGGTAGGGTTAGGGTTAGGGTTCGGGTTAGGGGTAGGGTTAGGGTTAGGGGTTAGGGTTCGGGTTAGTGTTAGGGTTCGGGTTAGGGTTAGGGTTAGGGTTAGGGTTAGGATTAGGGTTCGGGTTCGGTTTAGGATTAAGGTTCGGGTTATGGTTAGGGTTAAGGTTCGGGTTAGGGTTAGGGTTAGGGTTTGGGTTAGATTTCTCGTTAGGTTTCGGGTTAGGTGTCGGGTTAGGGTTAGGGTTAGTGTTCGGGTTAGGTTTAGGGTTAGGGTTAGGGTTCGGATTAGGGTTAGGGTTCGTGTTAGGGTTAGGGTTAAGGTTCGGGTTCAGGTTAGGGTTAGGGTTCTGGTTAGGGTTCGGGTTAGGGTTAGGATTTGGGTAAGGGGTTAGGGTTCGGGTTCGGGGTAGGGTTAGGGTTAGGGTTCCAGTTAAGCTTAGTGTTAGGGTTCGGGTTAGGGTTAGGGTTAGGTTTCGGGTTCGGGTTAGGATTAGTGTTAGTGTTAGCGTTCGGGTTAGGGTTAGGGTTAGTGTTAAGGTTAGGGTTCGGGTTAGGATTAGGGTTCGGGTTCGGGTTACGGTTAGGGTTAGGGTTAGGGTTCGTTTTCGGGTTAGGGTTAGGGTTAGGTTTAGGTTTAGGGTCAGGGTTCGGGTTAGAGTTAGGGTTAGGGTTAGGGTTCGGGTTAGGGTTAGGGTTAGGTTTCGGGTTAGGGTTCGGGTTAGGTTTCGGGTTAGGGTTCGGGTTAGGGTTTGGGTTCGGGTTAGGGTTCGGGTTAGGGTTAGGGTTCGGGTTAGGGTTAGGGTTAGGTTTAGGAGGTAGGGTTAGGGTTAGGGTTCGGGTTAGGGGTAGGTTTAGGGTTAGGGTTAGGGGTCAGGGTTCGGGTTAGGGTTAGGGTTCGGGTTAGGGTTAGGGTTCGGGTTAGGGTTAGGGTTCGGTTTCGGGTTAGGGTTAGAGTTTGGGTTAGGGTGCGGGTTAGGGTTAGGGTTCGGGTTAGGGTTAGGGTTCGGGTTAGGGTTAGGGTTAGTGTTAGGGTTAGCTTTCGGGTTAGGGTTAGGGTTCGGGTTCGGGTTACGGTTAGGGTTAGGGTTAGGGTTCGGTTTCGGGTTAGGGTTAGGGTTAGGGTTAGGGTTAGGGTTAGGCTCAGGGTTCGGGTTAGAGTTAGGGTTAGGGTTAGGGTTTGGGTAGGGTTAGGGTTAGGTTTCGGGTTAGGGTTCGGGTTAGGGTTCGGGTTAGGGTTCGGGTTAGGGTTAGGGTTCGGGTTAGGGTTCGGGTTAGGGTTAGGGTTAGGGTTAGGTTTAGGGTTCGGGTTAGGGTTAGGGTTTGGGTTAGGGTTAGGGTTCGGGTTAGGTTTAGGGTACCGGTTAGGGTTAGGGTTAGGGTTCGGGTTCGGGTTAGGGTTAGGTTTCGGGTTAGAGTTAGGGTTCGGGTTAGTGTTAGGGTTCGGGTTAGGGTTAGGGTTAGGGTTAAAGTTCGGGTTCGGGTTAGGGTTCGGGTTAGGGTTAGGGTTAGGGTTAGTGTTTGGGTTAGGGTTAGGGTTAGGGTTCGGGTGTGGTTTAGGGTTAGTGTTAGGGTTAGGGTTCGGGTTCGGTTTAGGGTTCGGGTTAGGGTTAGTGTTAGGGTTCGGGTTGGGGTTCGGGTTAGGGTTAGTGTTAGGGTTTGGGTTCGGGTTAGGGTTAGGTTTCGGGTTAGGGGTAGGGTTCGTGTTCGGGTTAGGGTTAGGGTTCGGGTTAAGGTTCGGGTTAGGGTTAGGGTTCGGGTTAGGGTTAGGGTTCTGGTTCGGGTTAGGGTTAGGTTTAGGAGGTAGGGTTAGGGTTAGGTTTCGGGTTAGGGGTAGGGTTAGGGTTAGGGGTTAGGGTTCGGGTTAGGGTTAGGTTTCGGGTTCGGGTTAGGGTTAGGTTTCGGGTTAGGTTTAGGGTTAGTGTTAGGGATAGGTTTCGGGTTAGTGTTAGGGTTAGGGTTAGGGTTCGGGTTTCGGTTAGGGTTAGGGTTCGGGTTAGGGTTCGGGTTAGGGTTAGGGTTAGGGGATAGGGGTAGGGTTAGGGTTCGGGTTAGGGTTAGGGTTAGGGGTAGGGTTAGGTTTCGGGTTCGGGTTAGGGTTAGGTTTCGGGTTAGGTTTAGGGTTAGTGTTAGGGATAGGTTTCGGGTTAGTGTTAGGGTTAGGGTTAGGGTTCGGGTTTCGGTTAGGGTTAGGGTTCGGGTTAGGGTTCGGGTTAGGGTTAGGATTAGGTTTCGGGTTAGGGTTAGGGTTAGGGTTAGGGTTCGCGTTAGTGTTAGGGTTAGGGTTAGGGTTCGGGTCAGGTTACGGTTAAGGTTCGGGTTAGGGTTAGGGTTAGGTTTAGGGTTCGCGTTAGGGTTCGGTTTAGGTGTCAGGTTAGGGTTAGGGTTAGGGTTCGGATTAGGGTTAGGGTTAGGGTTCGGGTTCGGGTTAGGGTTAGGGTTCGGGTTAGGGTTAGGGTTAGGATTCGTGTTCAGGTTAGGGTTAGAGTTCAGGATCCGGTTAGGGTTAGGGTTCGGGTTACGGTTCGTGTTAGGGTTAGGGTTAGGGTTAGGGTTCGGGTTCGGGTTTAGGGTTAGGGTTAGGGTTCAGGTTAGGGTTCGGGTTAGGGTTAGGATTCGGGTAAGGGGTTAGGGTTCGGGTTCGGGTTCGGGTTAGGGTTAGGGTTCCGGTTAAGGTTAGGGTTAGGTTTCGGGTTAGGGTTAGGGTTATTGTTAGGGTTAGGTTTAGGGTTCGGGTTCGGGTTAGGGTTAGATTTTGGATTAGGTTTCGGGTTAGGGTTAGGGTTCGGGTTAGGGTTAGGGTTCGGGTCAGGGTTAGGGTTAGTGTCAGGGTTAGGGTTCGGATTAGGGTTAGGGTTCGGGTTCGGGTTACGGTTAGGGTTAGGGTTAGGGTTCGGTTTCGGGTTAGGGTTAGGGTTAGGGTTAGGGTCAGGGTTCGGGGTAGGGTTAGGGTTAGGGTTAGGGTTAGGGTTCGGTTTAGGCTTCGGGTTAGGGTTCGGGTTAGGGTTCGGGTTCGGGTTAGGGTTCGGGTTAGGGTTAGGGTTAGGGTTAGGGTTCGGGTTATAGTTAGGGTTCGGGTTAGGGTTCGGGTTAGGTTTCGGGTTAGGGTTAGGGTTTGGGTTAGGGTTAGGGTTCGGGTTAGGGTTAGGGTTCGGGTTAGGGTTCGGGTTAGGTTTCGGGTTAGGGTTAGGGTTTGGGTTAGGGTTAGGGTTCGGGTTAGGGTTAGGGTTCCGGTTAGGGTTAGGGTTAGGATTCGGGTTCGGGTTAGGGTTAGGGTTCGGGTTAGGGGTAGGTTTCGGGATCGGGTTAGGGTTAGGGTTCGGGTTAGGGTTCGGGTTAGGGTTAGGGTTCGGGATAGGTTTAGGGTTCGGGTTAGGTTTAGGGTTAGGTTTAGGAGGTAGGGTTAGTGTTAGGGTTCGGGTTAGGGTTAGGGTTAGGGTTAGGGTTAGGGGTTAGGGTTCGGGTTAGGGTTAGGGTTAGGGTTAGGGTTCGGGTTCGGGTTAGGGTTCGGGTTAGGGTTAGGTTTAGTGTTAGGGTTCGTGTTAGGGTTAGGGTTAGGGTTAGGGTTCGGGTTAGGGTTAGGGTTAGGGTTAGGGTTCGGGGTAGGGTTAGGTTTAGGGTTAGGGTTAGGGTTAGGTTTAAGGTTTGGGTTAGGGTTAGGGTTAGGGTTAGGGTTAGGGTTCTCGTTAGGGTTCGGGTTAGGTGCCGGGTTAGGGTTAGGGTTAGTGTTCGGGTTAGGGTTAGGGTTAGGGTTAGGGTTCGGGTTAGGGTTAGGGTTCGGGTTAGGTTTAGGGTTAGGGTCGGGTTCGGGTTACGGTTTGGTTCGGGTTAGGGTTCGGGTTAGGGTTAGGATTCGGCTAAGGGGTTAGTGTTCGGGTTCGGGGTAGGGTTAGGGTTAGGGTTCCGGTTAAGTTTAGTGTTACGGTTCGGGTTAGGGTTAGGGTTCGGGTTCGGGTCAGGGTTAGTGTTAGGGTTAGGTTTCGGGTTAGGGTTAGGGTTCGGGTTAGGTTTAGGGTTCGGGTTCGTGTTAGGGTTAGAGTTTGGGTTAGGGTTCGGGTTAGGGTTATGGTTCGGGTTAGGTTTAGGGTTCGGGTTAGGGTTAGGGTTAGTGTTAGGTTTAGGGTTCGGGTTAGGGTTAGCGTTCGTGTTTGGGTTACGGTTAGGGTTAGGGTTAGGGTTCGGTTTCGGGTTAGGATTAGGGTTAGGGTTAGGGTTAGGGTTAGGCTCAGGGTTCGGGTTAGAGTTAGGGTTAGGGTTAGGGTTAGGGTTCGGGTTAGGGTTAGGGTTCGGGTTAGTGTTAGGGTTCGGGTTAGGGTTAGGGTTAGGGTTAGGGTTCGGGTTCGGGTTAGGGTTCGGGTTAGGGTTAGGATTAGTGTTAGGGTTAGGGTTAGGGTTAGGGTTCGGGTTTGGTTTAGGGTTAGTGTTAGGGTTAGGGTTCAGGTTCGGGTTAGGGTTCGGGTTAGGTTTAGTGTTAGGGTTCGGGTTCGGGTTCGGGTTAGGGTTAGTGTTAGGATTTGGGTTCGATTTAGGATTAGGTTTCGGGTTAGGGGTAGGGTTCGGGTTGGGGTTAGGGTTAGGGTTCGGGTTAGGGTTCGGGTTAGGGTTAGGGTTCGGGTTAGGGTTAGTTTCGGTTTAGGGTTAGGGTTAGGTTTAGGAGGTAGGGTTAGGGTTAGGGTTCGGGTTAGGGGTAGGGTTAGGGTTAGGGTTAGGGGTTAGGGTTCGGGTTAGTGTTAGGGTTCGGGTTAGGGTTAGGGTTAGGGTTAGGGTTAGGGTTAGGGTTCGGGTTCGGTTTAGGATTAAGGTTCGGGTTATGGTTAGGGTTAAGGTTCGGGTTAGGGTTAGGGTTAGGGTTTGGGTTAGATTTCTCGTTAGGTTTCGGGTTAGGTGTCGGGTTAGGGTTAGGGTTAGTGTTCGGGTTAGGTTTAGGGTTAGGGTTAGGGTTCGGGTTAGGGTTAGGGTTCGGGTTAGGGTTAGGGTTAAGGTTCGGGTTCAGGTTAGGGTTAGGGTTCTGGTTAGGGTTCGGGTTAGGGTTAGGATTCGGGTAAGGGGTTAGGGTTCGGGTTCGGGGTAGGGTTAGGGTTAGGGTTCCAGTTAAGGTTAGTGTTAGGGTTCGGGTTAGGGTTAGGGTTAGGTTTCGGGTTCGGGTTAGGATTAGTGTTAGTGTTAGCGTTCGGGTTAGGGTTAGGGTTAGTGTTAAGGTTAGGGTTCGGGTTAGGATTAGGGTTCGGGTTCGGGTTACGGTTAGGGTTAGGGTTAGGGTTCGTTTTCGGGTTAGGGTTAGGGTTAGGGTTAGGGTCAGGGTTCGGGTTAGAGTTAGGGTTAGGGTTAGGGTTCGGGTTAGGGTTAGGGTTAGGTTTCGGGTTAGGGTTCGGGTTAGGTTTCGGGTTAGGGTTCGGGTTAGGGTTTGGGTTCTGGTTAGGGTTCGGGTTACGGTTAGCGTTCGGGTTAGGGTTAGGGTTAGGTTTAGGAGGTAGGGTTAGGGTTAGGGTTCGGGTTAGGGGTAGGTTTAGGGTTAGGGTTAGGGGTCAGGGTTCGGGTTAGGGTTAGGGTTCGGGTTAGGGTTAGGGTTCGGGTTAGGGTTAGGGTTCGGTTTCGGGTTAGGGTTAGAGTTTGGGTTAGGGTGCGGGTTAGGGTTAGGGTTCGGGTTAGGGTTAGGGTTCGGGTTAGGGTTAGGGTTAGTGTTAGGGTTAGCTTTCGGGTTAGGGTTAGGGTTCGGGTTCGGGTTACGGTTAGGGTTAGGGTTAGGGTTCGGTTTCGGGTTAGGGTTAGGGTTAGGGTTAGGGTTAGGCTCAGGGTTCGGGTTAGAGTTAGGGTTAGGGTTAGGGTTTGGGTAGGGTTAGGGTTAGGTTTCGGGTTAGGGTTCGGGTTAGGGTTCGGGTTAGGGTTCGGGTTAGGGTTAGGGTTCGGGTTAGGGTTCGGGTTAGGGTTAGGGTTAGGGTTAGGTTTAGGGTTCGGGTTAGGGTTAGGGTTTGGGTTAGGGTTAGGGTTCGGGTTAGGTTTAGGGTACCGGTTAGGGTTAGGGTTAGGGTTCGGGTTCGGGTTAGGGTTAGGTTTCGGGTTAGAGTTAGGGTTCGGGTTAGTGTTAGGGTTCGGGTAAGGGTTAGGGTTAGGGTTAAAGTTCGGGTTCGGGTTAGGGTTCGGGTTAGGGTTAGGGTTAGTGTTAGGGTTAGGGTTAGGGTTAGGGTTCGGGTTTGGTTTAGGGTTAGTGTTAGTGTTCGGGTTCGGTTTAGGGTTCGGGTTAGGGTTAGTGTTAGGGTTCGGGTTGGGGTTCGGGTTAGGGTTAGTGTTAGGGTTTGGGTTCGGGTTAGGGTTAGGTTTCGGGTTAGGGGTAGGGTTCGGGTTCGGGTTAGGGTTAGGGTTCGGGTTAGGGTTCGGGTTAGGGTTAGGGTTCGGGTTAGGGTTAGGGTTCTGGTTCGGGTTAGGGTTAGGTTTAGGAGGTAGGGTTAGGGTTAGGTTTCGGGTTAGGGGTAGGGTTAGGGTTAGGGGTTAGGGTTCGGGTTAGGGTTAGGGTTCGGGTTTGGGTTAGGGTTAGGTTTAGGGTTAGGGTTAAGGTTCGGGTTCGAGTTAGGTTTAGGGTTAGGTTTAAGGTTAGGGTTAGGGTTCGGATTAGGTTTAGGGGTAGGGTTCGGGTTAGGGTTCGGGTTTGGTTTAGGGTTAGGTTTAGGGTTAAAGTTAGGGTTCGGGTTAGGGTTCGGTTTAGGGTTATGGTTAGGGTTCGGGTTAGGGTTCGGGTTAGGGTTAGGGTTCGGTTTAGGGTTAGGGTTAGGGTTAGGGTTAGGGTTAGGGTTAGGGTTCGGGTTAGTGTTGGGTTAAGTTTCGGGTTAGGGTTAGGGTTAGGGTTAGTGTTAGGGTTCGCGTTAGGGTTCGGTTTAGGTGTCGGTTTAGGGTTAGGAGTAGGGTTCGGGTTAGCGTTAGGGTTTGGGTTAGGGTTCAGGTTAGGGTTAAGATTCGGGTTAGTGTTAGGGTTAGGGTTTGGGTTCGGTTTAGGGTTAGGGTTCGGGGTCCGGTTAGGGTTAGGGTTAGGGTTCGGGTTCGGGTTAGTGTTATGGTTAGGGTTAGGTTTAGCGTTCTGGTTAGTGTTAGGGTTCGGGTTAGGGTTAGGGTTCGGGTTCGGGTTCGGGTTAGGGTTATGGTTAGGGTTCAGGTTAGGGTTAGGGTTCGGTTTAGGGTTAGGTTTCGGGTTAGGGTTAGGGTTCGGGTTTGGGTTAGGATTAGGGTTAGGGTTAGGGTTAGGGTTAGTTTTAGGGTTAGGGTTCGGATTAGGGTTAGGGGTAGGTTTCGGGTTAGGGTTCGGGTTCGGGATAGTGTTAGGGTTAGGGTTAGGGTTAGGGTTCGGGTTAGGGTTCGGGTTTCGGTTAGGGTTAGGGTTCGGGTTAGGGTTCGGGTTAGGGTTAGGGTTAGGTTTCGGGTTAGGGTTAGGGTTAGGGTTAGGGTTCGCGTTAGTGTTAGGGTTAGGGTTAGGGTTCGGGTCAGGTTACGGTTAAGTTTCGGGTTAGGGTTAGGGTTAGGGTTAGGGTTCGCGTTAGGGTTCGGTTTAGGGGTCGGGTTAGGGTTAGGGTTAGGGTTCGGATTAGGGTTAGGGTTAGGGTTCGGGTTCGGGTTAGGGTTAGGGTTCGGGTTAGGGTTAGGGTTAGGATTCGGGTTCAGGTTAGGGTTAGAGTTCAGGATCCGGTTAGGGTTAGGGTTCGGGTTACGGTTCGTGTTAGGGTTAGGGTTAGGGTTAGGGTTCGGGTTCGGGTTTAGGGTTAGGGTTAGGGTTCAGGTTAGGGTTCGGGTTAGGGTTAGGATTCGGGTAAGGGGTTAGGGTTCGGGTTCGGGTTCGGGTTAGGGTTAGGGTTCCGGTTAAGGTTAGGGTTAGGTTTCGGGTTAGGGTTAGGGTTATTGTTAGGGTTAGGTTTAGGGTTCGGGTTCGGGTTAGGGTTAGATTTTGGATTAGGTTTCGGGTTAGGGTTAGGGTTCGGGTTAGGGTTAGGGTTCGGGTCAGGGTTAGGGTTAGTGTCAGGGTTAGGGTTCGGATTAGGGTTAGGGTTCGGGTTCGGGTTACGGTTAGGGTTAGGGTTAGGGTTCGGTTTCGGGTTAGGGTTAGGGTTAGGGTTAGGGTCAGGGTTCGGGGTAGGGTTAGGGTTAGGGTTAGGGTTAGGGTTCGGTTTAGGCTTCGGGTTAGGGTTCGGGTTAGGGTTCGGGTTCGGGTTAGGTTCGGGTTAGGGTTAGGGTTAGGGTTAGGGTTCGGGTTATAGTTAGGGTTCGGGTTAGGGTTCGGGTTAGGTTTCGGGTTAGGGTTAGGGTTTGGGTTAGGGTTAGGGTTCGGGTTAGGGTTAGGGTTCGGGTTAGGGTTCGGGTTAGGTTTCGGGTTAGGGTTAGGGTTTGGGTTAGGGTTAGGGTTCGGGTTAGGGTTAGGGTTCCGGTTAGGGTTAGGGTTAGGATTCGGGTTCGGGTTAGGGTTAGGGTTCGGGTTAGGGGTAGGTTTCGGGATCGGGTTAGGGTTAGGGTTCGGGTTAGGGTTCGGGTTAGGGTTAGGGTTCGGGATAGGTTTAGGGTTCGGGTTAGGTTTAGGGTTAGGTTTAGGAGGTAGGGTTAGTGTTAGGGTTCGGGTTAGGGTTAGGGTTAGGGTTAGGGTTAGGGGTTAGGGTTCGGGTTAGGGTTAGGGTTAGGGTTAGGGTTCGGGTTCGGGTTAGGGTTCGGGTTAGGGTTAGGTTTAGTGTTAGGGTTCGTGTTAGGGTTAGGGTTAGGGTTAGGGTTCGGGTTAGGGTTAGGGTTAGGGTTAGGGTTCGGGGTAGGGTTAGGTTTAGGGTTAGGGTTAGGGTTAGGTTTAAGGTTTGGGTTAGGGTTAGGGTTAGGGTTAGGGTTAGGGTTCTCGTTAGGGTTCGGGTTAGGTGCCGGGTTAGGGTTAGGGTTAGTGTTCGGGTTAGGGTTAGGGTTAGGGTTAGGGTTCGGGTTAGGGTTAGGGTTCGGGTTAGGTTTAGGGTTAGGGTCGGGTTCGGGTTACGGTTTGGTTCGGGTTAGGGTTCGGGTTAGGGTTAGGATTCGGCTAAGGGGTTAGTGTTCGGGTTCGGGGTAGGGTTAGGGTTAGGGTTCCGGTTAAGTTTAGTGTTACGGTTCGGGTTAGGGTTAGGGTTCGGGTTCGGGTCAGGGTTAGTGTTAGGGTTAGGTTTCGGGTTAGGGTTAGGGTTCGGGTTAGGTTTAGGGTTCGGGTTCGTGTTAGGGTTAGAGTTTGGGTTAGGGTTCGGGTTAGGGTTATGGTTCGGGTTAGGTTTAGGGTTCGGGTTAGGGTTAGGGTTAGTGTTAGGTTTAGGGTTCGGGTTAGGGTTAGCGTTCGTGTTTGGGTTACGGTTAGGGTTAGGGTTAGGGTTCGGTTTCGGGTTAGGATTAGGGTTAGGGTTAGGGTTAGGGTTAGGCTCAGGGTTCGGGTTAGAGTTAGGGTTAGGGTTAGGGTTAGGGTTCGGGTTAGGGTTAGGGTTCGGGTTAGTGTTAGGGTTCGGGTTAGGGTTAGGGTTAGGGTTAGGGTTCGGGTTCGGGTTAGGGTTCGGGTTAGGGTTAGGATTAGTGTTAGGGTTAGGGTTAGGGTTAGGGTTCGGGTTTGGTTTAGGGTTAGTGTTAGGGTTAGGGTTCAGGTTCGGGTTAGGGTTCGGGTTAGGTTTAGTGTTAGGGTTCGGGTTCGGGTTCGGGTTAGGGTTAGTGTTAGGATTTGGGTTCGATTTAGGATTAGGTTTCGGGTTAGGGGTAGGGTTCGGGTTGGGGTTAGGGTTAGGGTTCGGGTTAGGGTTCGGGTTAGGGTTAGGGTTCGGGTTAGGGTTAGTTTCGGTTTAGGGTTAGGGTTAGGTTTAGGAGGTAGGGTTAGGGTTAGGGTTCGGGTTAGGGGTAGGGTTAGGGTTAGGGTTAGGGGTTAGGGTTCGGGTTAGTGTTAGGGTTCGGGTTAGGGTTAGGGTTAGGGTTAGGGTTAGGGTTAGGGTTCGGGTTCGGTTTAGGATTAAGGTTCGGGTTATGGTTAGGGTTAAGGTTCGGGTTAGGGTTAGGGTTAGGGTTTGGGTTAGATTTCTCGTTAGGTTTCGGGTTAGGTGTCGGGTTAGGGTTAGGGTTAGTGTTCGGGTTAGGTTTAGGGTTAGGGTTAGGGTTCGGGTTAGGGTTAGGGTTCGGGTTAGGGTTAGGGTTAAGGTTCGGGTTCAGGTTAGGGTTAGGGTTCCGGTTAGGGTTCGGGTTAGGGTTAGGATTCGGGTAAGGGGTTAGGGTTCGGGTTCGGGGTAGGGTTAGGGTTAGGGTTCCAGTTAAGGTTAGTGTTAGGGTTCGGGTTAGGGTTAGGGTTAGGTTTCGGGTTCGGGTTAGGATTAGTGTTAGTGTTAGCGTTCGGGTTAGGGTTAGGGTTAGTGTTAAGGTTAGGGTTCGGGTTAGGATTAGGGTTCGGGTTCGGGTTACGGTTAGGGTTAGGGTTAGGGTTCGTTTTCGGGTTAGGGTTAGGGTTAGGGTTAGGGTCAGGGTTCGGGTTAGAGTTAGGGTTAGGGTTAGGGTTCGGGTTAGGGTTAGGGTTAGGTTTCGGGTTAGGGTTCGGGTTAGGTTTCGGGTTAGGGTTCGGGTTAGGGTTTGGGTTCTGGTTAGGGTTCGGGTTACGGTTAGGGTTCGGGTTAGGGTTAGGGTTAGGTTTAGGAGGTAGGGTTAGGGTTAGGGTTCGGGTTAGGGGTAGGTTTAGGGTTAGGGTTAGGGGTCAGGGTTCGGGTTAGGGTTAGGGTTCGGGTTAGGGTTAGGGTTCGGGTTAGGGTTAGGGTTCGGTTTCGGGTTAGGGTTAGAGTTTGGGTTAGGGTGCGGGTTAGGGTTAGGGTTCGGGTTAGGGTTAGGGTTCGGGTTAGGGTTAGGGTTAGTGTTAGGGTTAGCTTTCGGGTTAGGGTTAGGGTTCGGGTTCGGGTTACGGTTAGGGTTAGGGTTAGGGTTCGGTTTCGGGTTAGGGTTAGGGTTAGGGTTAGGGTTAGGCTCAGGGTTCGGGTTAGAGTTAGGGTTAGGGTTAGGGTTTGGGTAGGGTTAGGGTTAGGTTTCGGGTTAGGGTTCGGGTTAGGGTTCGGGTTAGGGTTCGGGTTAGGGTTAGGGTTCGGGTTAGGGTTCGGGTTAGGGTTAGGGTTAGGGTTAGGTTTAGGGTTCGGGTTAGGGTTAGGGTTTGGGTTAGGGTTAGGGTTCGGGTTAGGTTTAGGGTACCGGTTAGGGTTAGGGTTAGGGTTCGGGTTCGGGTTAGGGTTAGGTTTCGGGTTAGAGTTAGGGTTCGGGTTAGTGTTAGGGTTCGGGTAAGGGTTAGGGTTAGGGTTAAAGTTCGGGTTCGGGTTAGGGTTCGGGTTAGGGTTAGGGTTAGTGTTAGGGTTAGGGTTAGGGTTAGGGTTCGGGTTTGGTTTAGGGTTAGTGTTAGTGTTCGGGTTCGGTTTAGGGTTCGGGTTAGGGTTAGTGTTAGGGTTCGGGTTGGGGTTCGGGTTAGGGTTAGTGTTAGGGTTTGGGTTCGGGTTAGGGTTAGGTTTCGGGTTAGGGGTAGGGTTCGGGTTCGGGTTAGGGTTAGGGTTCGGGTTAGGGTTCGGGTTAGGGTTAGGGTTCGGGTTAGGGTTAGGGTTCTGGTTCGGGTTAGGGTTAGGTTTAGGAGGTAGGGTTAGGGTTAGGTTTCGGGTTAGGGGTAGGGTTAGGGTTAGGGGTTAGGGTTCGGGTTAGGGTTAGGGTTCGGGTTTGGGTTAGGGTTAGGTTTAGGGTTAGGGTTAAGGTTCGGGTTCGAGTTAGGTTTAGGGTTAGGTTTAAGGTTAGGGTTAGGGTTCGGATTAGGTTTAGGGGTAGGGTTCGGGTTAGGGTTCGGGTTTGGTTTAGGGTTAGGTTTAGGGTTAAAGTTAGGGTTCGGGTTAGGGTTCGGTTTAGGGTTATGGTTAGGGTTCGGGTTAGGGTTCGGGTTAGGGTTAGGGTTCGGTTTAGGGTTAGGGTTAGGGTTAGGGTTAGGGTTAGGGTTCGGGTTAGTGTTGGGTTAAGTTTCGGGTTAGGGTTAGGGTTAGGGTTAGTGTTAGGGTTCGCGTTAGGGTTCGGTTTAGGTGTCGGTTTAGGGTTAGGAGTAGGGTTCGGGTTAGCGTTAGGGTTTGGGTTAGGGTTCAGGTTAGGGTTAAGATTCGGGTTAGTGTTAGGGTTAGGGTTTGGGTTCGGTTTAGGGTTAGGGTTCGGGGTCCGGTTAGGGTTAGGGTTAGGGTTCGGGTTCGGGTTAGTGTTATGGTTAGGGTTAGGTTTAGCGTTCTGGTTAGTGTTAGGGTTCGGGTTAGGGTTAGGGTTCGGGTTCGGGTTCGGGTTAGGGTTATGGTTAGGGTTCAGGTTAGGGTTAGGGTTCGGTTTAGGGTTAGGTTTCGGGTTAGGGTTAGGGTTCGGGTTTGGGTTAGGATTAGGGTTAGGGTTAGGGTTAGGGTTAGTTTTAGGGTTAGGGTTCGGATTAGGGTTAGGGGTAGGTTTCGGGTTAGGGTTCGGGTTCGGGATAGTGTTAGGGTTAGGGTTAGGGTTAGGGTTCGGGTTAGGGTTCGGGTTTCGGTTAGGGTTAGGGTTCGGGTTAGGGTTCGGGTTAGGGTTAGGGTTAGGTTTCGGGTTAGGGTTAGGGTTAGGGTTAGGGTTCGCGTTAGTGTTAGGGTTAGGGTTAGGGTTCGGGTCAGGTTACGGTTAAGTTTCGGGTTAGGGTTAGGGTTAGGGTTAGGGTTCGCGTTAGGGTTCGGTTTAGGGGTCGGGTTAGGGTTAGGGTTAGGGTTCGGATTAGGGTTAGGGTTAGGGTTCGGGTTCGGGTTAGGGTTAGGGTTCGGTTTAGGGTTAGGGTTAGGATTCGGGTTCAGGTTAGGGTTAGATTTCAGGATCCGGTTAGGGTTAGGGTTCGGGTTACGGTTCGGGTTAGGGTTAGGGTTAGGGTTAGGGTTCGGGTTCGGGTTTAGGGTTAGGGTTAGGGTTCAGGTTAGGGTTCCGGTTAGGGTTAGGATTCGGGTAAGGTGTTAGGGTTTGGGTTCGGGTTAGGGTTAGGGTTAGGCTTCCAGTTAAGGTTAGGGTTAGGTTTCGGGTTAGGGTTAGGGTTATTGTTAGGGTTAGGGTTAGGGTTCGGGTTCGGGTTAAGGTTAGATTTTGGATTAGGGTTCGGGTTAGGGTTAGGGTTCGGGTTAGGGTTAGGGTTCGGGTTAAGGTTAGGGTTAGTGTTAGGGTTAGGGTTCGGATTAGGGTTAGGGTTCGGGTTCGGGTTACGGTTAGGGTTAGGGTTAGGGTTCGGTTTCGGGTTAGGGTTAGGGTTAGGGTCAGGGTTCGGGTTAGGGTTAGGGTTAGGGTTAGGGTTCGGTTTAGGCTTCGGGTTAGGGTTCGGGTTAGGGTTCGGGTTCGGGTTAGGGTTCGGGTTAGGGTTAGGGTTAGGGTTAGGTTTCGGGTTATGGTTAGGGTTCGGGTTAGGGTTCGGGTTAGGTTTCGGGTTAGGTTTAGGGTTTGGGTTAGGGTTAGGGTTCGGGTTAGGGTTAGGGTTCCGGTTAGGGTTAGGGTTAGGGTTCGGGTTCGGGTTAGGGTTAGGGTTCGGGTTAGGGGTAGGTTTCGGGATCGGGTTTGGGTTAGGGTTCGGGTTAGGGTTCGGGTTAGGGTTAGGGTTCGGGATAGGGTTAGGGTTCGGGTTAGGGTTATGGTTAGGTTTAGGAGGTAGGGTTAGGGTTAGGGTTCGGGTTAGGGTTAG
>JAVLSZ010000063.1:1407500-1422500 GCA_032313775.1 Urocyon cinereoargenteus | reverse complement strand
TTGGGTTCGGTTTAGGGTTAGGGTTCGGGGTCCGGTTAGGGTTAGGGTTAGGGTTCGGGTTCGGGTTAGGGTTATGGTTAGGGTTAGGTTTAGCGTTCTGGTTAGTGTTAGGGTTCGGGTTAGGGTTAGGGTTCGGGTTCGGGTTCGGGTTAGGGTTATGGTTAGGGTTCAGGTTAGGGTTAGGGTTCGGTTTAGGGTTAGGTTTCGGGTTAGGGTTAGGGTTCGGGTTTGGGTTAGGATTAGGGTTAGGGTTAGGGTTAGGGTTAGTTTTAGGGTTAGGGTTCGGATTAGGGTTAGGGGTAGGTATCGGGTTAGGGTTCGGTTTCGGGATAGTGTTAGGGTTAGGGTTAGGGTTAGGGTTCGGGTTAGGGTTCGGGTTTCGGTTAGGGTTAGGGTTCGGGTTAGGGTTCGGGTTAGGGTTAGGGTTAGGTTTCGGGTTAGGGTTAGGGTTAGTGTTAGGGTTCGCGTTAGTGTTAGGGTTAGGGTTAGGGTTCGGGTCAGGTTACGGTTAAGTTTCGGGTTAGGGTTAGGGTTAGGGTTAGGGTTCGCGTTAGGGTTCGGTTTAGGGGTCGGGTTAGGGTTAGGGTTAGGGTTCGGATTAGGGTTAGGGTTAGGGTTCGGGTTCGGGTTAGGGTTAGGGTTCGGGTTAGGGTTAGGGTTAGGATTCGGGTTCAGGTTAGGGTTAGAGTTCAGGATCCGGTTAGGGTTAGGGTTCGGGTTACGGTTCGGGTTAGGGTTAGGGTTAGGGTTAGGGTTCGGGTTCGGGTTTAGGGTTAGGGTTAGGGTTCAGGTTAGGGTTCCGGTTAGGGTTAGGATTCGGGTAAGGTGTTAGGGTTCGGGTTCGGGTTAGGGTTAGGGTTAGGGTTAGGCTTCCAGTTAAGGTTAGGGTTAGGTTTCGGGTTAGGGTTAGGGTTATTGTTAGGGTTAGGGTTAGGGTTCGGGTTCGGGTTAAGGTTAGATTTTGGATTAGGGTTCGGGTTAGGGTTAGGGTTCGGGTTAGGGTTAGGGTTCGGGTTAAGGTTAGGGTTAGTGTTAGGGTTAGGGTTCGGATTAGGGTTAGGGTTCGGGTTCGGGTTACGGTTAGGGTTAGGGTTAGGGTTCGGTTTCGGGTTAGGGTTAGGGTTAGGGTCAGGGTTCGGGTTAGGGTTAGGGTTAGTGTTAGGGTTCGGTTTAGGCTTCGGGTTAGGGTTCGGGTTAGGGTTCGGGTTCGGGTTAGGGTTCGGGTTAGGGTTAGGGTTAGGGTTAGGTTTCGGGTTATGGTTAGGGTTCGGGTTAGGGTTCGGGTTAGGTTTCGGGTTAGGTTTAGGGTTTGGGTTAGGGTTAGGGTTCGGGTTAGGGTTAGGGTTCCGGTTAGGGTTAGGGTTAGGGTTCGGGTTCGGGTTAGGGTTAGGGTTCGGGTTAGGGGTAGGTTTCGGGATCGGGTTTGGGTTAGGGTTCGGGTTAGAGTTCGGGTTAGGGTTAGGGTTCGGGATAGGGTTAGGGTTCGGGTTAGGGTTAGGGTTAGGTTTAGGAGGTAGGGTTAGGGTTAGGGTTCGGGTTAGGGTTAGGGTTAGGGTTAGGGTTAGGGGTTAGGGTTCGGGTTAGGGTTAGGGTTAGGGTTAGGGTTAGGGTTCGGGTTAGGGTTAGGGTTCGGGTTAGGGTTAGGTTTAGTGTTCGGGTTAGGGTTAGGGTTAGGGTTCGGGTTAGGGTTAGGGTTCGGTTTCGGGTTAGGGTTAGGGTTCGGGTTCGGGTTAGGGTTCGGGTTTTTGTTAGGTTTCGGGTTAGGGTTAGGGTCAGTGTTAGGGTTCGGGTTAGGGTTAGAGTTCGGGTTCGGGTTCGGGTTAGGGTTAGGGTTCGGGTTAGGGTTAGGGTTTGGGTTAGGGTTATGGTTAGGGTTCGGGTTCGGGTTAGGGTTAGGGTTAGGGTTCGGTTTAGGGTTAGGGTTCGTGTTAGGGTTAGGGTTCGGGTTCGGGTTCGGGTTAGGGTTATGGTTAGGGTTCGGGTTAGGGTTAGGGTTCGGGTTAGGGTTAGGTTTCGGGTTAGGGTTAGGTTTCGGGTTCGGGTTAGGGGTAGGGTTCGGGTTCGGGTTAGGGTTAGGGTTCGGGTTAGGGTTAGGGTTTGGTTTAGGGTTATGGTTAGGGTTCGGGTTCGGGTTAGGGTTAGGGTTAGGGTTAGTTTTAGGGTTAGGGTTCGGATTAGGGTTAGGGGTAGGGTTCGGGTTAGGGTTCGGGTTCGGGTTAGTGTTAGGGTTAGGGTTAGGTTTAGGTTTCGGGTTAGGTTTAGGGTTAGGGTTAGGGTTTAGGATAGGGGTAGGGTTATGGTTCGGGTTAGGGTTAGGGTTCGGGGTAGGGTTAGGGTTCGGGTTCGGGTTAGGGTTCGGGTTCGGGTTAGGGTTAGGGTTAGGGTTAGGGTTAGGTTTCGGGTTAGGGTTAGGGTTAGGGTTAGGGTTCGGGTTTCGGTTAGGGTTAGGGTTCGGGTTAGGGTTCAGGTTAGGGTTAGCGTTTGGTTTCGTGTTAGGGTAAGTGTTAGGGTTCGGGTTAGTGTTAGGGTTAGGCTTAGGGTTAGGGTTCGGGTCAGGGTTACGGTTAAGGTTCGGGTTAGGGTTAGGGTTAGGGTTAGGGTTAGGGTTTTCGTTAGGGTTCGGTTTAGGGGTCGGGTTAGGGTTAGGGTTAAGGTTCGGATTAGGGTTAGGGTTAGGGTTCGTGTTCGGGTTAGGGTTAGTGTTCGGTTTAGGGTTAGGGTTAGGGTTCGGGTTCAGGTTAGGGTTAGAGTTCGGGATCCGGTTAGGGTTAGGGTTCGGGTTACGTTTCGGGTTAGAGTTAGTGTTAGGGTTAGGGTTAGGGTTCCGGTTAAGGTTAGGTTTAGGGTTCGGTTTAGGGTTAGGGTTATGGTTAGGGTTAGGGTTAGGGTTCGGGTTCGGGTTAGGGTTAGATTTTGGATTAGGGGTCGGGTTAGGGTTAGGGTTCAGGTTAGGGTTAGGGTTCGGGTTAGGGTTAGGGTTAGTGTTAGGGTTAGGGTTCGGATTAGGGTTAGGTTTCGGGTTCTGGTTACGGTTAGGGTTAGGGTAAGTGTTCGGTTTCGGGTTAGGGTTAGGGTTAGGGTTAGGGTTAGGGTTAGGGTTAGGGTCAGGGTTCGGGTTAGGGTTAGGGTTAGGGTTAGGGTTCGGGTTAGGGTTCGGGTTAGGGTTCGGGTTAGGGTTCGGGTTCGGGTTAGGGTTCGGTTTAGGGTTAGGGTTAGGGTTTGGGTTCGGGTTATGGTGAGGGTTCGGGATAGGGTTCGGGTTAGGTTTCGGGTTAGGTTTAGGGTTTGGGTTAGGGTTAGGGTTCGGGTTAGGGTTAGGGTTCGGGTTAGGGTTAGGGTTAGGGTTAGGGTTAGGGTTAGGGTTCGGGTCGGGTTATGGTTAGGGTTAGGGTTAAGTTTAGTGTTAGGGTTCAGATTAGGGTTCGGGGAGGTTTCTGTTAGGGTTCGGGTTCGGGTTAGGGTTAGGGTTAGGGTTAGGGTTCGGGTTAGGGTTCGGGTTAGGGTTAGGTTTAGGGTTCGGGTTAGGGTTAGGGTTACGTTTAGGGTTAGGGTTCGGGTTAGGGTTAGGGGTAGGGTTCGGGTTAGGGTTAGGTTTAGGGTTAGGGTTCGGATGGGTTAGGGTAAGGGTTAGGGTTCGGG
This sequence comes from Urocyon cinereoargenteus, assembly GCA_032313775.1. Classification (NCBI taxonomy): domain Eukaryota; kingdom Metazoa; phylum Chordata; class Mammalia; order Carnivora; family Canidae; genus Urocyon; species Urocyon cinereoargenteus. The sequence continues at coordinate 1,418,861 of JAVLSZ010000063.1, read as the reverse complement.
TTATGGTTAGGGTTAGGGTTCGGGTTAGGCTTCGGGTTAGGGTTAGGGTTAGGGTTAGGGTTCGGTTTAGTGTTCGGGTTAGGGTTAGGGTTCGGTTTAGGGTTAGGGTTAGGGTTAGGGTTAGGGTTAGGGTTAGGGTTCGGGTTAGGGTTAAGGTTAAGGTTCGGGTTAGGGTTAGGTTTAGTGTTAGGGTTAGGGTTCGCGTTAGGGTTCGGGTTAGGGGTCGGGTTAGGCTTAGGGTTAGGGTTCGGGTTAGGGTTAGGGTTAGGGTTAGGGTTAGGGTTCGGGTTAGGGTGAGGGTTAGGGTTAGGGTTAGGGTTCGGGTTCGGGGTTAGGGTTATGGTTTGGGTTCGGGATAGGGTTCGGGTTAGGGTTAGGATTCGGGTAAGGGTTTATGGTTCGGGTTCGGGTTAGGGTTAGGGTTAGGGTTCCGGTTAAGGTTAGGGTTAGGGTTCTGTTTAGGGTTAGGGTTAGGGTTAGGGTTAGGGTTAGGGTTCGGTTAGGGTTAGGGTTAGAGTTCGGGTTAGGTTTCGGGTTAGGGTTAGGGCTAGGGTTAGGGTTAGGGTTAGGGTTCGGGTTAGGTTTAGGGTTCGGGTTAGGGTTAGGGTTAGGTTTAGGGTTAGAGTTCGGATTAGGGTTAGGGGTAGGGTTCGGGTTCGGGTTAGGGTTAGGGTTAGGGTTCGGGTTAGGGTTAGGGTTAGGGTTAGGGTTAGGGGTTATGGTTAGGGTTACCGTTCGGGTTAGGGTTAGGGTTAGGTTTAGTGTTAGGTTTCGGGTTAGGGTTAGGGTAAGGGTTCGGGTTAGGGTTAGGTTTCGGGTTAGGGTTAGGGTTAGGGTTAGGGTTAGGGTTAGGCTCAGGGTTCGGGTTAGAGTTAGGGTTAGGGTTAGGGTTCGGGTTAGGGTTAGGGTTCGGGTTAGTGTTAGGGTTCGGGTTAGGGTTAGGGTTAGGGTTAGGGTTCGGGTTCGGGTTAGGGTTCGGGTTAGGGTTAGGATTAGTGTTAGGGTTAGGGTTAGGGTTAGGGTTCGGGTTTGGTTTAGGGTTAGTGTTAGGGTTAGGGTTCAGGTTCGGGTTAGGGTTCGGGTTAGGTTTAGTGTTAGGGTTCGGGTTCGGGTTCGGGTTAGGGTTAGTGTTAGGATTTGGGTTCGATTTAGGATTAGGTTTCGGGTTAGGGGTAGGGTTCGGGTTGGGGTTAGGGTTAGGGTTCGGGTTAGGGTTCGGGTTAGGGTTAGGGTTCGGGTTAGGGTTAGTTTCGGTTTAGGGTTAGGGTTAGGTTTAGGAGGTAGGGTGAGGGTTAGGGTTCGGGTTAGGGTTAGGGTTAGGGTTAGGGTTAGGGTTCGGGTTCGGTTTAGGATTAAGGTTCGGGTTATGGTTAGGGTTAAGGTTCGGGTTAGGGTTAGGGTTAGGGTTTGGGTTAGATTTCTCGTTAGGTTTCGGGTTAGGTGTCGGGTTAGGGTTAGGGTTAGTGTTCGGGTTAGGTTTAGGGTTAGGGTTAGGGTTCGGGTTAGGGTTAGGGTTCGGGTTAGGGTTAGGGTTAAGGTTCGGGTTCAGGTTAGGGTTAGGGTTCTGGTTAGGGTTCGGGTTAGGGTTAGGATTCGGGTAAGGGGTTAGGGTTCGGGTTCGGGGTAGGGTTAGGGTTAGGGTTCCAGTTAAGGTTAGTGTTAGGGTTCGGGTTAGGGTTAGGGTTAGGTTTCGGGTTCGGGTTAGGATAAGTGTTAGTGTTAGCGTTCGGGTTAGGGTTAGGGTTAGTGTTAAGGTTAGGGTTCGGGTTAGGATTAGGGTTCGGGTTCGGGTTACGGTTAGGGTTAGGGTTAGTGTTCGTTTTCGGGTTAGGGTTAGGGTTAGGGTTAGGGTTAGGGTCAGGGTTCGGGTTAGAGTTAGGGTTAGGGTTAGGGTTCGGGTTAGGGTTAGGGTTAGGTTTCGGGTTAGGGTTCGGGTTAGGTTTCGGGTTAGGGTTCGGGTTAGGGTTTGGGTTCGGGTTAGGGTTCGGGTTAGGGTTAGGGTTCGGGTTAGGGTTAGGGTTAGGTTTAGGAGTAGGGCTAGGGTTAGGGTTCGGGTTAGGGGTAGGTTTAGGGTTATGGTTAGGGGTCAGGGTTCGGGTTAGGGTTAGGGTTCGGGTTAGGGTTAGGGTTCGGTTTAGGGTTCGGTTTCGGGTTAGGGTTAGAGTTTGGGTTAGGGTGCGGGTTAGGGTTAGGGTTCGGGTTAGGGTTAGGGTTCGGGTTAGGGTTAGGGTTAGTGTTAGGGTTAGCTTTCGGGTTAGGGTTAGGGTTCGGGTTCGGGTTACGGTTAGGGTTAGGGTTAGGGTTCGGTTTCGGGTTAGGGTTAGGGTTAGGGTTAGGGTTAGGCTCAGGGTTCGGGTTAGAGTTAGGGTTAGGGTTAGGGTTTGGGTAGGGTTAGGGTTAGGTTTCGGGTTAGGGTTCGGGTTAGGGTTCGGGTTAGGGTTCGGGTTAGGGTTAGGGTTCGGGTTAGGGTTCGGGTTAGGGTTAGGGTTAGGGTTAGGTTTAGGGTTCGGTTTAGGGTTAGGGTTTGGGTTAGGGTTAGGGTTCGGGTTAGGTTTAGGGTACCAGTTAGGGTTAGGTTTAGGGTTCGGGTTCGGGTTAGGGTTAGGTTTCGGGTTAGAGTTAGGGTTCGGGTTAGTGTTAGGGTTCGGGTTAGGGTTAGGATTCGGGTAAGGGGTTATGGTTCGGGTTCGGGTTAGGGTTAGGGTTAGGGTTCCGGTTAAGGTTAGGGTTAGGGTTCTGTTTAGGGTTAGGGTTAGGGTTAGGGTTAGGGTTAGGGTTCGGTTAGGGTTAGGGTTAGAGTTCGGGTTAGGGTTCGGGTTAGGGTTAGGGCTAGGGTTAGGGTTAGGGTTAGGGTTCGGGTTAGGTTTAGGGTTCGGGTTAGGGTTAGGGTTAGGTTTAGCGTTAGAGTTCGGATTAGGGTTAGGGGTAGGGTTCGGGTTCGGGTTAGGGTTAGGGTTAGGGTTAGGGTTCGAGTTAGGGTTAGGGTTAGGGTTAGGGTTAGGGGTTATGGTTAGGGTTACCGTTCGGGTTAGGGTTAGGGTTAGGTTTAGTGTTAGGGTTCGGGTTAGGGTTAGGGTTCTGGTTCGGGTTAGGGCGGTTTCGGGTTAGGGTTAGGGTTAGGGTTAGGGTTAGGGTTAGGCTCAGGGTTCGGGTTAGAGTTAGGGTTAGGGTTAGGGTTCGGGTTAGGGTTAGGGTTCGGGTTAGTGTTAGGGTTCGGGTTAGGGTTAGGGTTAGGGTTAGGGTTCGGGTTCGGGTTAGGGTTCGGGTTAGGGTTAGGATTAGTGTTAGGGTTAGGGTTAGGGTTAGGGTTCGGGTTTGGTTTAGGGTTAGTGTTAGGTTTAGGGTTCAGGTTCGGGTTAGGGTTCGGGTTAGGTTTAGTGTTAGGGTTCGGGTTCGGGTTCGGGTTAGGGTTAGTGTTAGGATTTGGGTTCGATTTAGGATTAGGTTTCGGGTTAGGGGTAGGGTTCGGGTTGGGGTTAGGGTTAGGGTTCGGGTTAGGGTTCGGGTTAGGGTTAGGGTTCGGGTTAGGGTTAGTTTCGGTTTAGGGTTAGGGTTAGGTTTAGGAGGTAGGGTTAGGGTTAGGGTTCGGGTTAGGGGTAGGGTTAGGGTTAGGGTTAGGGGTTAGGGTTCGGGTTAGTGTTAGGGTTCGGGTTAGGGTTAGGGTTAGGGTTAGGGTTAGGGTTCGGGTTCGGTTTAGGATTAAGGTTCGGGTTATGGTTAGGGTTAAGGTTCGGGTTAGGGTTAGGGTTAGGGTTTGGGTTAGATTTCTCGTTAGGTTTCGGGTTAGGTGTCGGGTTAGGGTTAGGGTTAGTGTTCGGGTTAGGTTTAGGGTTAGGGTTAGGGTTCGGGTTAGGGTTAGGGTTCGGGTTAGGGTTAGGGTTAAGGTTCGGGTTCAGGTTAGGGTTAGGGTTCTGGTTAGGGTTCGGGTTAGGGTTAGGATTCGGGTAAGGGGTTAGGGTTCGGGTTCGGGGTAGGGTTAGGGTTAGGGTTCCAGTTAAGGTTAGTGTTAGGGTTCGGGTTAGGGTTAGGGTTAGGTTTCGGGTTCGGGTTAGGATTAGTGTTAGTGTTAGCGTTCGGGTTAGGGTTAGGGTTAGTGTTAAGGTTAGGGTTCGGGTTAGGATTAAGGTTCGGGTTCGGGTTACGGTTAGGGTTAGGGTTAGGGTTCGTTTTCGGGTTAGGGTTAGGGTTAGGGTTAGGGTTAGGGTCAGGGTTCGGGTTAGAGTTAGGGTTAGGGTTAGGGTTCGGGTTAGGGTTAGGGTTAGGTTTCGGGTTAGGGTTCGGGTTAGGTTTCGGGTTAGGGTTCGGGTTAGGGTTTGGGTTCGGGTTAGGGTTCGGGTTAGGGTTAGGGTTCGGGTTAGGGTTAGGGTTAGGTTTAGGAGGTAGGGTTAGGGTTAGGTTTCGGGTTAGAGGTAGGTTTAGGGTTAGGGTTAGGGGTCAGGGTTCGGGTTAGGGTTAGGGTTCGTGTTAGGGTTAGGGTTCGGGTTAGGGTTAGGGTTCGGTTTCGGGTTAGGGTTAGAGTTTGGGTTAGGGTGCGGGTTAGGGTTAGGGTTCGGGTTAGGGTTAGGGTTCGGGTTAGGGTTAGGGTTAGTGTTAGGGTTAGCTTTCGGGTTAGGGTTAGGGTTCGGGTTCGGGTTACGGTTAGGGTTAGGGTTAGGGTTCGGTTTCGGGTTAGGGTTAGGGTTAGGGTTAGGGTTAGGCTCAGGGTTCGGGTTAGAGTTAGGGTTAGGGTTAGGGTTTGGGTAGGGTTAGGGTTAGGTTTCGGGTTAGGGTTCGGGTTAGGGTTCGGGTTAGGGTTCGGGTTAGGGTTAGGGTTCGGGTTAGGGTTCGGGTTAGGGTTAGGGTTAGGGTTAGGTTTAGGGTTCGGGTTAGGGTTAGGGTTTGGGTTAGGGTTAGGGTTCGGGTTAGGTTTAGGGTACCGGTTAGGGTTAGGGTTAGGGTTCGGGTTCGGGTTAGGGTTAGGTTTCGGGTTAGAGTTAGGGTTCGGGTTAGTGTTAGGGTTCGGGTTAGGGTTAGTGTTAGGGTTAGGGTTCGGGTTCGGTTTTGGGTTCGGGTTAGGGTTAGTGTTAGGGTTCGGGTTGGGGTTCGGGTTAGGGTTAGTGTTAGGGTTTGGGTTCGGGTTAGGGTTAGGTTTCGGGTTAGGGGTAGGGTTCGGGTTCGGGTTAGGGTTAGGGTTCGGGTTAGGGTTCGGGTTAGGGTTAGGGTTCGGGTTAGGGTTAGGGTTCTGGTTCGGGTTAGGGTTAGGTTTAGGAGGTAGGGTTAGGGTTAGGTTTCGGGTTAGGGGTAGGGTTAGGGTTAGGGGTTAGGGTTCGGGTTAGGGTTAGGGTTCGGGTTTGGGTTAGGGTTAGGTTTAGGGTTAGGGTTAAGGTTCGGGTTCGAGTTAGGTTTAGGGTTAGGTTTAAGGTTAGGGTTAGGGTTCGGATTAGGTTTAGGGGTAGGGTTCGGGTTAGGGTTCGGGTTTGGTTTAGGGTTAGGTTTAGGGTTAAAGTTAGGGTTCGGGTTAGGGTTCGGGTTAGGGTTATGGTTAGGGTTCGGGTTAGGGTTCGGGTTAGGGTTAGGGTTCGGTTTAGGGTTAGGGTTAGGGTTAGGGTTAGGGTTAGGGTTCGGGTTAGTGTTGGGTTAAGTTTCGGGTTAGGGTTAGGGTTAGGGTTAGTGTTAGGGTTCGCGTTAGGGTTCGGTTTAGGGGTCGGTTTAGGGTTAGGGGTAGGGTTCGGGTTAGCGTTAGGGTTTGGGTTAGGGTTCAGGTTAGGGTTAGGATTCGGGTTAGTGTTAGGGTTAGGGTTTGGGTTCGGTTTAGGGTTAGGGTTCGGGGTCCGGTTAGGGTTAGGGTTAGGGTTCGGGTTCGGGTTAGGTTTATGGTTAGGGTTAGGGTTAGCGTTCTGGTTAGTGTTAGGGTTCGGGTTAGGGTTAGGGTTCGGGTTCGGGTTCGGGTTAGGGTTATGGTTAGGGTTCAGGTTAGGGTTAGGGTTCGGTTTAGGGTTAGGTTTCGGGTTAGGGTTAGGGTTCGGGTTTGGGTTAGGATTAGGGTTAGGGTTAGGGTTAGGGTTAGTTTTAGGGTTAGGGTTCGGATTAGGGTTAGGGGTAGGTTTCGGGTTAGGGTTCGGGTTCGGGATAGTGTTAGGGTTAGGGTTAGGGTTAGGGTTCGGGTTAGGGTTCGGGTTTCGGTTAGGGTTAGGGTTCGGGTTAGGGTTCGGGTTAGGGTTAGGGTTAGGTTTCGGGTTAGGGTTAGGGTTAGGGTTACGGTTCGCGTTAGTGTTAGGGTTAGGGTTAGGGTTCGGGTCAGGTTACGGTTAAGTTTCGGGTTAGGGTTAGGGTTAGGGTTAGGGTTCGCGTTAGGGTTCGGTTTAGGGGTCGGGTTAGGGTTAGGGTTAGGGTTCGGATTAGGGTTAGGGTTAGGGTTCGGGTTCGGGTTAGGGTTAGGGTTCGGGTTAGGGTTAGGGTTAGGATTCGGGTTCAGGTTAGGGTTAGAGTTCAGGATCCGGTTAGGGTTAGGGTTCGGGTTACGGTTCGGGTTAGGGTTAGGGTTAGGGTTAGGGTTCGGGTTCGGGTTTAGGGTTAGGGTTAGGGTTCAGGTTAGGGTTCCGGTTAGGGTTAGGATTCGGGTAAGGTGTTAGGTTTCGGGTTCGGGTTAGGGTTAGGGTTAGGGTTCCAGTTAAGGTTAGAGTTAGGTTTCGGGTTAGGGTTAGGGTTATTGTTAGGGTTAGGGTTAGGGTTCGGTTTCGGGTTAAGGTTAGATTTTGGTTTAGGGTTCGGGTTAGGGTTAGGGTTCGGGTTAGGGTTAGGGTTCGGGTTAAGGTTAGGGTTAGTGTTAGGGTTAGGGTTCGGATTAGGGTTAGGGTTCGGGTTCGGGTTACGGTTAGGGTTAGGGTTAGGGTTCGGTTTCGGGTTAGGGTTAGGGTTAGGGTCAGGGTTCGGGTTAGGGTTAGGGTTAGGGTTAGGGTTCGGTTTAGGCTTCGGGTTAGGGTTCGTGTTAGGGTTCGGGTTCGGGTTAGGGTTCGGGTTAGGGTTAGGGTTAGGGTTAGGGTTCGGGTTATGGTTAGGGTTCGGGTTAGGGTTCGGGTTAGGTTTCGGGTTAGGTTTAGTGTTTGGGTTAGGGTTAGGGTTCGGGTTAGGGTTAGGGTTCCGGTTAGGGTTAGGGTTAGGGTTCGGGTTCGGGTTAGGGTTAGGGTTCGGGTTAGGGGTAGGTTTCGGGATCGGGTTTGTGTTAGGGTTTGGGTTAGGGTTCGGGTTAGGGTTAGGGTTCGGGATAGGGTTAGGGTTCGGGATAGGGTTAGGGTTCGGGTTAGGGTTAGGGTTAGGTTTAGGAGGTAGGGTTAGGGTTAGGGTTCGGGTTAGGGTTAGGGTTAGGGTTAGGGTTAGGGGTTAGGGTTCGGGTTAGGGTTAGGGTTAGGGTTAGGGTTAGGGTTCGGGTTAGGGTTAGGGTTCGGGTTAGGGTTAGGTTTAGTGTTCGGGTTAGGGTTAGGGTTAGGGTTCGGGTTAGGGTTAGGGTTCGGTTTCGTGTTAGGGTTAGGGTTCGGGTTCGGGTTAGGGTTCGGGTTTGGGTTAGGTTTCGGGTTAGGGTTAGGGTCAGTGTTAGGGTTCGGGTTAGGGTTAGAGTTCGGGTTCGGGTTCGGGTTAGGGTTAGGTTTCGGGTTAGGGTTAGGGTTTGGGTTAGGGTTATGGTTAGGGTTCGGGTTCGGGTTAGGGTTAGGGTTAGGGTTCGGTTTAGGGTTAGGGTTCGGGTTAGGGTTAGGGTTCAGGTTCGGGTTCGGGTTAGGGTTATGGTTAGGGTTCGGGTTAGGGTTAGGGTTCAGGTTAGGGTTAGGTTTCGGGTTAGGGTTAGGTTTCGGGTTCGGGTTAGGGGTAGGGTTCGGGTTCGGGTTAGGGTTAGGGTTCGGGTTAGGGTTAGGGTTTGGTTTAGGGTTATGGTTAGGGTTCGGGTTCGGGTTAGGGTTAGGGTTAGGGTTAGTTTTAGGGTTAGGGTTCGGATTAGGGTTAGGGGTAGGGTTCGGGTTAGGGTTCGGGTTCGGGTTAGTGTTAGGGTTAGGGTTAGGGTTAGGTTTCGGGTTAGGTTTAGGGTTAGGGTTAGGGTTTAGGATAGGGGTAGGGTTATGGTTCGAGTTAGGGTTAGGGTTCGGGGTAGGGTTAGGGTTCGGGTTCGGGTTCGGGTTAGGGTTCGGGTTCGGGTTAGGGTTAGGGTTAGGGTTAGGGTTAGGTTTCGGGTTAGGGTTAGGGTTAGGGTTAGGGTTCGGGTTTCGGTTAGGTTTAGGGTTCGGGTTAGGGTTCAGGTTAGGGTTAGCGTTTGGTTTCGTGTTAGGGTAAGTGTTAGGGTTCGGGTTAGTGTTAGGGTTAGGCTTAGGGTTAGGGTTCGGGTCAGGGTTACGGTTAAGGTTCGGGTTAGGGTTAGGGTTAGGGTTAGGGTTAGGGTTTGCGTTAGGGTTCGGTTTAGGGGTCGGGTTAGGGTTAGGGTTAAGGTTCGGATTAGGGTTAGGGTTAGGGTTCGTGTTCGGGTTAGGGTTAGGGTTCGGTTTAGGGTTAGGGTTAGGGTTCGGGTTCAGGTTAGGGTTAGAGTTCGGGATCCGGTTAGGGTTAGGGTTCGGGTTACGTTTCGGGTTAGAGTTAGGGTTAGGGTTAGGGTTAGGGTTCCGGTTAAGGTTAGGTTTAGGGTTCGGTTTAGGGTTAGGGTTATGGTTAGGTTTAGGGTTAGGGTTCGGGTTCGGGTTAGGGTTAGATTTTGGATTAGGTTTCGGGTTAGGGTTAGGGTTCAGGTTAGGGTTAGGGTTCGGGTCAGGGTTCGGGTTAGGGTTAGGGTTCGGTTTAGGGTTCGGGTTAGGGTTCGGGTTAGGGTTCGGGTTCGGGTTAGGGTTCGGTTTAGGGTTAGGGTTAGGGTTTGGGTTCGGGTTATGGTGAGGGTTCGGGATAGGGTTCGGGTTAGGTTTCGGGTTAGGTTTAGGGTTTGGGTTAGGGTTAGGGTTCGGGTTAGGGTTAGGGTTCGGGTTAGGGTTAGGGTTAGGGTTAGGGTTAGGGTTAGGGTTCGGGTCGGGTTATGGTTAGGGTTAGGGTTAAGTTTAGTGTTAGGGTTCAGATTAGGGTTCGGGGAGGGTTCGGTTAGGGTTCGGGTTCGGGTTAGGGTTAGGGTTAGGGTTAGGGTTCGGGTTAGGGTTAGGGTTCGGGATAGGGTTAGGTTTAGGGTTCGGGTTAGGGTTAGGGTTACGTTTAGGGTTAGGGTTCGGGTTAGGGTTAGGGGTAGGGTTCGGGTTAGGGTTAGGTTTAGGGTTAGGGTTCGGATGGGTTAGGGTAAGGGTTAGGGTTCGGGTTATGGTTAGGGTTAGGGTTCGGGTTAGGCTTCGGGTTAGGGTTAGGGTTAGTGTTAGGGTTCGGTTTAGTGTTCGGGTTAGGGTTAGGGTTCGGTTTAGGGTTAGGGTTAGGGTTAGGGTTAGGGTTAGGGTTCGGGTTAGGGTTAAGGTTAAGGTTCGGGTTAGGGTTAGGTTTAGTGTTAGGGTTAGGGTTCGTGTTAGGGTTCGGGTTAGGGGTCGGGTTAGGCTTAGGGTTAGGGTTCGGGTTAGGGTTAGGGTTAGGGTTAGGGTTAGGGTTAGGGTTCGGGTTAGGGTTCGGGTTAGGGTTAGGGTTAGGGTTCGGGTTCGGGGTTAGGGTTATGGTTTGGGTTCGGGTTAGGGTTCGGGTTAGGGTTAGGATTCGGGTAAGGGGTTATGGTTCGGGTTCGGGTTAGGGTTAGGGTTAGGGTTCCGGTTAAGGTTAGGGTTAGGGTTCTGTTTAGGGTTAGGGTTAGGGTTAGGGTTAGGGTTAGGGTTCGGTTAGGGTTAGGGTTAGAGTTCGGGTTAGGGTTCGGGTTAGGGTTAGGGCTAGGGTTAGGGTTAGGGTTAGGGTTCGGGTTAGGTTTAGGGTTCGGGTTAGGGTTAGGGTTAGGTTTAGGGTTAGAGTTCGGATTAGGGTTAGGGGTAGGGTTCGGGTTCGGGTTAGGGTTAGGGTTAGGGTTAGGGTTAGGGGTTATGGTTAGGGTTACCGTTCGGGTTAGGGTTAGGGTTAGGTTTAGTGTTAGGGTTCGGGTTAGGGTTAGGGTTAGGGTTCGGGTTAGGGTTAGGTTTAGGGTTAGGGTTAGGGTTAGGGTTAGGGTTCCGGTTAGGTGTTGGGTTAGGGTTAGTGTTAGGGTTCGGGTTCGGGTTAGGGTTAGGGTTAGGTTTAGGGTTAGAGTTCGGATTAGGGTTAGGGGTAGGGTTCGGGTTCGGGTTAGGGTTAGGGTTAGGGTTAGGGTTCGGGTTAGAGTTAGGGTTAGGGTTAGAGTTAGGGGTTATGGTTAGGGTTACCGTTCGGGTTAGGGTTAGGGTTAGGTTTAGTGTTAGGGTTCGGGTTAGGGTTAGGGTTAGGGTTCGGGTTAGGGTTAGGTTTAGGGTTAGGGTTAGGGTTAGGGTTAGGGTTCCGGTTAGGTGTTGGGTTAGGGTTAGTGTTAGGGTTCGGGTTCGGGTTAGGGTTAAGTTTCGGGTTTCGTGTTAGGGTTCGGGTTAGGGTTAGGGTTAGTGTTAGGGTTCGGGTTCGGCGTTACGGTTAGGGTTAGGGTTCGTGTTAGGGTTCCGGTTAGGTGTTGGGTTAGGGTTAGTGTTAGGGTTCGGGTTCGGGTTAGGGTTAAGTTTCGGGTTTCGTGTTAGGGTTCGGGTTAGGGTTAGGGTTAGTGTTAGGGTTCGGGATCGGCGTTACGGTTAGGGTTAGGGTTCGGGTTAGAGTTCGGGTTAGGGTTAGGATTCGGGCAAGGGCTTAGGGTTCGGGTTCTGGTTAGGGTTAGGGTTAGGGTTAGGGTTAGGGTTAGGGTTAGGGTTCAGGTTAGGGTTAGGGATAGGGTTCGGGTTAGGGTTCGGTTTAGGCTTAGGTTTAGGGTTAGGGTTAGGGTTCGGGTTAGTGTTAGGGTTCGGGTTCGGGTTAGGGTTAGGGTTAAAGTTCGGGTTCGGGTTAGGGTTCGGGTTAGTGTTAGGGTTAGTGTTAGGGTTAGGGTTAGGGTTAGGGTTCGGGTTTGGTTTAGGGTTAGTGTTAGGGTTAGGGTTCGGGTCGGGTTAGGGTTCGGGTTAGGGTTAGTGTTAGGGTTCGGGTTGGGGTTCGGGTTAGGGTTAGTGTTAGGGTTTGGGTTCGGGTTAGGGTTAGGTTTCGGGTTAGGGGTAGGGTTCGGGTTCGGGTTAGGGTTAGGGTTCGGGTTAGGGTTAGGGTTAGGTTTAGGAGGTAGGGTTAGGGTTAGGTTTCAGGTTAGGGGGAGGGTTAGGGTTAGGGGTTAGGGTTCGGGTTAGGGTTAGGGTTCGGGTTTGGGTTAGGGTTAGGGTTAGGGTTAGGGTTAGGGTTCGGGTTCGAGTTAGGGTTAGGGTTAGGGTTAAGGTTAGGGTT
>JAVLSZ010000063.1:1400000-1402500 GCA_032313775.1 Urocyon cinereoargenteus | reverse complement strand
TTCGGGTTTCGGTTAGGGTTAGGGTTCGGGTTAGGGTTCAGGTTAGGGTTAGCGTTTGGTTTCGTGTTAGGGTAAGTGTTAGGGTTCGGGTTAGTGTTAGGGTTAGGCTTAGGGTTAGGGTTCGGGTCAGGGTTACGGTTAAGGTTCGGGTTAGGGTTAGGGTTAGGGTTAGGGTTAGGGTTTGCGTTAGGGTTCGGTTTAGGGGTCGGGTTAGGGTTAGTGTTAAGGTTCGGATTAGGGTTAGGGTTAGGGTTCGTGTTCGGGTTAGGGTTAGGGTTCGGTTTAGGGTTAGGGTTAGGGTTCGGGTTCAGGTTAGGGTTAGAGTTCGGGATCCGGTTAGGGTTAGGGTTCGGGTTACGTTTCGGGTTAGAGTTAGGGTTAGGGTTAGGGTTAGGGTTCCGGTTAAGGTTAGGTTTAGGGTTCGGTTTAGGGTTAGGGTTATGGTTAGGTTTAGGGTTAGGGTTCGGGTTCGGGTTAGGGTTAGATTTTGGATTAGGGTTCGGGTTAGGGTTAGGGTTCAGGTTAGGGTTAGGGTTCGGGTAGGGTTAGGGTTAGTGTTAGGGTTAGGGTTCGGATTAGGGTTAGGTTTCGGGTTCTGGTTACGGTTAGGGTTAGGGTAAGTGTTCGGTTTCGGGTTAGGGTTAGGGTTAGGGTTAGGGTTAGGGTTAGGGTCAGGGTTCGGGTTAGGGTTAGGGTTCGGTTTAGGGTTCGGGTTAGGGTTCGGGTTAGGGTTCGGGTTCGGGTTAGGGTTCGGTTTAGGGTTAGGGTTAGGGTTTGGGTTCGGGTTATGGTGAGGGTTCGGGATAGGGTTCGGGTTAGGTTTCGGGTTAGGTTTAGGGTTTGGGTTAGGGTTAGGGTTCGGGTTAGGGTTAGGGTTCGGGTTAGGGTTAGGGTTAGGGTTAGGGTTAGGGTTAGGGTTCGGGTCGGGTTATGGTTAGGGTTAGGGTTAAGTTTAGTGTTAGGGTTCAGATTAGGGTTCGGGGAGGGTTCGGTTAGGGTTCGGGTTCGGGTTAGGGTTAGGGTTAGGGTTAGGGTTCGGGTTAGGGTTAGGGTTCGGGTTAGGGTTAGGTTTAGGGTTCGGGTTAGGGTTAGGGTTACGTTTAGGGTTAGGGTTCGGGTTAGGGTTAGGGGTAGGGTTCGGGTTAGGGTTAGGTTTAGGGTTAGGGTTCGGATGGGTTAGGGTAAGGGTTAGGGTTCGGGTTATGGTTAGGGTTAGGGTTCGGGTTAGGCTTCGGGTTAGGGTTAGGGTTAGTGTTAGGGTTCCGTTTAGTGTTCGGGTTAGGGTTAGGGTTAGGTTTAGGGTTAGGGTTAGGGTTAGGGTTAGGGTTAGGGTTCGGGTTAGGGTTAAGGTTAAGGTTCGGGTTAGGGTTAGGTTTAGTGTTAGGGTTAGGGTTCGTGTTAGGGTTCGGGTTAGGCTTAGGGTTAGGGTTCGGGTTAGGGTTAGGGTTAGGGTTAGGGTTAGGGTTAGGGTTAGGGTGAGGGTTAGGGTTAGGGTTAGGGTTCGGGTTCGGGGTTAGGGTTATGGTTTGGGTTCGGGTTAGGGTTCGGGTTAGGGTTAGGATTCGGGTAAGGGGTTATGGTTCGGGTTCGGGTTAGGGTTAGGGTTAGGGTTCCGGTTAAGGTTAGGGTTAGGGTTCTGTTTAGGGTTAGGGTTAGGGTTAGGGTTAGGGTTAGGGTTCGGTTAGGGTTAGGGTTAGAGTTCGGGTTAGGGTTCGGGTTAGGGTTAGGGCTAGGGTTAGGGTTAGGGTTAGGGTTCGGGTTAGGTTTAGGGTTCGGGTTAGGGTTAGGGTTAGGTTTAGGGTTAGAGTTCGGATTAGGGTTAGGGGTAGGGTTCGGGTTCGGGTTCGGGTTCGGGTTAGGGTTAGGGTTAGGGTTAGGGGTTATGGTTAGGGTTACCGTTCGGGTTAGGGTTAGGGTTAGGTTTAGTGTTAGGGTTCGGGTTAGGGTTAGGGTTAGGGTTCGGGTTAGGGTTAGGTTTAGGGTTAGGGTTAGGGTTAGGGTTAGGGTTCCGGTTAGGTGTTGGGTTAGGGTTAGTGTTAGGGTTCGGGTTCGGGTTAGGGTTAGGGTTAGGTTTAGGGTTAGAGTTCGGATTAGGGTTAGGGGTAGGGTTCGGGTTCGGGTTAGGGTTAGGGTTAGGGTTAGGGTTCGGGTTAGGGTTAGGGTTAGGGTTAGGGTTAGGGGTTATGGTTAGGGTTACCGTTCGGGTTAGGGTTAGGGTTAGGTTTAGTGTTAGGGTTCGGGTTAGGGTTAGGGTTAGGGTTCGGGTTAGGGTTAGGTTTAGGGTTAGGGTTAGGGTTAGGGTTAGGGTTCCGGTTAGGTGTTGGGTTAGGGTTAGTGTTAGGGTTCGGGTTCGGGTTAGGGTTAAGTTTCGGGTTTCGGGTTAGGGTTCGGGTTAGGGTTAGGGTTAGTGTTAGGGTTCGGGTTCGGCGTTACGGTTAGGGTTAGGGTTCGTGTTAGGGTTCCGGTTAGGTGTTGGGTTAGGGTTAGTGTTAGGGTTCGG
>JAVLSZ010000063.1:1370000-1395000 GCA_032313775.1 Urocyon cinereoargenteus | reverse complement strand
TTCCGGTTAGGGTTAGGGTTAGGGGTAGGGTTAGGTTTCGGGTTCGGGTTAGGGTTACGTTTCGGGTTAGGTTTAGGATTAGTGTTAGGGTTAGGTTTCTGGTTAGTGTTAGGGTTAGGGTTAGGGTTCGGGTTTCGGTTAGGGTTAGGGTTCGGGTTAGGGTTCGGGTTAGGGTTTGGGTTAGGTTTCGGGTTAGGGTTAGGGTTAGGGTTAGGGTTCGCGTTAGTGTTAGGGTTAGGGTTAGGGTTCGGGTCAGGTTACGGTGAAGGTTCGGGTTAGGGTTAGGGTTAGGGTTAGGGTTCGACTTAGGGTTCGGTTTAGGGGTCGGGTTAGGGTTAGGGTTAGGGTTCGGATTAGGGTTAGGGTTAGGGTTCGGGATCGGGTTAGGGTTAGGGTTCGGGTTAGGGTTAGGGTTAGGATTCGGGTTCAGGTTAGGGTTAGACTTCAGGATCCGGTTAGGGTTAGAGTTCGGGTTACGGTTCGGGTTAGGGTTAGGGTTAGGGTTAGTGTTCGGGTTCGGGTTTAGGTTTAGGGTTAGGGTTCAGGTTAGGGTTCGGGTTAGGGTTATTATTCGGGTAAGTTGTTAGGGTTCGGGTTCGGGTTAGGGTTAGGGTTAGGGTTCCGGTTAATGTTAGGGTTAGGTTTCGGGTTAGGGTTAGGGTTATGGTTAGGGTTAGGTTTAGGGTTCGGGTTCGGGTTAGGGTTAGATTTTGGATTCGGGTTCGGGTTCGGGTTAGGGTTCGGGTTAGGGTTAGGATTCGGGTTAGGGTTAGGGTTAGTGTTAGGGTTAGAGTTCGGATTAGGGTTAGGGTTCGGGTTCGGGTTACGGTTAGGGTTAGGGTTAGGGTTCGGTTTCGGGTTAGGGTTAGTGTTAGGGTTAGGGTCAGGGTTCGGGTTAGGGTTAGGGTTAGGGTTCGGTTTAGGGTTCGGGTTAGGGTTCGGGTTAGGTTTCGGGTTCGGGTTAGGGTTCGGGTTAGGGTTAGGGTTAGGGTTAGGGTTAGGGTTAGGGTTAGGGTTCCGGTTAGGGTTAGGGTTAGGGTTAGGGTTAGGGTCAGGGTTCGGGTTAGGGTTAGGGTTAGGGTTAGGGTTCGGTTTAGGGTTCGGGTTAGGGTTCGGGTTAGGGTTCGGGTCGGGTTAGGGTTCGGGTTAGGGTTAGTGTTAGGGTTCGCGTTGGGGTTCGGGTTAGGGTTAGTGTTAGGGTTTGGGTTCGGGTTAGGGTTAGGTTTCGGGTTAGGGGTAGGGTTCGGGTTCGGGTTAGGGTTAGGGTTCGGGTTAGGGTTAGGGTTAGGTTTAGGAGATAGGGTTAGGGTTAGGTTTCGGGTTAGGGGGAGGGTTAGGGTTAGGGGTTAGTGTTCGGGTTAGGGTTAGGGTTCGGGTTTGGGTTAGGGTTAGGGTTAGGGTTAGGGTTAGGGTTCGGGTTCGAGTTAGGGTTAGGGTTAAGGTTAGGGTTAGGGTTCGGATTAGGGTGTGGGGTAGGGTTCGGGTTAGGGTTCGGGTTTGGGTTAGGGTTAGGTTTAGGGTTAAGGTTAGGGTTCGGGTTAGGGTTCGGGTTAGGGTTAGGGTTCGGTTTAGGGTTAGGGTTAGGGTTAGGGTTAGGGTTAGGGTTCGGGTTAGGGTTAGGGTTAAGTTTCGGGTTAGGGTTAGGGTTAGGGTTAGGGTTAGGGTTCGCGTTAGGGTTCGGGTTAGTGGTCGGTTTAGGGTTAGGGGTAGGGTTCGGGTTAGCGTTAGGTTTTGGGTTAGGGTTCAGGTTAGGGTTAGGGTTCGGGTTAGTGTTAGGGTTAGGGTTTGGGTTCGGTTTAGGGTTAGGTTTCGGGGTCCGGTTAGGGTTAGGGTTAGGGTTCGGGTTCGGGTTAGGGTTATGGTTAGGGTTAGGGTTAGCGTTCTGGTTAGTGTTAGGGTTCGGGTTAGGGTTAGGGTTAGGGTTCGGGTTCGGGTTCGGGTTAGGGTTATGGTTAGGGTTCGGGTTAGGGTTAGGGTTCGGTTTATGGTTAGGTTTCGGGTTAGGGTTAGGGTTCGGGTTCGGGTTAGGGTTAGGGTTAGGGTTAGGGTTAGTTTTAGGGTTAGGGTTCGGATTAGGGTTAGGGGTAGGGTTCGGGTTAGGGTTCGGGTTCGGGTTAGTGTTAGGGTTAGGGTTATGGTTAGGGTTCGGGTTAGGGTTCGGGTTAGGGTTAGGGTTAGGGGATAGGGGTAGGGTTAGGGTTCGGGTTCGGGTTAGGGTTAGGGGTAGGGTTAGGTTTCGGGTTCGGGTTAGGGTTAGGTTTCGGGTTAGGTTTAGGATTAGTGTTAGGGTTAGGTTTCGGGTTAGTGTTAGGGTTAGGGTTAGGGTTCGGGTTTCGGTTAGGGTTAGGGTTCGGGTTAGGGTTCGGGTTAGGGTTAGGGTTAGGTTTCGGGTTAGGGTTAGGGTTCGCGTTAGTGTTAGGGTTAGGGTTAGGGTTAGGGTCAGGTTACGGTTAAGGTTCGGGTTAGGGTTAGGGTTAGGGTTAGGGTTCGACTTAGGGTTCGGTTTAGGGGTCGGGTAGGGTTAGGGTTAGGGTTCGGATTAGGGTTAGGGTTAGGGTTCGGGTTCGGGTTAGGGTTAGGGTTCGGGTTAGGGTTAGGGTTAGGATTCGGGTTCAGGTTAGGGTTAGAGTTCAGGATCCGGTTAGGGTTAGGTTTCGGGTTACGGTTCGGGTTAGGGTTAGGGTTAGGGTTAGGGTTCGGGTTCGGGTTTAGGGTTAGGGTTAGGGTTCAGGTTAGGGTTCGGGTTAGGGTTAGGATTCGGGTAAGGTGTTAGGGTTCGTGTTCGGGTTAGGGTTAGGGTTAGGGTTAGGGTTCCGGTTAATGTTAGGGTTAGGTTTCGGGTTAGGGTTAGGGTTATGGTTAGGGTTAGGTTTAGGGTTCGGGTTCGGGTTAGGGTTAGATTTTGGATTAGGGTTCGGGTTAGGGTTAGGGTTCGGGTTAGGGTTAGGGTTCGGGTTAGGGTTAGGGTTAGTGTTAGGGTTAGAGTTCGGATTAGGGTTAGGGTTCGGTTTCGGGTTACGGTTAGGGTTAGGGTTAGGGTTCGGTTTCGGGTTAGGGTTAGGGTTAGGGTTAGGGTCAGGGTTCGGGTTAGGGTTAGGGTTAGGGTTAGGGTTCGGTTTAGGGTTCGGGTTAGGGTTCGGGTTAGGGTTCGGGTTCGGGTTAGGGTTCGGGTTAGGGTTAGGGCTAGGGTTAGGGTTCGGGTTATGGTTAGGGTTCGGGTTAGGGTTCGGGTTAGGTTTCGGGTTAGGGTTAGGGTTTGGGTTAGGGTTAGGGTTCGGGTTCGGGTTAGGGTTCGGATTAGGGTTAGGGTTCGGGTTCGGGTTCGGGTTAGGGTTAGGGTTCGGGTTAGGGGTAGGTTTCGGGATCGGGTTAGGGTTAGGGTTCGGGTTAGGGTTCGGGTTAGGGTTAGGGTTCGGGATAGGGTTAGGGTACGGGTTAGGGTTAGGGTTAGGTTTAGGAGGTAGGGTTAGCGTTAGGGTTCGGGTTAGGGTTAGGGTTAGGGTTAGGGTTAGGGGTTAGGGTTCGGGTTAGGGTTAGGGTTAGGGTTAGGGTTAGGGTTCGGGTTAGGGTTAGGGTTCGGGTTAGGGTTAGGTTTAGTGTTCGGATTAGGGTTAGGGTTAGGGTTCGGGTTAGGGTTAGGGTTAGGGTTCCGGTTAAGGTTAGGGTTAGGGTTCTTTTTAGGGTTAGGGTTAGGGTTAGGGTTAGGGTTAGGGTTCGGGTTAGGGTTAGGGTTAGAGTTCGGGTTAGGTTTCGGGTTAGGGTTAGGGTTAGGGTTAGGGTTAGGGTTCGGGTTAGGTTTAGGGTTCGGGTTAGGGTTAGGGTTAGGGTTAGGTTTAGGGTTAGGGTTCGGATTAGGGTTAGGGGTAGGGTTCGGGTTTGGGTTAGTGTTAGGGTTAGGGTTAGGGTTCGGGTTAGGGTTAGGGTTAGGGGTTATGGTTAGGGTTACCGTTCGGGTTAGGGTTAGGGTTAGGTTTAGTGTTAGGGTTCGGGTTAGGGTTAGGGTTAGGGTTCGGGTTAGGGTTAGGTTTAGGGTTAGGGTTAGGGTTAGGGTAAAGTTTCGGGTATGCTTAGGGTTAAGGTTCAGGTTAGGGTTAGGGTTAGGATTAGGGTTCGTGTTAGGGTTCCAGTTAGGTGTTTGGTTAGGATTAGTGTTAGGGTTCGGGTTCGGGTTAGGGTTAAGTTTCGGGTTTCGGGTTAGGGTTCGGGTTAGGGTTAGGGTTAGTGTTAGGGTTCGGGTTCGGCGTTACGGTTAGGGTTAGGGTTCGGGTTAGAGTTCGGGTTAGGGTTAGGATTCGGGCAAGGGCTTAGGGTTCGGGTTCGGGTTAGGGTTAGGGTTAGGGTTAGGGTTAGGGTTCAGGTTAGGGTTAGGGTTAGGGTTCGGGTTAGGGTTCGGTTTAGGCTTAGGTTTAGGGTTAGGGTTAGGGTTCGGGTTAGTGTTAGGGTTCGGGTTAGGGTTAGGGTTAGGGTTAAATTTCGGGTTCGGGTTAGGGTTCGGGTTAGGGTTAGGGTTAGTGTTAGGGTTAGGGTTAGGGTTCGGGTTTGGTTTAGGGTTAGTGTTAGGGTTAGGGTTCGGGTCGGGTTAGGGTTCGGGTTAGGGTTAGTGTTAGGGTTCGGGTTGGGGTTCGGGTTAGGGTTAGTGTTAGGGTTTGGGTTCCGGTTAGGGTTAGGTTTTGGGTTAGGGGTAGGGTTCGGGTTCGGGTTAGGGTTAGGGTTCGGGTTAGGGTTCGGGTTAGGGTTAGGGTTCGGGTTAGGGTTAGGGTTCGGGTTAGGGTTAGGGTTAGGTTTAGGAGGTAGGGTTAGGGTTAGGTTTCGGGTTAGGGGGAGGGTTAGGGTTAGGGGTTAGTGTTCGGGTTAGGGTTAGGGTTCGGGTTAGGTTTCGGGTTAGGGTTAGGGTTAGGGTTAGGGTTAGGGTTAGGGTTAGGTTTCGGGTTAGGTTTAGGGTTCGGGTTAGGGTTAGGGTTAGGGTTAGGTTTAGGGTTAGGGTTCGGATTAGGGTTAGGGGTAGGGTTCGGTTTCGGGTTAGGGTTAGGGTTAGGGTTAGGGTTAGGGTTCGGGTTAGGGTTAGGTTTAGGGTTAGGGTTAGGGGTTATGGTTAGGGTTACCGTTCGGGTTAGGTTTAGGGTTAGGTTTAGTGTTAGGGTTCGTGTTAGGGTTAGGGTTAGGGTTCGGGTTAGGGTTAGGTTTAGGGTTAGGGTTAGGGTTAGGGTTAAGGTTCGGGTATGGTTAGGGTTAAGGTTCAGGTTAGGGTTAGGGTTAGGGTTAGGGTTAGGGTTCGTGTTAGGGTTCCGGTTAGGTGTTGGTTTAGGGTTAGTGTTAGGGTTCGGGTTCGGGTTAGGGTTAAGTTTCGGTTTCGGGTTAGGGTACGGGTTAGGTTTAGGGTTAGTGTTAGGGTTCGGGTTCGGCGTTACGGTTAGGGTTAGGGTTCGGGTAGAGTTCGGGTTAGGGTTAGGATTCGGGCAAGGGCTTAGGGTTCGGGTTCGGGTTAGGGTTAGGGTTAGGGTTAGAGTTAGGGTTCAGGTTAGGGTTAGGGTTAGGGTTCGGGTTAGGGTTCGGTTTAGGCTTAGCTTTAGAGTTAGGGTTAGGGTTCGGGTTAGTGTTAGGGTTCGGGTTAGGGTTAGGGTTAGGGTTAAAGTTCGGGTTCGGGTTAGGGTTCGGGTTAGGGTTAGGGTTAGTGTTAGTGTTAGGGTTAGGGTTAGGGTTCGGGTTTGGTTTAGGGTTAGTGTTAGGGTTAGGGTTCGGGTCGGGTTAGGGTTCGGGTTAGGGTTAGTGTTAGGGTTCGGGTTGGGGTTCGGGTTAGGGTTAGTGTTAGGGTTTGGGTTCGGGTTAGGGTTAGGTTTCGGGTTAGGGGTAGGGTTCGGGTTCGGGTTAGGGTTAGGGTTCGGGTTAGGGTTCGGGTTAGGGTTAGGGTTCGGGTTAGGGTTAAGGTTCGGGTTAGGGTTAGGGTTAGGTTTAGGAGGTAGGGTTAGGGTTAGGTTTCGGGTTAGGGGGAGGGTTAGGGTTAGGGGTTAGTGTTCGGGTTAGGGTTAGGGTTCGGGTTTGGGTTAGGGTTAGGGTTAGGGTTAGGGTTAGGGTTCGGGTTCGAGTTAGGGTTAGGGTTAGGGTTAAGGTTAGGGTTAGGATTCGGATTAGGGTTAGGGGTAGGGTTCGGGTTAGGGTTCGGGTTTGGGTTAGGGTTAGGTTTAGGGTTAAGTTTAGGGTTCGGGTTAGGGTTCGGGTTAGGGTTAGGGTTAGGGTTAGGGTTCGCGTTAGGGTTCGGGTTAGAGGTCGGTTTAGGGTTAGGGGTAGGGTTCGGGTTAGCGTTAGGTTTTGGGTTAGGGTTCAGGTTAGGGTTAGGGTTCGGGTTAGTGTTAGGGTTAGGGTTTGGGTTCGGTTTAGGGTTAGGGTTCGGGGTCCGGTTAGGGTTAGGGTTAGGGTTCGGGTTCGGGTTAGGGTTATGGTTAGGGTTAGGGTTAGCGTTCTGGTTAGTGTTAGGGTTCGGGTTAGTGTTAGGGTTCGGGTTCGGGTTCGGGTTAGGGTTATGGTTAGGGTTCGGGTTAGGGTTAGGGTTCGGTTTAGGGTTAGGTTTCGGGTTAGGGTTAGGGTTCGGGTTCGGGTTAGGGTTAGGGTTAGGGTTAGGGTTAGTTTTAGGGTTAGGGTTCGGATTAGGGTTAGGGGTAGGGTTCGGGTTAGGGTTCGGGTTCGGGTTAGTGTTAGGGTTAGGGTTAGGGTTAGGGTTCGGGTTAGGGTTCGGGTTAGGGTTAGGGTTAGGGGATAGGGGGAGAGTTAGGGTTCGGGTTAGGGTTAGGGTTAGGGGTAGGGTTAGGTTTCGGGTTCGGGTTAGGGTTAGGTTTCGGGTTAGGTTTAGGATTAGTGTTAGGTTTAGGTTTCGGGTTAGTGTTAGGGTTAGGGTTAGGGTTCGGGTTTCGGTTAGCGTTAGGGTTCGGGTTAGGGTTCGGGTTAGGGTTAGGGTTAGGTTTCGGGTTAGGGTTAGGGTTAGGGTTAGGGTTCGCGTTAGTGTTAGGGTTAGGGTTAGGGTTCGGGTCAGGTTACGGTTAAGGTTCGGGTTAGGGTTAGGGTTAGGGTTAGGGTTCGACCTTGGGTTCGGTTTAGGGGTCGGGTTAGGGTTAGGGTTAGGGTTCGGATTAGGGTTAGGGTTAGGGTTCGGATTCGGGTTAGGGTTAGGGTTCGGGTTAGGGTTAGGGTTAGGATTCGGGTTCAGGTTAGGGTTAGAGTTCAGGATCCGGTTAGGGTTAGGGTTCGGGTTACGGTTCGGGTTAGGGTTAGGGTTAGGGTTAGGGTTCGGGTTCGGGTTTAGGGTTAGGGTTAGGGTTCAGGTTAGGGTTCGGGTTAGGGTTAGGATTCGGGTAAGGTGTTAGGGTTCGGGTTCGGGTTAGGGTTAGGGTTAGGGTTCCGGTTAATGTTAGGGTTAGGTTTCGGGTTAGGGTTAGGGTTATGGTTAGGGTTAGGTTTAGGGTTCGGGTTCGGGTTAGGGTTAGATTTTGGATTCGGGTTCGGGTTAGGGTTAGGGTTCGGGTTAGGGTTAGGGTTCGGGTTAGGGTTAGGGTTAGTGTTAGGGTTAGAGTTCGGATTAGGGTTAGGTTTCGGGTTCGGGTTACGGTTAGGGTTAGGGTTAGGGTTCGGTTTCGGGTTAGGGTTAGGTTTAGGGTTAGGGTCAGGTTTCGGTTTAGGGTTAGGGTTAGGGTTAGGGTTCGGTTTAGGGTTCGGGTTAGGGTTCGGGTTAGGGTTCGGGTTCGGGTTAGGGTTCGGGTTAGGGTTATGGTTAGGTTTCGGGTTAGGGTTAGGGTTTGGGTTAGGGTTAGGGTTCGGGTTAGGGTTAGGGTTCCGGTTAGGGTTAGGGTTAGGGTTCGGGGTTGGGGTCGGGTTAGGGTTAGGGTTCGGGTTAGGGCTAGGTTTCGGGATCGGGTTAGGGTTAGGGTTCGGTTTAGGGTTCGGGTTAGGGTTAGGGTTCGGGATAGGGTTAGGGTTCGGGTTAGGGTTAGGGTTAGGTTTAGGAGGTAGGGTTAGGGTTACGGTTCGGGTTAGGGTTAGGGTTAGGGTTAGGGTTAGGGGTTAGGGTTCGGGTTAGGGTTAGGGTTAGGGTTAGGGTTAGGGTTAGGGTTCGGGTTAGGGTTAGGGTTCGGGTTAGGGTTAGGTTTAGTGTTCGGGTTAGGGTTAGGGTTAGGGTTCGGGTTAGGGTTAGGGTTCGGTTTCGGGTTAGGGTTAGGGTTCGGGTTCGTGTTAGGGTTCGGGTTTGGGTTAGGGTTCGGGTTAGGGTTAGGGTCAGTGTTAGGGTTCGGGTTAGGGTTAGAGTTCGGGTTCGGGTTCGGGTTAGGGTTAGGTTTCAGGTTAGGGTTAGGGTTTGGGTTAGGGTTATGGTTAGGGTTCGGGTTCGGGTTAGGGTTAGGGTTAGGGTTCGGTTTAGGGTTAGGGTTCGGGTTAGGGTTAGGGTTCGGGTTCGGGTTCGGGTTAGGGTTATGGTTAGGTTTCGGGTTAGGTTTAGGGTTCGGGTTAGGGTTAGGTTTCGGGTTAGGGTTAGGGTTCGGGTTCGGGTTAAGGGTAGGGTTCGGGTTAGGGTTCGGTTTCGGGTTAGGGTTAGGGTTCGGGTTAGGGTTAGGGTTTGGTTAGGGTTATGGTTAGAGTTCGGGTTCGGGTTAGGGTTAGGGTTAGGGTTAGTTTTAGGGTTAGGGTTTGGATTAGGGTTAGGGGTAGGGTTCGGGTTAGGGTTCGGGTTCGGGTTAGTGTTAGGGTTAGGGTTAGGGTTAGGGTTCGGGTTAGGGTTAGGGTTAGGGTTAGGGTTTGGGATAGGGGTAGGGTTATGGTTCGGGTTAGTGTTAGGGTTAGGGGTAGGGTTAGGGTTCGGGTTCGGGTTAGGGTTAGGGTTAGGGTTCGCGTTAGGGTTCGGTTTAGGGGTCGGGTTAGGGTTAGGGTTAAGGTTCGGATTAGGGTTAGGGTTAGGGTTCGTGTTCGGGTTAGGGTTAGGGTTCGGGTTAGGGTTAGGGTTAGGGTTCGGGTTCAGGTTAGGGTTAGAGTTCGGGATCCGGTTAGGGTTAGGGTTCGGGTTACGTTTCGGGTTAGGGTTAGGGTTAGGGTTAGGGTTAGGGTTCCGGTTAAGGTTAGGTTTAGGGTTCGGTTTAGGCTTAGGGTTATGGTTAGGGTTAGGGTTAGGGTTCGGGTTCGGGTTAGGGTTAGATTTTGGATTAGGGTTCGGGTTAGGGTTAGGGTTCGGGTTAGGGTTAGGGTTCGGGTTAGGGTTAGGGGTTAGGGTTCAGGTTAGGGTTAGGGTTCGGTTTAGGGTTATGGTTAGGTTTCAGGTTCGGGTTAGGGTTAGGGTTCGGGTTAGGGTTAGGGTTCCGTTTATGGTTATGGTTAGGTTTCAGGTTCGGGTTAGGGTTAGGGTTCGGGTTAGGGTTAGGGTTCGGGATAGGGTTAGGGTTCGGGTTAGGGTTAGGGTTAGGTTTAGGAGGTAGGGTTAGGGTTAGGGTTCGGGTTAGGGTTAGGTTTAGGGTTAGGGTTAGGGTTAGGGTTCGGGTTAGGGTTAGGGTTCGGGTTAGGGTTAGGGTTAGGGTTAGGGTTAGGGTTCGGGTCGGGTTAGGGTTAGGGTTAGGGTTAAGTTTAGTGTTAGGGTTCGGATTAGGGTTACGGGTAGGGTTCGGTTAGGGTTCGGGTTCGGGTTAGGGTTAGGGTTAGGGTTAGGGTTCGGGTTAGGGTTAGGGTTACGATTAGGGTTAGGGTTCGGGTTAGGGTTAGGGTTCGGGTTAGGGTTAGGTTTAGGGTTAGGGTTCGGGTTAGGGTTAGGGTTAGGGTTAGGGTTCGGGTTATGGTTAGGGTTAGGGTTCGGGTTAGGCTTCGGGATAAGGTTAGGGTTAGGGTTCAGGTTAGTGTTCGGGTTAGGGTTAGGGTTCGGTTTAGGGTTAGGGTTAGGGTTAGGGTTAGGGTTCGGGTTAGGGTTAAGGTTAAGGTTCAGGTTAGGGTTAGGTTTAGGGTTAGGGTTAGGGTTCGCGTTAGGGTTCGGGTTAGGGGTCGGGTTAGGGTTAGTGTTAGGGTTCGGGTTAGGGTTAGGGTTAGGGTTAGGTTTCGGGTTAGGGTGAGGGTTAGGGTTAGGGTTAGGGTTCGGGTTCGGGGTTAGGGTTATGGTTAGGGTTCGGGTTAGGGTTCGGGTTAGGGTTAGGATTCGGGTAAGGGGTTATGGTTCGGGTTCGGGTTAGGGTTAGGGTTAGGGTTCCGGTTAAGGTTAGGGTTAGGGTTCTGTTTAGGGTTAGGGTTAGGGTTAGGGTTAGGGTTAGGGTTAGGGTTAGGGTTCGGGTTAGGGTTAGGGTTAGAGTTCGGGTTAGGGTTCGGGTTAGGGTTAGGGTTAGGGTTAGGGTTAGGGTTCGGTTTAGGTTTAGGGTTCGGGTTAGGGTTAGGGTTAGGGATAGGGTTAGGGTTCGGATTAGGGTTAGGGGTAGGGTTCGGGTTCGGTTTAGGGTTAGGGTTAGGGTTAGGGTTAGGGTTAGGTTTAGGGTTCAGGTTAGGGTTAGGGTTAGGTTTCGGGTTAGGGTTCGGTTTAGGCTTAGGTTTAGGGTTAGGGTTAGGGTTCGCGTTAGGTTTAGGGTTCGGTTTAGGGTTAGTGTTATGGTTAGGGTTAGGGTTAGGGTTCCGGTTAGGGTTAGGGTTAGTGTTAGGTTTCGGGTCAGGGTTAGGGTTCGGGTTAGGGTTCGGGTTCGGGTTAGGGTTAGGGTTCGGGTTCGGGTTAGGGTTCGGGTTTCGGTTAGGGTTCAGGTTAGGGTTAGGGTTAGTGTTAGGGCTCGGGTTAGGGTTAGGGTTCGGGTTCGGGTTCGGGATAGGGTTAGGTTTCGGGTTAGGGTTAGGATTTGGGTTAGGATTATGGTTAGGTTTCGGGTTAGGGTTAGGGTTAGTGTTAGGGTTCGGGTTAGGGTTAGGGTTCGGTTTCGTGTTCGGGTTAGGGTTAGGGTTCGGGGTAGGGTTAGGATTTGGGTTAGGGTTATGGTTAGGGTTCGGGTTCGGATAAGGGTTAGGGTTCGGTTTCGGGTTCGGGTTAGGGTTATGGTTAGGGTTCGGGTTAGAGTTAGGGTTCGGGATAGGGTTACGGTTCGGGTTAGGGTTAGGGTTCGGGTTCGGATTACGGTTAGGGTTCGGGTTCGGGTTAGGGTTAGTGTTAGGGTTAGGGTTAGGTTTACGGTTCGGATTAGGGTTAGGGGTAGGGTTCGGGTTAGGGTTAGGGTTCGGGTTCGGGTTAAGGTTAGGGTTAGGGTTAGGGGTTAGGGTTCGGGTTAGGGTTAGGGTTCGGGTTAGGGTTAGGGTTCGGTTTAGGTTTAAGGTTAGGGTTCGGGTTAGGGTTAGGGTTAGAGTTAGGATTAGGTTTCGGGTTAGGGTTAGGGTTAGGGTTAGGGTTCGGTTTACGGTTAGGGTTAGGGCTCGGGTTAGGGTTCGGGTTAGGGTTAGGGTTAGGTTTCGGGTTAGGGTTAGGGTTAGGGTTAGGGTTCGGGTTAGGGTTAGGGTTAGGGTTCGTGTTAGGGTGGGTTTCGGGATCGGGTTAGGGTTAGGGTCGGGTTAGGTTTCGGTTTAGGGTTAGGGTTCGGGATAGGGTTAGGTTTCGGGTTAGGGTTAGGGTTAGGTTTAGGAGGTAGGGTTAGGGTTAGGGTTCGGGTTAGGGTTAGGGTTAGGGTTAGGGTTAGGGGTTAGGGTTCAGGTTAGGTTTAGGGTTCGGGTTTGGGTTAGGGTTAGGGTTAGGGTTAGGGTTCGAGTCGGGTTAGGTTTAGGGTTAGGTTTTAGGTTAGCGTTAGGGTTCGGATTAGGGTTAGGGGTAGGGTTCGGGTTCGGGTTAGGGTTAGGGTTAGGGTTCGGTTTCGGGTTAGGGTTAGGGTTAGGGTTAGGGTTAGGCTCAGGGTTCGGGTTAGAGTTAGGGTTAGGGTTAGGGTTCGGTTTAGGGTTAGGTTAGGGTTAGGGTTCGGGTTAGGATTAGGGTTAGGGTTAGGGTTAGGGTTAGAGTTCGGGTTAGGGTTAGGTTTAGGGTTAGGATTTGGGTTAGGGTTAAGAATCGGGTTATGGTTAGGGTTAAGGTTCGGGTTAGGGTTAGGGTTAGGGTTAGGGTTAGGGTTAGTGTTAGGGTTCGTCTCAGGGTTCGGGTTAGGTGTCGGGTTAGGGTTAGTGTTAGGGTTCGGTTTCGGGTTAGGGTTAGGGTTCGGGTTCGGGTTAGGGTTCGGGTTAGGGTTAGGGTTAGTGTTAGGGTTCGGGTTCGGGGTTAGGGTTAGGGTTAGGGTTCGGGTTAGAGTTCGGGTTAGGGTTAGGATTCGGGTAAGGGTTTAGGGTTCGGGTTCGGGTTCGGGTTAGGGTTAGGGTTCCGGTTAGGGTTAGTGTTTGGTTTCGGGTTAGGTTTAGGGTTAGGTTTAGGCTTAGGGTTCAGGTTAGGGTTAGGGTTAGGGTTCGGGTTAGGGTTCCGTTTAGGCTTAGGGTTAGGGTTAGGGTTAGGTTTCGGGTTAGGGTTAGGGTTCGGGTTAGGGTTAGTGTTAGGGTTAGTGTTAGGGTTAGGGTTAGGGGTTAGGGTTAGGGTTAGGTTTAGGGTTCGGGTTAGGGTTTGGTTTAGGGTTAGGGTTAGGGTTTGGGTTAGGGTCAGGGTTCGGGTTAGGGTTCGGGTTCGTGTTAGGTGTCGGGTTTGCATTAGGGTTATGGTTAGGTTTCGGGTTATGGTTAGGGTTAGGGTTAGGGTTAGGGTTAGGGTTCGGGTTAGGGGTTGGGTTCGGTTTCGAGTTAGGTTTAGGGTTCGGGTTCGGGTAAGGGTTCGGGTTCTGGTTAGGGTTAGGGGTTAGTGTTCAGGATAGTGTTAGGGTTAGGGTTCGGGTTAGGGTTCGGGTTAGGGTTAGGGTTAGGTTTCGGGTTAGGGTTAGGTTTAGGGTTACGGTTCAGGCTAGGGTTAGATTTCGGGTTAGGGATGGGTTCGGTTAGGTTTCGGGTTTGGGTTAGGGTTCGGGTTCGGGTTAGGGTTAGGATTCGGGTAAGCGGTTAAGGCTCGGGTTCGGGTTCGTGTTAGGGTTAGGTTTCCGGTTAGGGTTAGGGTTAGTGTTCGGGTTAGGATTACGGTTAGGGTTAGGGTTAGGGTTCGTGTTAGGTTTCGGGTTAGGGTTAGGGTTCGGGTTCGGGTTAGTGTTAGGGTTAGGGTTCGGGTTAGGGTTCGGGTTCGGGTTAGGGTACGGGTTTGGGTTAGGGTTCCGGTTAGGGTTAGGGTTAGGGTTCGGATTAGGGTTAGGGTTCGGGTTCGGGTTCGGGTTAGGGTTAGGGTTCGGGTTAGGGTTAGGGTTCGGGTTAGGGTTAGGGTTAGGGTTTGGGTTACGGTTAGGGTTAGGGTTCGGGTTAGTGTTAGGTTTCGGTTTAGGGTTAGGTTTAGGGTTCGGGTTCGGGTTCGGGTTAGGGTTAGGGTTCGGGTTCGGGTTAGGGTTCGGGTTCGGGTTTGGGTTAGGGTTCGGGTTCGGGTTAGGGTTTGGGTTCGGGTTAGGGTTCGGGTTAGGGTTAGGGTTATGGTTTGGGTTCGGGTTCTGGGTAGGGTTAGGGTTCGGGTTCGGGTTAGGGTTCGTGTTCGGGTTCAGGTTAGAGGTTAGGGTTTGGGTTAGGTTTAGGGTTAGGGTTCGGTTTAGGGTTAGGGTTAGGGTTTGGGTTAGGGTTAGGGTTCGGGTTCGGGTTCGGGTTAGGGTTCGGTTTCGTGTTTGGGTTAGGGTTACGGTTTGGGTTCGGGTAAGGGTTCGGGTTCGGGTTAGGGTTAGGGGTTATTGTTCAGGTTAGGGTTAGTGTTAGGGTTCGGGATAGGGTTCGGGATTGGGTTAGGGTTAGGGTTCGGGTTAGGGTTCGGGTTGGGTTAGGGTTAGGTTTCGGGATAGGATTAGGTTTAGGGTTCGGGTTAGGGTTCGGGTTCGGGTTAGCATTAGGGTTCGGGTTAGGGTTAGGGTTAGGGTTCGGTTTAGCGTTCGGGTTAGGGTTCGGGTTAGGGTAGGGTTAGGGTTAGGATTCGGGTTAGGGTTAGGGTTCGGGTTAGGTTTAGGGTTCGGGTTAGGGTTAGGGTTAGGGTTCGGTTTAGGGTTCGGGTTAGGGTTCGGGTTAGGGTTCGGGTTAGGGTTCGGTTTAGGGTTCGGGTTAGGGTTCGGTTTAGGGTTCGGGTTAGGGTTCGAGTTAGGGTTAGGGTTCGGGTTCGGGTTAGGGTTAGGGTTCGGGTTAAAGTTAGGGTTAGGATTCACGTTAGGGTTCGGGATCGGGTTCGGGTTACGTTTAGGGTTCGGGTTAGGGTTAGGTTTAGGTTTAGGGTTAGGGTTAGGGTTCGGGTTAGTGTTCTGGTTAGTGTTAGAGTTAGGGTTAGGGTTAGGGTTAAGGTTAGGTTTAGGGTTAGGGTTCGGGTTAGGGTTAGGGTTCGGGTTAGGTTTTAGGGTTAGGGTTAGGGTTAGGGTTAGAGTTAGGGTTAGGGGTTAGGGTAAGGGTTAGGGCTAGGGTTAGGGTTAGGGTTTGGGTTAGGGTTTGGGTTAGGGTTAGTGTTAGGGTTCGGGTTAGGGTCAGGGTTAGTGTTCGGGTTAGGGTCAGGGTTAGGTTTCGGGTTAGGGTTCGGGTTAGGGTTCGGGTTAGGTTTAGGTTCGGGTTAGGGTTCGGGTTCGGTTTAGGGTTCGGGTTCGGTTTACCGTTAGGGTTAGGTTTCGGTTTAGGGTTAGGGTTAAGGTTAGGTTTAGGGTTAGGGTTCGTGTTAGGGTTAGGGTTAGGGTTAGGGTTAGGGTTCGGTTTAGGGTTAGGGTTAGGGTTCGGGTTAGGGTTAGGGTTCGGGTTAGGGTTAGGGTTAGGTTTTGGGTTAGGGTTCGGGTAAGGGTTCGGGTTAGGGTTCGGTTTCAGAATAGGTTTAGGGTTCGGGTTAGGGTTAGGGTTAGGGTTCGGGTTCGGGTTAGGTTTCGGGTTAGGGTTAGGGTTAGGATTTGTGTTAGGGTTAGGGTTAGGGTTCGGGTTAGGGTTAGGGTTCGGGTTAGGGTTAGGTTTAGGTTTCGGGTTAGGGTTAGGGTTAGGGTTCGGGTTAGGGTTAGGGTTCGGGTTCGGGTTAGGGTTAGGGTTCGGATTCGGTTTAGGGTTCGGGGTTGGGTTAGGGTTCGGGTTAGGGTTAGCGTTAGGGTTCGGGTTAGGGTTAGGGTTCGGGTTAGGGTTAGGGTTAGGGTTAGGGTTCGGGTTCGGGTTCGGGTTCTGGTTAGGGTTAGGGTTCTGGTTAGGGTTAGGGTTCGGGTTAGGGTTAGGGTTCGGGTTAGGCTTAGGGTTAGGGTTCGGGTTAGGGTTAGGGTTCGGGTTCGGGTTCGGGTTCGGGTTTGGGTTAGGGATCGGGTTCGGGTTAGGGTTCGGGTTCGGGTTAGGGTTAGGTCTTAGTGTTCAGGTTAGTGTTAGGGTTAGGGTTCGGGTTAGGGTTCGTGTTAGGGTTAGGGTTGGGGTTAGGTTTTGGGGTTAGGGTAAGGGTTAGGGTTAGGGTTAGGGTTCGGGTTAGGGTTAGGGTTAGGGTTAGGGTTCGGGTTAGGGTTAGGGTTAGGATTAGGGTTAGGTTTAGGTTTAGGGTTCGGGTTAGGGTTAGGGTTAGGGTTAGGGTTAGGGTTCGGGTTAGGGTTAGGGTTAGGGTTAGGGCTTAGTGTTCAGGTTAGTGTTAGGGTTAGGGTTCGGGTTAGGGTTCGTGTTGGGGTTAGGGTTAGTGTTAGAGTTAGGGTTAGGGTTCGGGTTAGTGTTTGTGTTAGGGTTAGGGTTAGGGTTCGGTTTAGGGTCGGGTTCGGGTTAGGGTTCGGGTTCGGGTTAGGTTTCGGGTTCGCTTTAGGGTTATGGTTAGGTTTCGGGTTAGGCTTAGGGTTAGGGTTAGGGTTAGGGTTAGGGTTCGGGTTAGGGTTAGGGTGAGGGTTAGGGTTCGGGTTAGGGTTCGGGTTCGAGTTAGGTTTAGGGTTCGGGTTCGGGTAAGGGTTCGGGTTCTGGTTAGGGTTAGTGGTTAGTGTTCAGGATAGGTTTAGGGTTAGGTTTCGGGTTAGGGTTCAGGTTAGGGTTAGGGTTAGGTTTCGGGTTAGGGTTAGGGTTAGGGTTAGGTTTAGGGTTCGGGTTAGGGTTAGGGTTAGGGTTCGGTTTAGGGTTAGGGTTCGGGTTAGGGTTGGGTTCGGGTTAGGTTTCGGTTTAGGGTTAGGGTTCGGGTTCGGTTTAGGGTTAGAATTCGGGTAAGGGGTTAGGCTCGGGTTCGGGTTCGGTTTAGGGTTAGAGTTCCGTTTAGGGTTAGGGTTAGTGTTCGGGTTAGGATTAGGGTTAGGGTTAGGGTTAGGGTTCGGGTTAGGTTTCGGGTTAGGGTTAGGGTTAGGGTTCGATTTAGGGTTAGGGTTAGGGTTCGGGTTCGGGTTAGCGTTTGGGTTCGTGTTAGGGTTAGGTTTAGGGTTAGGGTTCGGGTTAGAGTTATGGTTAGGTTTAGGGTTCGGTAAGGGGTTAGGGTTAGGGTTAGGGTTCGGGTTAGGGTTCGGGTTAGGGTTAGGATTCGGGTAAGGGGTTAGGGCTCGGGTTCGGGTTAGGGTTAGGGTTAGGGTTCCGGTTAGGGTTAGGGTTAGGTTTCAGGTTAGGGTTAGGGTTAGAGTTCGGGTTAGGGTTCGGGTTAGGGTTAGGGTTAGTTTTCGGTTTAGGTTTCGGGTTAGGGTTCGGTTTAGGGTTCGGTTTAGGGTTCGGGTTAGGGTTCGGTTTAGGGTTCGGGTTGGGCTTCGGGTTAGGGTTCGGGTTAGGGTTCGGGTTAGGGTTAGGTTTCGGGTTAGGGTTAGGGTTAGGGTTCGTGTTAGGGTTAGGGTTAGGATTCGCGTTAGGGTTCGGGTTTGGGTTAGGGTTAGGGTTAGGGTTCGGGTTAGGGTTAGGTTTTAGGGTTAGGGTTAGGGTTAGAGTTAGGGTTAGGGGTTAGGGTTAGGGTTAGGGTTAGGGTTAGGGTTAGGGTTAGGGTTCGGGTTCGGGTTTGGGTTAGGGTTAGGGTTAGGGTTCGGGTTAGGGTCAAGGTTAGGGTTCGGGTGAGGTTCAGGGTTAGGGTTCGGGTTAGGGTTCGGGTTAGGGTTATGATTCGGTTTAGGTTTAGGTTTCGGGTTAGGGTTCGGGTTCGGTTTAGGGTACGGTTTCGGTTTAGCATTAGGGTTAGTGTTCGGGTTAGGGGTAGGGTTAGGGTTAGGTTTAGGGTTAGGGGTCGGTTTAGGGTTAGGTTTAAGGTTAGTTTTAGGGTTCGGGTTAGGGTTAGGGTTAGGGTTCGGGTTAGGGTTCGGGTGACGGTTCGGGTTAGGGTTAGGGTTAGGGGTAGGTTTCGGGTTAGGGTTAGGGTTCGGGTTAGGGTTAGGGTTCGGGTTAGGTTTAGGGTTCGGGTTCGGGTTCAGGTTAGGGTTAGGGGTTAGGGTTAGGGTTAGGGTTAGGGTTCGGGTTAGGGTTAGGGTTAGGGTTAGGGTTCGGGTTAGGTTTAGGGTTAGGTTTCGGGTTAGGGTAGGGTTAGGTTTAGGGTTCGGGTTAGGGATCTGGTTAGGGTTAGGGTTAGGATTTGGGTTAGGGTTAGGGTTAGGGTTCGGGTTAGGGTTAGGGTTCGGGTTAGGGTTAGGTTTAGGTTTCGGGTTAGGGTTCGGGTTAGGGTTCTGGTTAGGGTTAGGGTTCGGGTTAGGGTTAGGGTTCGGGTTCGGGTTAGGTTTAGGGTTCGTGTTAGGGTTAGGGTTAGGATTCGCGTTAGGGTTCGGGTTCGGGTTAGGGTTAGGGTTAGGGTTCGGGTTAGGGTTAGGTTTTAGTGTTGGGGTTAGGGTTAGGGTTAGAGTTAGGGTTAGGGGTTACGGTTAGGGTTAGGGTTAGGGTTAGTGTTCGGGTTAGGGTTTGGGTTAGGGTTAGGGTTAGGGTTCGGGTTAGGGTCAGGGTTAGGGTTCTTGTTAGGGTTCGGGTTAGGATTAGGGTTCGGGTTAGGTTTAGGTTTCGGGTTAGGGTTCGGGTTCGGTTTAGGGTTCGGGTTCGGTTTAGCGTTAGGGTTAGGGTTCGGGTTAGGGTTAGGGTTAGGGTTAGGGTTAGGTTTAGGGTTAGGGTTAGGGTTAGGGTTAGGATTTGGGTTAGGGTTCGGGTTAGGGTTAGGTTTAGGGTTCGGGTTCGGGTTCGGGTTAGGGTTAGGGGTTAGGGTTCGGGTTAGCGTTAGGGTTAGGGTTCGGGTTAGGGTTAGGGTTAGAGCTAGGGTTCGGGTTAGGGTTAGGGTTGGGTTCGGGTTAGGGTTAGGGTTAGTGTTAGGGTTCGGGTTAGGGTTCTGGTTAGGGTTAGGGTTAGGATTTGGGTTAGGGTTAGGGTTCGGGTTAGGGTTAGGATTCGGGTTAGGGTTAGGATTCGGGTTAGGGTTAGTGTTAGGGTTCGGTTTAGGGTTAGGGTTCGGGTTCGGGTTAGGGTTAGGGGTTAGGGTTCGGGTTAGGGTTAGGGTTAGGGTTCGGGTTCGGGTTAGGTTTAGGGGTTAGGGTTCGGGTTAGTGTTAGGGTTCGGGTTCGGCTTAGGATTAGGGTTCGGGTTCGGTTTAGGGTTCGGGTTTGGGTTAGGGTTCGGGTTAGGGTTAGGGTAAGGTTTCGGGTTAGGGTTAGTGTTCGGGTTAGGGTTAGGTTTAGGGTTCAGGTTAGGGTTAGGTTTAGGTTTCGGGTTAGGGTTAGGGTTCGGGTTAGGCTTAGGGTTAGGGTTCGGGTTCAGGTTCGGGTTCTGGTTAGGGTTAGGGTTCGGGTTAGGGTTAGGGTTCGGGTTAGGGTTAGGGTTCGGGTTAGGCTTAGGGTTAGGTTTCGGGTTATGATTAGGGTTAGGGTTCGGGTTCGGGTTCGGGTTGGGGTTAGGGATCGGGTTCGTGTTAGGGTTCGGGTTCGGGTTGGGGTTAGGGCTTAGTGTTCAGGTTAGTGTTAGGGTTAGGGTTCGGGTTAGGGTTCGGGTTAGGGTTAGGGTTAGGGTTCGGTTTAGGGTTCGGGTTAGGGTTCGGGTTAGTGTTTGTGTTCGGGTTACGGTTAGGGTTAGGGTTAGGGCTCGTGTTCGGGTTCGGGTTCGGGTTAGGGTTAGGGTTCGGTTTAGGGTTCGGGTTAGGGTTCGGGTTAGGGTTCGGTTTAGGGTTCGGGTTAGGGTTCGGGTTAGGGTTCGGGTTAGGGTTAGGGTTAGCTTTCGGTATAGGTTTCGATTTAGGGTTCGGTTTAGGGTTCGGGTTAGTGTTCGGTTTAAGGTTCGGGTTAGGGTTCGGGTTAGGGTTCGGGTTAGGGTTCGGGTTAGGGTTAGGGTTCGGGTTCGGGTTAGGGTTAGGGTTCGTGTTAGGGTTAGGGTTAAGATTCACGTTAGGGTTCGGGTTCGGGTTAGGGTTAGATTTAGGGTTCGGGTTAGGGATAGGTTTTAGGGTTAGGGTTAGGGTTAGGTTTAGAGTTAGGGTTAGGGGTTAGGGTAAGGGTTAGGGCTAGGGTTAGGGTTAGGGTTCGGGTTAGGTTTTGGTTTAGGGTTAGGGTTAGGGTTCGGGTTAGGGTCAGGGTTAGGGTTCGGGTTAGGGTCAGTGTTAGGGTTCGGGTTAGGGTTCGGGTTAGGGTTAGGGTTCGGGTTAGGTTTAGGTTTCGCGTTAGGGTTCGGGTTCGGTTTAGGGTTCGGGTTCGGTTTTCCGTTAGGGTTATGTTTCGGGTTAGGGTTAGGGTTAGGGTTAGGTTTAGGGTTAGGGTTCAGGTTAGGGTTAGGGTTAGGGTTAGGGTTCGGTTTAGGGTTAGGGTTAGGGTTCGGGTTAGGGTTAGGGTTCGGGTTAGGGTTAGGGTTAGGGTTAGGGTTAGGGTTCGGGTAAGGGTTAGGGTTAGGGTTCAGGTTCGGGATAGGTTTAGGGTTCGGGTTAGGGTTAGGGTTAGGGTTAGGGTTCGGGTTAGGGTTCGGGTTAGGGTTAGGGTTAGGATTTGGGTTAGGGTTAGGGTTAGGGTTCGGGTTAGGGTTAGGGTTCGGGTTAGGGTTAGGTTTAGGTTTCCGGTTAGGGTTAGTGTTAGGGTTCAGGTTAGGTTTAGGGTTCGGGTTCGGGTTAGGGTTAGGGTTCGGGTTCGGTTTAGTGTTAGGGTTCGGGTTAGGATTAGGGTTAGGGTTCGGGTTAGGGTTAGTGTTAGGGTTCGGTTTAGGGTTAGGGTTCGGGTTAGGGTTAGGGTTAGGGTTAGGGTTAGGGTTAGGGTTCGGGTTCGGGTTAGGGTTAGGGGTTAGGGTTCGGGTTAGGGTTAGGGTTCGGGTTCGGGTTAGGGTTAGGGTTCGGGTTCGGGTTCGGGTTCTGGTTAGGGTTAGGATTCTGGTTAGGGTTAGGGTTCGGGTTAGGGTTAGGGTTCGGGTTAGGCTTAGGGTTAGGGTTCGGGTTAGGGTTAGGGTTAGGGTTCGGGTTCGGGTTCGGGTTTGGGTTAGGGATCGGGTTCGGGTTAGGGTTCGGGATCGGGTTATGGTTAGGGCTTAGTGTTCAGGTTAGTGTTAGGGTTAGGTTTCAGGTTAGGGTTCGTGTTGGGTTAGGGTTGGGGTTAGGGTTTGGGGTTAGGGTTAGGGTTAGGGTTAGGGTTAGGGTTCGGGTTACGGTTAGGGTTAGGGTTAGGGTTAGGGTACGGGTTAGGGTTAGGTTTAGGATTAGGGTTAGGTTTAGGTTTAGGGTTCGGGTTAGGGTTCGGGTTAGGGTTCGGGTTAGGGTTACGGTTAGGATTTGGGTTAGGGTTCGGTTTAGGGTTAGGGTTAGGGTTCGGGTTCGTGTTCGGGTTCGGGTTAGGGGTTAGGGTTCGTGTTAGGGTTAGGGTTAGGGTTCGGGTTAGGGTTAGGGTTCGGGTTAGGGTTAGGGTTAGGGTTCGGGTTAGGGTTAGGGTTAGTGTTAGGGTTCGGGTTAGGGTTCTGGTTAGGGTTAGGGTTAGGATTTGGGTTAGGGTTAGGGTTAGGGTTCGGGTTAGTGTTAGGGTTAGTGTTAGGGTTCGGGTTAGGGTTAGGGTTCGGTTTAGGGTTAGGTTTAGGGTTAGGGTTCGTGTTAGGGGTAGGGTTCGTGTTAGGGTTAGTGTTCGGGTTAGGGTTAGGGTTAGGGTTCGGGTTCGGGTTCGGGTTCTGGTTAGGTTTAGGGTTCGGGTTAGGGTTAGGGTTCGGGTTAGGGTTAGGGTTCAGGTTAGGCTTAGGGTTAGGTTTTGGGTTAGGGTTAGGGTTAGGGTTCGGGTTCGGGTTCGGGTTGGGGTTAGGGATCGGGTTCGGGTTAGGGTTCGGGTTAGGGTTCGGGTTCGGGTTAGGGTTAGGGCTTAGTGTTCAGGTTAGTGTTAGGGTTAGGGTTCGGGTTAGGGTTCGGGTTAGGGTTAGGGTTGGGGTTAGGTTTTGGGGTTAGGGTTAGGGTTAGGGTTAGCGATAGGGTAAGGGTTAGGTTTCGGGTTAGGGTTAGGGTTAGGGTTAGGGGTTAGAGTTAGGGTTAGGGTTCGGGTTAGGGTTAGGGTTAGGATTAGGGTTAGGTTTAGGTTTAGGGTTCGTGTTAGGGTTAGGGTTAGGGTTAGGGTTCGGGTTAGGGTTAGGTTTTAGGGTTAGGGTTAGTGTTAGTGTTAGGGTTAGGGGTTAGGGTTAGGGTTAGGGTTAGTGTTAGGGTTCGGGTTAGAGTTTGGGTTAGGGTTAGGGTTAGGGTTCGGGTCAGGGTCAGGGTTCGGGTTAGGGTTCGTGTTTGGGTTAGGTTTCGGGTTCGCTTTAGGGTTATGGTTAGATTTCGGGTTAGGGTTAGGGTTAGGGTTAGGGTTAGGGTTCGGGTTAGGGTTAGGGTTAGGGTTCGGGTTAGGGTTCGGGTTCGGGTTCGAGTTAGGTTTAGGGTTCAGGTTCGGGTAAGGGTTCGGGTTATGTTAGGGTTCGGGGTTAGTGTTCAGGATAGGGTTAGGGTTAGGGTTCGGGTTAGGGTTCGGGTTAGGGTTAGGGTTAGGTTTCGGGTTAGGGTTAGGGTTAGGGTTAGGGTTAGGTTTAGGGTTCGGGTTACGGTTAAGGTTCGGGTTAGGGTTAGGGTTAGGGTTCGGGTTAGGTTTAGGATTAGGGTTCGGGTTAGGTTTAGGTTTCGGGTTAGGGTTAGGGTTAGGGTTCGGGTTAGGGTTAGGGTTAGGGTTTGGGTTAGGATTCGGGTTCGGGTTAGCGTTAGGGATCGGGTTAGGGTTAGGGTTAGGGTTCGGTTTAGGGTTAGGGTTGGGGTTAGGTTTAGGGGTTAGAGTTAGGGTTAGGGTTAGTGTTAGGGTTAGGGTTAGGGTTAGGGTTCGGGTTCGGGTTAGGGTTCTGGTTAGGGTTAGGGTTCGGGTTAGGGTTAGGGTTAGGGTTCGGGTTAGGGTTAGGTTTCGGGTTACGGTTAGGGTTCGGGTTACGGTTAGGGTTAGGGCTCGGGTTCGGGTTCGGGTTAGGGTTAGGGTTAGGGTTCGGTTTAGGGTTCGGGTTAGCGTTCGGGTTAGGGTTCGATTTAGGGTTCGGGTTAGGGTTCGGGTTAGGGTTAGGGTTAGTTTTCGGTTTAGGTTTAGGGTTAGGGTTAGGTTTAGGGTTCGGGTTACGGTTGGGGGTTAGGGTTAGGGTTAGGGTTAGGGTTAGGGTTCGGGTTAGGTTTAAGGTTAGGGTTAGGGTTAGGGTTCGGGTTAGGGTTAGTGTTATGGTTTGGGTTCAGGTTCGGGGTAGGGTTAGGGTTCGTGTTCGGGTTAGGGTTCGGGTTCGGGTTCGGGTTAGAGGTTAGGGTTCGGGTTAGGGTTAGTGTTAGGGTTCGAGTTAGGGTTAGGGTTAGGGTTAGGGTTCGGTTTAGGGTTTGGGTTAGGGTTAGGGTTAGGTTTCGGGTTAGGGTTAGGGTTAGGGTCGGGTTACAGTTCGGGTTAGCGTTCGGGTTAGGGTTCGGGTTAGGGTTCGGGTTAGGTTTAGAGTTCGGGTTAGCGTTAGGGTTAGGGTTCGGGTTAGGGTTCGGGTTCAGGTTAGGGTTCGGGTTGGGGTTAGGGTTAGGGTTAGGTTTCGGTTAGGGTTAGGGTTAGGGTTAGGGTTAGGGTTAGGTTTCGGGTTAGGGTTAAGGTTAGGGTTAGGGTTAGGGTTCGGGTTAGGGTTAGTGTTATGGTTTGGGTTCAGGTTCGGGGTAGGGTTAGGGTTCGTGTTCAGGTTAGGGTTCGGGTTCGGGTTCGGGTTAGAGGTTAGGGTTCGGGTTAGGGTTAGGGTTAGGGTTCGAGTTAGGGTTAGGGTTAGGGTTCGGTTTAGGATTTGGGTTAGGGTTAGGGTTAGGTTTCGGGTTAGGGTTAGGGTTAGGGTTCGGGTTAGAGTTCGGGTTAGTGTTAGGGTTAGGGTTCGGGTTAGGGTTCGGGTTAGGGTTCAGGTTAGGGTTAAAGTTCGGGTTAGCGTTAGGGTTAGGGTTCGGGTTAGGGTTCGGGTTCAGGTTAGGGTTCGGGTTCGGGTTAGGGTTAGGGTTAGGTTTCGGTTAGGGTTAGGGTTAGGGTTAGGGTTCGGGTTAGGGTTCGGGTTCGGGTAAGGGTTAGGGTTAGGTTTAGGTTTAGGATTAGGGTTCGGGTTAGGGTTAGCGTTAGGGTAAGGGTTAGGGTTCGGGTTAGCGTGAGGGTTATGGTTAGGGTTAGGTTTCGGGTTAGGGTTAGGGGTTAGGGTTAGGGTTAAGGTTAGGGTTAGGGTTAGGGTTCGGGGTAGGGTTTGTGTTAGGGTTAGGGTTAGGTTTCGGGTTAGTGTCAGGGTTAGGGTTCGGGTTAGGGTTAGGGTTAGGGTTCGGGTTAGGGTTTGGGTTAGGTTTAGGTTTCGGGTTAGGGTTAGGGTTAGGGTTCGTGTTAGGGTTAGGGTTAGGATTCACGTTAGGGTTCGGGTTCGGGTTAGGGTTAGATTTAGGGTTCGGGTTAGGGATAGGTTTTAGGGTTAGGGTTAGGGTTAGGGTTAGACTTAGGGTTAGGGGTTAGGGTAAGGGTTAGGGCTAGGGTTAGGGTTAGGGTTCGGGTTAGGTTATGGGTTAGGGTTAGGGTTAGGGTTCGGGTTAGGGTCAGGGTTAGGGTTTGGGTTAGGGTCAGTGTTAGGGTTCGGGTTAGGGTTCGGGTTAGGGTTAGGGTTCGGGTTAGTTTTAGGTTTCGCGTTAGGGTTCGGGTTCGGTTTAGGGTTCGGTTTCGGTTTACCGTTAGGGTTAGGTTTCGTGTTAGGGTTAGGGTTAGGGTTAGGGTTAGGTTTAGGGTTAGGGTTCGGGTTAGGGTTAGGGTTAGGGTTAGGGTTCGGGTTAGGGTTAGGGTTAGGGTTCGGGTTAGGGTTAGGGTTCGGGTTAGGGTTAGGGTGAGGTTTAGGGTTAGGGTTCGGGTAAGGGTTAGGGTTAGGGTTCGGGTTCGGGATAGGTTTAGGGTTCGGGTTAGGGTTAGGGTTAGGGTTAGGGTTCGAGTTAGGGTTCGGGTTAGTGTTAGGGTTAGGATTTGGGTTAGGGTTAGGGTTAGGGTTCGGGTTAGGGTTAGGGTTCGGGTTAGGGTTAGGTTTAGGTTTCGGGTTAGGGTTAGGGTTAGGGTTCGGTTTAGGGTTAGGGTTCGGGTTCGGGTTAGGGTTAGGGTTCGGGTTCGGTTTAGTGTTAGGGTTCGGGTTAGGATTAGGGTTAGGGTTCGGGTTAGGGTTAGGGTTAGGGTTCGGGTTAGGGTTAGGGTTCGGGTTCGGGTTAGGGTTAGGGTTAGGGTTCGGGTTCGGGTTAGGGTTAGGGGTTAGTGTTCGGGTTAGGGTTAGGGTTCAGGTTCGGGTTAGGGTTAGGGTTCGGGTTCAGGTTCGGGTTCTGTTTAGGGTTAGGATTCTGGTTAGGGTTAGGGTTCGGGTTAGGGTTAGGGTTCGGGTTAGCCTTAGGGTTAGGGTTCGGGTTAGGTTTAGGGTTAGGGTTCGGGTTCGGGTTTGGGTTAGGGATCGGGTTCGGGTTAGGGTTCGGGATCGGGTTAGGGTTAGGGCTTAGTGTTCAGGTTAGTGTTAGGTTTAGGTTTCGGGTTAGGGTTCGTGTTGGGTTAGGGTTGGGGTTAGGGTTTGGGGTTAGGGTTAGGGTTAGGGTTAGGGTTAGGGTTCGGGTTAGGGTTAGGGTTAGGGTTAGGGT
>JAVLSZ010000063.1:1330000-1337500 GCA_032313775.1 Urocyon cinereoargenteus | reverse complement strand
GGGTTAGGGTTAGGGTTTGGGTTAGGATTCGGGTTCGGGTTAGCGTTAGGGATCGGGTTAGGGTTAGGGTTAGGGTTCGGTTTAGGTTTTGGGTTCAGGTTCGGGTAAGGGTTAAGGGATAGTGTTCGGGTTAGGGTTAGGGTTAGGGTTCGGGTTAGGGTTAGATTTAGGGTTAGGGTTCGGTTTAGGGTTAGGGTTAGGGTTAGGGTTCGGGTTAGGGTTAGGGTTAGGGTTAGGGTTCGGGTTAGGGTTAGGGTTCGCATTAGGGTTAGGTTTAGGTTTCGGGTTAGGGTTCGGGTTAGGGTTCGGGTTAGGGTTAGGGTTCGGTTTCGGGTTAAGGTTAGGGTTCGGGTTCGGTTTAGGGTTCGGGTTTGGGTTAGGGTTCGGGTTATGGTTAGGGTTAGGGTTCGGGTTAGGGTTAGAGTTCGGGTTCGAGTTCGGGTTAGGGATAGGGTTCGGGTTAGGGTTAGGGTTCGGGTTCGGGTTAGGGTTCGGGTTCGGGTGAGCGTTAGGGTTCGGGTTAGGGTTAGGGTTCGGGTAAGGGGTTAGGGCTCGGGTTCGGGTTAGGGTTAGGGTTAGGGTTCCGGTTAGGGTTCGGGTTCGGGTAATGGTTAGGGTTAGGTTTAGGTTTAGGATTAGGTTTCGGGTTAGGGTTAGGGTTAGGGTAAGGGTTAGGGTTCGGGTTAGGGTGAGGGTTATGGTTAGGGTTAGGTTTCGGGTTAGGGTTAGGGGTTAGGGTTAGGATTAAGTTTAGGGTTAGGGTTAGGGTTTGGGGTAGGGTTTGGGTTAGGGTTAGGGTTAGGTTTCGGGTTAGTGTCAGGGTTAGGTTTCGGGTTAGGGTTAGGGTTAGGGTTCGGGTTAGGGTTTGGGTTAGTTTAGGTTTCGGGTTAGGGTTAGGGTTAGGGTTCGTGTTAGGGTTAGGGTTAGGATTCACGTTAGGGTTCGGGTTCTGGTTAGGGTTAGATTTAGGGTTCGGGTTAGGGATAGGTTTTAGGGTTAGGGTTAGGGTTAGGGTTAGAGTTAGGGTTAGGGGTTAGGGTAAGGGTTAGGGCTAGGGTTAGGGTTAGGGTTCGGGTTAGGTTATGGGTTAGGGTTAGGGTTAGGGTTCGGGTTAGGGTCAGGGTTAGGGTTTGGGTTAGGGTCAGTGTTAGGGTTCGGGTTAGGGTTCGGGTTAGGGTTAGGGTTCGGGTTAGGTTTAGGTTTCGCGTTAGGGTTCGGGTTCGGTTTAGGGTTCGGGTTCGGTTTACCGTTAGGGTTAGGTTTCGTGTTAGGGTTAGGGTTAGGGTTAGGTTTAGGGTTAGGGTTCGGGTTAGGGTTAGGGTTAGGGTTCGGGTTAGGGTTAGGGTTAGGGTTCGGGTTAGGGTTAGGGTTCGGGTTAGGGTTAGGGTTAGGTTTAGGGTTAGGGTTCAGGTAAGGGTTAGGGTTAGGGTTCGGGTTCGGGATAGGTTTAGGGTTCGGGTTAGGGTTAGGGTTAGGGTTAGGGTTCGGGTTAGGGTTCGGGTTAGTGTTAGGGTTCGGGTTAGGGTTAGGTTTAGGTTTCGGCTTAGGGTTAGGGTTAGGGTTCGGGTTAGGGTTAGGGTTCGGGTTCGGGTTAGGGTTAGGGTTCGGGTTCGGTTTAGTGTTAGGGTTCGGGTTAGGATTAGGGTTAGGGTTCGGGTTAGGGTTAGGGTTAGGGTTCGGGTTAGGGTTAGGGTTCGGGTTAGGGTTAGGGTTAGGGTTAGGGTTCGGGTTCGGGTTAGGGTTAGGGGTTAGTGTTCGGGTTAGGGTTAGGGTTCAGGTTCGGGTTAGGGTTAGGGTTCGGGTTCAGGTTCGGGTTCTGGTTAGGGTTAGGATTCTGGTTAGGGTTAGGGTTCGGGTTAGGGTTAGGGTTCGGGTTAGGCTTAGGGTTAGGGTTCGGGTTAGGGTTAGGGTTACGGTTCGGGTTCGGGTTTGGGTTAGGGATCGGGTTCGGGTTAGGGTTCGGGATCGGGTTAGGGTTAGGGCTTAGTGTTCAGGTTAGTGTTAGGGTTAGGTTTCGGGTTAGGGTTCGTGTTGGGTTCGGGTTGGGGTTAGGGTTTGGGGTTAGGGTTAGGGTTAGGGTTAGGGTTAGGGTTAGGGTTCGGGTTAGGGTTAGGGTTAGGGTTAGGGTTAGGGTTAGGGTACGGGTTAGGGTTACGGTTAGGATTAGGGTTAGGTTTAGGTTTAGGGTTCGGGTTAGGGTTAGGGTTAGGGTAAGGGTTAGGGTACGGGTTAGGGTTAGGGTTAGGATTAGGGTTAGGTTTAGGTTTAGGGTTCGCGTTAGGGTTAGGGTTAGGATTTGCGTTAGGGTTCGGGTTAGGGTTAGGGTTAGGGTTCGGGTTCGGGTTAGGGTTTAGGGTTCGTGTTAGGGTTAGGGTTGGGGTTCGGGTTAGGGTTAGGGTTAGGGTTAGGGTTCGGGTTAGGGTTAGGGTTAGTGTTAGGGTTCGGGTTAGTGTTCAGTTTAGGGTTAGGGTTAGGATTTGGGTTAGGGTTAGGGTTAGGGTTCGGGTTAGGGTTAGGTTTAGGGTTAGGGTTCGGGTTAGGGTAGGGTTCGGGTTAGGGTTAGGTTTAGGGTTCGGGTTAGGGTTAGGGTTAGGGTTAGGGTTCGGGTTAGGGTTAGGGTTCGGGTTAGGGTTAGGGTTAGGATTCGGGTTCGGGTTCGGGTTCTGGTTAGGTTTAGGGTTCGGGTTAGGGTTAGGGTTCGGGTTAGGGTTAGGGTTCAGGTTAGGCTTAGGGTTAGGTTTTGGGTTAGGGTTAGGGTTAGGGTTCGGGTTAGGGTTAGGGTTAGGGTTCGTGTTAGGGTTAGGGTTAGTGTTAGGGTTCGGGTTAGGGTTCTGGTTAGGGTTAGGGTTAGGATTTGGGTTAGGGTTAGGGTTAGGGTTCGGGTTAGGGTTAGGGTTAGTTTTAGGGTTCGGGTTAGGGTTAGGGTTCGGGTTAGGTTTAGGTTTAGGGTTCGGGTTAGGGTTAGGGTTAGGGTTCGTGTTAGGGTTAGGGTTCGGGTTAGGGTTAGGGTTAGGGTTCGGGTTCGGGTTCGGGTTCTGGTTAGGTTTAGGGTTCGGGTTAGGGTTAGGGTTCGGGTTAGGGTTAGGGTTCAGGTTAGGCTTAGGGTTAGGTTTTGGGTTAGGGTTAGGGTTAGGGTTCGGGTTCGGGTTCGGGTTGGGGTTAGGGATCGGGTTCGGGTTAGGGTTAGGGTTGGGGTTAGGTTTTGGGGTTAGGGTTAGGGTTAGCGATAGGGTAAGGGTTAGGTTTCGGGTTAGGGTTAGGGTTAGGGTTAGGGTTAGGGTTCGGGTTAGGGTTAGGGTTAGGATTAGGGTTAGGTTTAGGTTTAGGGTTCGTGTTAGGGTTAGGGTTAGGGTTAGGGTTCGGGTTAGGGTTAGGTTTTAGGGTTAGGGTTAGGGTTAGTGTTAGGGTTAGGGGTTAGGGTTAGGGTTAGTGTTAGGGTTCGTGGTAGGGTTTGGGTTAGGGTTAGGGTTAGGGTTCGGGTTAGGGTCAGGGTTCGGGTTAGGGTTCGTGTTTGGGTTAGGTTTCGGGTTCGCTTTAGGGTTATGGTTAGGTTTCGGGTTAGGGTTAGGGTTAGGGTTAGGGTTAGGGTTCGGGTTAGGGTTAGGGTTAGGGTTCGGGTTAGGGTTCGGGTTCGGGTTCGAGTTAGGTTTAGGGTTCAGGTTCGGGTAAGGGTTCGGGTTATGTTAGGGTTAGGGGTTAGTGTTCAGGATAGGGTTAGGGTTAGGGTTCGGGTTAGGGTTCGGGTTAGGGTTCGGGTTAGGGTTAGGGTTAGGTTTCGGGTTAGGGTTAGGGTTAGGGTTAGGGTTAGGTTTAGCGTTCGGGTTACGGTTAAGGTTCGGGTTAGGGTTAGGGTTAGGGTTCGGGTTAGGTTTAGGATTAGGTTTCGGGTTAGGTTTAGGTTTCGGGTTAGGGTTAGGGTTAGGGTTCGGGTTAGGGTTAGGGTTAGGGTTTGGGTTAGGATTCGGGTTCGGGTTAGCGTTAGGGATCGGGTTAGGGTTAGGGTTAGGGTTCGGTTTAGGTTTTGGGTTCAGGTTCGGGTAAGGGTTAAGGGATAGGGTTCGGGTTAGGGTTAGGGTTAGGGTTCGGGTTAGGGTTAGGGTTAGGGTTAGGGTTAGGGTTCGGGTTAGGGTTAGGGTTAGGGTTAGGGTTCGGGTTAGGGTTAGGGTTCGCATTAGGGTTAGGTTTAGGTTTCGGGTTAGGGTTCGGGTTAGGGTTCGGGTTAGGGTTAGGGTTCGGTTTCGGGTTAAGGTTAGGGTTCGGGTTCGGTTTAGGGTTCGGGTTTGGGTTAGGGTTCGGGTTAGGGTTAGGGTTAGGGTTCGGGTTAGGGTTAGAGTTCGGGTTCGAGTTCGGGTTAGGGATAGGGTTCGGGTTAGGGTTAGGGTTCGGGTTCGGGTTAGGGTTAGGGTTCGTGTTAGGATTAGCGTTAGGATTCGGGTTAGGGTTCGGGTTCGGGTGAGCGTTAGGGTTCGGGTTAGGGTTAGGGTTCGGGTAAGGGGTTAGGGCTCGGGTTCGGGTTAGGGTTAGGGTTAGGGTTCCGGTTAGGGTTCGGGTTCGGGTAATGGTTAGGGTTAGGTTTAGGTTTAGGATTAGGTTTCGGGTTAGGGTTAGGGTTAGGGTAAGGGTTAGGGTTCGGGTTAGGGTGAGGGTTATGGTTAGGGTTAGGTTTCGGGTTAGGGTTAGGGGTTAGGGTTAGGATTAAGGTTAGGGTTAGGGTTAGGGTTTGGGGTAGGGTTTGGGTTAGGGTTAGGGTTAGGTTTCGGGTTAGTGTCAGGGTTAGGGTTCGGGTTAGGGTTAGGGTTAGGGTTCGGGTTAGGGTTCGGGTTAGGTTTAGGTTTCGGGTTAGGGTTAGGGTTAGGGTTCGTGTTAGAGTTAGGGTGAGGATTCACGTTAGGGTTCGGTTTCGGGTTAGGGTTAGATTTAGGGTTCGGGTTAGGGATAGGTTTTATGGTTAGGGTTAGGGTTAGGGTTAGGGTTAGGGTTAGGGGTTAGGGTAAGGGTTAGGGCTAGGGTTAGGGTTAGGGTTCGGGTTAGGTTATGGGTTAGGGTTAGGGTTAGGGTTCGGGTTAGGGTCAGGGTTAGGGTTTGGGTTAGGGTCAGTGTTAGGGTTCGGGTTAGGGTTCGGGTTAGGGTTAGGGTTCGGGTTAGGTTTAGGTTTCGCGTTAGGGTTCGGGTTCGGTTTAGGATTCGGGTTCGATTTACCGTTAGGGTTAGTTTTCGGGTTAGGGTTAGGGTTAGAGTTAGGTTTAGGGTTAGGGTTCGGGTTAGGGTTAGGGTTAGGGTTAGGGTTCGGGTTAGGGTTAGGGTTAGGGTTCGGGTTAGGGTTAGGGTTCGGGTTAGGGTTAGGGTTAGGTTTAGGGTTAGGGTTCGGGTAAGGGTTAGGGTTAGGGTTCGGGTTCGGGATAGGTTTAGGGTTCGGGTTAGGGTTAG
Organism: Urocyon cinereoargenteus; assembly: GCA_032313775.1. Taxonomy (NCBI): domain Eukaryota; kingdom Metazoa; phylum Chordata; class Mammalia; order Carnivora; family Canidae; genus Urocyon; species Urocyon cinereoargenteus. The sequence continues at coordinate 1,332,073 of JAVLSZ010000063.1, read as the reverse complement.
GGTTAGGGTTAGGGTTCGGGTTAGGGTTCGGGTTAGTGTTAGGGTTAGGATTTTGGTTAGGGTTAGGGTTAGGGTTCGGGTTAGGGTTAGGGTTCGGTTTAGGGTTAGGTTTAGGTTTCGGGTTAGGGTTAGGGTTAGGGTTCGGGTTAGGGTTAGGGTTCGGGTTCGGGTTAGGGTTAGGGTTCGGGTTCGGTTTAGTGTTAGGGTTCGGGTTAGGATTAGGGTTAGGGTTCGGGTTAGGGTTAGGGTTAGGGTTCGGTTTAGGGTTAGGGTTCGGGTTAGGGTTAGGGTTAGGGTTAGGGTTCGGGTTCGGGTTATGGTTAGGGGTTAGTGTTCGGGTTAGGGTTAGGGTTCAGGTTCGGGTTAGGGTTAGGTTTCGGGTTCAGGTTCGGGTTCTGGTTAGGGTTAGGATTCTGGTTAGGGTTAGGGTTCGGGTTAGGGTTAGGTTTCGGGTTAGGCTTAGGGTTAGGGTTCGGGTTAGGTTTAGGGTTAGGGTTCGGGTTCGGGTTTTGGTTAGGTATCGGGTTCGGGTTAGGGTTCGGGATCTGGTTAGGGTTAGGGCTTAGTGTTCAGGTTAGTGTTAGGGTTAGGTTTCGGGTTAGGGTTCGTGTTGAGTTAGGGTTGGGGTTAGGGTTTGGGGTTAGGGTTAGGGTTAGGGTTAGGGTTAGGGTTAGGGTTAGGGTTAGGGTTCGGGTTAGGGTTAGGGTTAGGGTTAGGGTACGGGTTAGGGTTAGGTTTAGGATTAGGGTTAGGTTTAGGTTTAGGGTTCGGGTTAGGGTTAGGGTTAGGGTTAGGGTTAGGGTACGGGTTAGGGTTGGGGTTAGGATTAGGGTTAGGTTTAGGTTTAGGGTTCGGGTTAGGGTTAGGGTTAGGATTTGGGTTAGGGTTCGGGTTAGGGTTAGGGTTAGGGTTCAGGTTCGGGTTCGGGTTCGGGTTAGGGTTTAGGGTTCGTGTTAGGGTTAGGGTTGGGGTTCGGGTTAGGGTTAGGGTTAGGGTTAGGGTTCGGGTTAGGTTTAGGGTTAGTGTTAGGGTTTGGGTTAGGTTTCTGGTTAGGGTTAGGGTTAGGATTTGGGTTAGGGTTAAGGTTAGGGTTCGGGTTAGGGTTAGGGTTAGGGTTAGGGTTCGGGTTAGGGTTAGGGTTCGGGTTAGGGTTAGGTTTAGGGTTCGGGTTAGAGTTAGGGTTAGGGTTAGGGTTCGGGTTAGGGTTAGGGTTCGGGTTAGGGTTAGGGTTAGGGTTAGGGTTCGGGTTCGGGTTCGGGTTCTGGTTAGGTTTAGGGTTCGGGTTAGGGTTAGGGTTCGGGTTAGGGTTAGGGTTCGGGTTATGTTTAGGGTTCGGGTTAGGCTTAGGGTTAGGTTTTGGGTTAGGGTTAGGGTTAGGGTTCGGGTTCGGGTTCGGTTTGGGGTTAGGGATCGGGTTCGGGTTATGGTTCGGGTTCGGGTTAGGGTTAGGGCTTAGTGTTCAGGTTAGTGTTAGGGTTAGGGTTCGAGTTAGGGTTCGGGTTAGGGTTAGGGTTGGGGTTAGGGTTTGGAGTTAGGGTTAGGGTTAGGGTTAGCGATAAGGTAAGGGTTAGGTTTCGGGTTAGGGTTAGGGATAGGGTTAGGGTTAGGGTTCGGGTTAGGGTTAGGGTTAGGGTACGGGTTAGGGTTCGGGTTAGGGTTTGGGTTAGGGTTAGGGTTCGGGTTCGGGTTAGGGTTAGGGTTCGGGTTAGGGTTAGGGTTAGGATTCGCGTTAGGGTTCGGGTTCGGGTTAGGGTTAGGGTTAGGGTTCGGGTTAGGGTTAGGTTTTAGGGTTAGGGTTAGGGTTAGGGTTAGGGTTAGAGTTAGGGTTAGGAGTTAGGGTTAGGTTTAGGTTTAGGGTTAGGGTAGGGTTCGGGTTAGGGTTTGGGTTAGGGTTAGGGTTAGGTTTCGGGTTAGGGTCAGGGTTATGGTTCGGGTTAGGGTCAGGGTTAGGGTTCGGGTTAGGGTTCGGGTTAGGTTTATGGTTCGGGGTAGGTTTAGGTTTCGGGCAGGGTTCGGGTTAGGTTTAGTGTTCGGGTTCGGTTTAGCGTTAGGGTTAGGGTTCGGGTTAGGGTT
>JAVLSZ010000063.1:1300000-1325000 GCA_032313775.1 Urocyon cinereoargenteus | reverse complement strand
AGGGTTAGGGATAGGGTTCGGGTTAGGGTCAGGGTTCGGGTTAGGGTTCGGGTTTGGCTTAGGTTTCGGGTTCGCTTTAGGGTTATGGTTAGGTTTCGAGTTAGGGTTAGGGTTATGGTTAGGGTTAGGGTTCAGGTTAGGGTTAGGGTTAGGGTTCGGGTTAGGGTTCGGGTTCGGGTTCGAGTTAGGTTTAGGGTTCAGGTTCGGGTAAGCGTTCGGGTTATGTTAGGGTTAGGGGTTAGTTTTCAGGATAGGGTTAGGGTTAGGGTTAGGGTTAGGGTTCGGGTTAGGGTTAAGGTTAGGGTTAGGGTTAGGGTTCGGGTTAGGGTTAGTGTTATGGTTTGGGTTCAGGTTCGCGGTAGGGTTAGGGTTCGTGTTCGGGTTAGGGTTCGGGTTCGGGTTCGGGTTAGAGGTTAGGGTTCGGGATAGGGTTAGGGTTCGAGTTAGGGTTAGGGTTAGGGTTAGGGTTCGGTTTAGGGTTTGGGTTAGGGTTAGGGTTAGGTTTCGGGTTAGGGTTAGGGTTAGGGTTCGGGTTAGGGTTCGGGTTAGCGTTAGGGTTAGGGTTCGGGTTAGGGTTCGGGTTAGGGTTCGGGTTAGGGTTAGAGTTCGGGTTAGCGTTAGGGTTAGGGTTCGGGTTAGGGTTCGGGTTCAGGTTAGGGTTCGGGTTCGGGTTCGGGTTAGAGTTAGGGTTAGGTTTCGGTTAGGGTTAGGGTTAGGGTTAGGGTTAGGGTTAGGTTTCGGGTTAGGGTTAAGGTTAGGGTTAGGGTTAGGGTTCGGGTTAGGGTTAGTGTTATGGTTTGGGTTCAGGTTCGGGGTAGGGTTAGGGTTCGTGTTCGGGTTAGATTTCGGGTTCGGGTTCGGGTTAGAGGTTAGGGTTCGGGTTAGGGTTAGGGTTAGGGTTCGAGTTATGGTTAGGGTTAGGGTTAGGGTTCGGTTTAGGGTTTGGGTTAGGGTTAGGGTTAGGTTTCGGGTTAGGGTTAGGGTTCGGGTTAGCGTTCGGGTTAGCGTTAGGGTTAGGGTTCGGGTTAGGGTTCGGGTTAGGGTTCGAGTTATGGTTAGGGTTAGGGTTAGGGTTCGGTTTAGGGTTTGGGTTAGGGTTAGGGTTAGGTTTCGGGTTAGGGTTAGGGTTAGGGTTCGGGATAGCGTTCGGGTTAGCGTTAGGGTTAGGGTATGGGTTAGGGTTCGGGTTAGGGTTCGGGTTAGGGTTAGAGTTCGGGTTAGCGTTAGGGTTAGGGTTCGGGTTAGGGTTCGGGTTCAGGTTAGGGTTCGGGTTCGGGTTAGGGTTAGGGTTAGGTTTCGGTTAGGGTTAGGGTTAGGGTTAGGGTTCGGGTTAGGGTTCGGTTTCGGGTAATGGTTAGGGTTAGGTTTAGGTTTAGGATTAGGGTTCGGGTTAGGGTTAGGGTTAGGGTAAGGGTTAGGGTTCGGGTTAGGGTGAGGGTTATGGTTAGGGTTAGGTTTCGGGTTAGGGTTAGGGGTTAGGGTTAGGATTAAGGTTAGGGTTAGGGTTAGGGTTTGGGGTAGGGTTTGGGTTAGGGTTAGGGTTAGGTTTCGGGTTAGTGTCAGGGTTAGGGTTCGGGTTAGGGTTAGGGTTAGGGTTCGGGTTAGGGTTCGGGTTAGGTTTAGGTTTCGGGTTAGGGTTAGGGTTAGGGTTCGTGTTAGGGTTAGGGTTAGGATTCACGTTCGGGTTCGGTTTCGGGTTAGGGTTAGATTTAGGGTTCGGGTTAGGGATAGGTTTTAGGGTTAGGGTTAGGGTTAGGGTTAGAGTTAGGGTTAGGGGTTAGGGTAAGGGTTAGGGCTAGGGTTAGGGTTAGGGTTCGGGTTAGGTTATGGGTTAGGGTTAGGGTTAGGGTTCGGGTTAGGGTCAGGGTTAGGGTTTGGGTTAGGGTCAGTGTTAGGTTTCGGGTTAGGGTTCGGGTTAGGGTTAGGGTTCGGGTTAGGTTTAGGTTTCGCGTTAGGGTTCGGGTTCGGTTTAGGATTCGGGTTCGGTTTACCGTTAGGGTTAGGTTTCGGGTTAGCGTTAGGGTTAGGGTTAGGTTTAGGGTTAGGGTTCGGGTTAGGGTTAGGGTTAGGGTTAGGGTTCGGGGTAGGGTCAGGGTTTGGCTTAGGGTTACGTTTAGGGTTAGGGTTAGAGTTAGTGTTCGGGTTCAGGTTAGGGTTAGGTTGCGGGTTAGGTTTAGGGTTAGGGTTAGGGTTCGTGTTAGGGTTAGGGTTAGGATTCACGTTAGGGTTCGGTTTCGGGTTAGGGTTAGATTTAGGGTTCGGGTTAGGGATAGGTTTTAGGGTTAGGGTTAGGGTTAGGGTTAGAGTTAGGTTTAGGGGTTAGGGTAAGGGTTAGGGCTAGGGTTAGGGTTAGGGTTCGGGTTAGGTTATGGGTTAGGGTTAGGGTTAGGGTTCGGGTTAGGGTCAGGGTTAGGGTTTGGGTTAGGGTCATTGTTAGGGTTCGGGTTAGGGTTCGGGTTAGGGTTAGGGTTCGGGTTAGGTTTAGGTTTCGCATTAGGGTTCGGGTTCGGTTTAGGATTCGGGTTCGGTTTACCGTTAGGGTTAGGTTTCGGGTTAGGGTTAGGGTTAGGGTTAGGTTTAGGGTTAGGGTTCGGGTTAGGGTTAGGGTTAGGGTTAGGGTTCGGGTTAGGGTTAGGGTTAGTGTTCGGGTTAGGGTTAGGGTTAGTGTTAGGGTTAGGGTTACGTTTAGGGTTAGGGTTAGAGTTAGTGTTCGGGTTCAGGTTAGGGTTAGGGTGCGGGTTAGGTTTAGGGGTAGGGTTAGGGTTCGGTTTCGGGTTACAGTTAGGGTTCGTGTTAGGGTTAGGTTTCGGGTTAGGGTTAGGTTTAGTGTTCGGGTTAGGATTCGGGTTCGGGTTAGGGTTAGGGTTAGGATTCGGGTTAGGGTTAGGTTTCGGGTTCGGGTAAGGGTTAGGGTTAGGTTTCGGGTTAGGGTTAGGGGTTAGGGTTAGGGTTCGGGTTAGGGTTAGGGCTAGGGTTAGGTTTCGGGTTAGGTTTAGTGTTAGAGTAGGGTTAGGGTAGGGTTAGGGTTCGGGTTCGTGTTAGGATTAGGGTTAGGGTTAGGGTTCGGGTTAGGCTTAGGGTTCGGGTTCGGGTTCTGGGTAGGGTTAGGGTTCGGGTTCGGGTTCGGTTTAGGGGATAGGGTTCTGGTTAGGGTTATGGTTAGGGTGCGGGTTAGGGTTAGGGTTAGGGTTAGAGTTAGGGTTCGGATTAGGGTTAGGGTTAGGGTTCGGGTTAGTGTTCGGATTCGGGTTAGGGTTAGGGTTAGGTTTAGGGTTCGGGTTAGAGTTAGGGTTAGGGTTAGGGGTTAGGCTTAGGGTTAGGGTTTGGGTTAGGGTTAGGGTTAGGGTTAGGGTTCGGTTTAGGGTTAGGGTTAGTGTTTGTGTTAGGGTTAGGGTTAGGTTTAGGTTTCGGGTTAGGGTTCGGGTTAGGGTTAGGGTTAGGATTCGGGTTAGGGTTAGGGTTAGGTTTCGGGTTAGGGTTAGGGTTCGGGTTAGGGTTAGGTTTAGGGTTCGGGTTAGGGTTAGGGTTAGGGTTCGGTTTAGGGTTAGGGTTCGTGTTCGGGTTAGGGTTAGGGTTCGGGTCCGTGTTAGGGTTCGGGTTTGGGTTAGGGTTCGGGTTAGGGTTAGGGTTAGGTTTAGGGTTCAGGTTAGGTTTAGGGTTCGGGTTCGGGTTCGGGTTAGGGTTAGGGTTCGGGCTAGGGTTCGGGTTAGGGTTAGGGTTAGGGTTCTGGTTAGTGTTAGGGTTAGGGTTCGGGTTAGGGTTAGGGTTCGGTTTAGGGTTAGGGTTAGGGTTCGGGTTAGGGTTAGGGTTAGGGTTCGGGTTCAGGTTAGTGTTAGGTTTAGGGTTAGGGTTAGGGTTCGGATTAGGGTTAGGAGTAGGGTTCGGTTTAGGTTTCGTGTTCGTGTTAGTGTTAGGTTTAGGGTTAGGGTTAGGGTTCGGGTTAGGGTTAGGGTTAGTGTTACCGTAAGGTTTGGTGTTAGGGTTAGGGTTAGGGTTAGGGTTAGGGTTAGGGTTAGGGTTAGGTTTCGGGATCGGGTTAGGGTTAGGGTTTGGGTTAGGGTTACGTTTAGGGTTAGGGTTAGAGTTAGTGTTCGGGTTCAGGTTAGGGTTAGGGTGCGGGTTAGGTTTAGGGTTAGGTTTAGGGTTCGGTTTCGGTTTACGGTTAGGGTTCGTGTTAGGGTTAGGGTTCGGGTTAGGGTTAGGTTTAGTGTTCGGGTTAGGATTCGGGTTCGGGTTAGGGTTAGGGTTAGGATTCGGGTTAGGGTTAGGGTTCGGGTTCGGGTTAGGGTTAGGGTTCGGTTTCGGGTTAGGGTTAGGGTTTAGTGTTAGGGTTAGGGTTAGGGTTAGGGTTCGGATTAGGGTTAGGTTAGGGTTAGGGTTAGGTTTCTGGTTAGGGTTCGGGTTAGGGTTCGGGTTAGGGTTAGGGTTCGGGTTAGGGTTAGGTTTAGGGTTAGGATTAGGGTTCGGGTTAGGGTTAGGTTTAGGGTTAGGGTTAGGGTTAGGGTTCGGGTTAGGGTTAGGGTTCGGTTTAGGGTTCGGGTTCGGGTTAGGGTTAGGGGTTAGTGTTCAGGTTAGGGTTAGGGTTAGGGTTAGGGTTAGGGTTCGGGTTAGGTTTAGGGTTAGAGTTAGGGTTAGGGTTAGGGTTCGGGTTAGGGTTAGGTTTAGGGTTAGGGTTAGGGTTAGGGTTCGGGTTAGGGTTAGGTTTCGGGTTAGGGTTCGGGTTAGGTTTAGGCTTCAGGTTAGGGTTAGGGTTCGGGTTAGGGTTAGGGTTAGTGTTCGGGTTAGGGTTCGGGTTGGGGTTAGGGGTTCGTGTTCAGGTTAGGGTTAGGGTTAGTGTTCGGGTTAGGGTTCGGGTTAGGGTTAGGGTTAGGGTTCAGGTTAGGGTTAGGGTTATGGTTATGGTTCGTGTTACGGTTAGGGTTCGGGTTACGGATAGGGTTCGGGTTAGGGTTAGGGTTAGGGTTCGGGTTAAGGTAGGGTTAGGGTTTGGGTTAGGGTTAGGGTTCGGGTTAGGGTTAGGGTTAGGGTTCGGGTTAGTGTTCGGGTTAGGGTTAGGGTTCGATTTAGGGTTAGGGTTAGAGTTCGGGTTCGGGTTAGGGTTAGGGTTAGGTTTAGGGTTCGTGTTAGGGTTCGGGTTAGGGGTCGGGTTAGGGTTAGGGTTAGGGTTCGGATTAGGGTTAGGGTTAGGTTTAGGGTTCGGGTTAGTGTTAGGGTTCGGTTTAGGGTTAGGTTTAGGGTTCGGGTTCGGGTTAGGGTTAGGGTTGGGGCTCGGGTTAGGGTTCGGATTAGGGTTAGGGTTAGGGTTATCGTTCGGGTTCGGGGTTAAGGTTAGGGTTAGTGTTCGGGTTAGTGTTCGGGTTAGGGTTAGGATTCGGGTAAAGGGTTATGGTTCGGGTTCGGGTTAGGGTTAGTGTTAGGGTTCCGGTTAGGGTTAGGTTTAGGGTTCGGGTTAGGGTTAGGGTTAGGTTTAGTGTTAGGGTTCGGGTTAGGGTTCGGGTTAGGGTTAGGGCTAGGGTTAGGTTTCGGGTTAGGGTTAGGGTTAAGGTTAGGGTTTGGGTTCGGGTTAGGGTTAGGGTTAGGTTTAGGATTCGGGTTAGGGTTAGGGTTCGGGTTAGGGTTAGGGTTAGTGTTAGGGTTCGGTTTAGGGTTAGGTTTAGGGTTCGGGTTCGGGTTAGGGTTAGGGTTGGGGCTCGGGTTAGGGTTCGGATTAGGGTTAGGGTTAGGGTTAGCGTTCGGGTTCGGGGTTAAGGTTTAGGGTTAGTGTTCGGGTTAGTGTTCGGTAGGGTTAGGTTCGGGTAAAGGGTTATGGTGTTCGGGGTGGGGGGGGGGGGGGGGGGGGGGGGGTAGTTGGGGTTAGGGTTCGGGTTAGGGTTCGGGGAGGGTTAGGGTTCGGGTAGGGGGGTGGTTGGGTTAGGGTTAGTGTTAGGGTTCCGGTTAGGGTTAGGTTTAGGGTTCGGGTTAGGGTTAGGGTTAGGTTTAGTGTTAGGGTTCGGGTTAGGGTTCGGGTTAGGGTTAGGGCTAGGGTTAGGTTTCGGGTTAGGGTTAGGGTTAAGGTTAGGGTTTGGGTACGGGTTAGGGTTAGGGTTAGGTTTAGGATTCGGGTTAGGGTTAGGGTTCGGGTTAGGGTTAGGGTTAGTGTTAGGGTTCGGTTTAGGGTTAGGTTTAGGGTTCGGGTTCGGGTTAGGGTTAGGGTTGGGGCTCGGGTTAGGGTTCGGATTAGGGTTAGGTTTAGGGTTAGCGTTCGGGTTCGGGGTTAAGGTTAGGTGTAGTGTTCGGGTTAGTGTTCGGGTTAGGGTTAGGATTCGGGTAAAGGGTTATGGTTCGGGTTCGGGTTAGGGTTAGTGTTAGGGTTCCGGTTATGGTTAGGTTTAGGGTTCGGGTTAGGGTTAGGGTTAGGTTTAGTGTTAGGGTTCGGGTTAGGGTTCGGGTTAGGGTTAGGGTTAGGGTTAGGTTTCGGGTTAGGGTTAGGGTTAAGGTTAGGGTTTGGGTTCGGGTTAGGGTTAGGGTTAGGTTTAGGATTCGGGTTAGGGTTAGGGTTCGGGTTAGGGTTAGGGTTAGTGTTAGGGTTCGGTTTAGGGTTAGGTTTAGGGTTCGGGTTCGGGTTAGGGTTAGGGTTGGGGCTCGGGTTAGGGTTCGGATTAGGGTTAGGGTTAGGGTTAGCGTTCGGGTTCGGGGTTAAGGTTAGGGTTAGTGTTCGGGTTAGTGTTCGGGTTAGGGTTAGGATTCGGGTAAAGGGTTATGGTTCGGGTTCGGGTTAGGGTTAGTGTTAGGGTTCCGGTTAGGGTTAGGTTTAGGGTTCGGGTTAGGGTTAGGGTTAGGTTTAGTGTTAGGGTTCGGGTTAGGGTTCGGGTTAGGGTTAGGGCTAGGGTTAGGTTTCGGGTTAGGGTTAGGGTTAAGGTTAGGGTTTGGGTTCGGGTTAGGGTTAGGGTTAGGTTTAGGATTCGGGTTAGGGTTAGGGTTCGGGTTAGGGTTAGGGTTAGGGTTCGGTTTAGGGTTAGGGTTAGGGTTCGGGTTCGGGCTAGGGTTAGGGTTGGGTTTCGGTTTAGGGTTAGGGTTAGGGTCGGGTGAGGGTTCGGGTTAGGGTTAGGGTTAGGGTTCGGGTTAGGGTTAGGGTTAGGTTTAGGGTTCGGGTTAGGGTTAGGGTTCGCGTTCAGGTTAGGGTTAGGGTTGGGGTTAGGGTTCGGGTTAGGGATAGGTTTCGGTTTAGGTTTAGGGTACGGGTTCGAGTTCGTTTTAGGGTTAGGGTTCGGGTTAGGTTAGGGTTCGAGTTAGTGTTAGGGTTAGGGTTCGGGTTAGGGTCAGGGTTAGGGTTCAGGTTAGGGTTAGGGTTCGGGTTAGGGTTAGGGTTAGGGTTCGGATTAGGGTTAGGTTACGGTTAGGGTTAGGGTTCTGTTTAGGGTTCGGGTTAGTGTTCGGGTTAGGGTTAGGGTTCGGGTTAGGGTTAGGTTTAGGGTTAGAGTTAGGGTTAGGGTTAGGGTTCGGGTTAGGGTTAGGTTTAGGGTTAGGGTTAGGGTTAGGGTTAGGGTTCGGGTTAGGGTTAGGGTTAGGGTTCGGGTTAGGTTTCGGGTTCGGGTTAGCGTTAGGTGTTAGTGTTCAGGTTAGGGTTAGGGGTAGGGTTCGGGTTAGGGTTCGGGTTAGGGTTAGGGTTAGTGTTCAGGTTAGGGTTAGGGTTAGGGTTAGGGTTAGGGTTCGGGTTACGGTTAGGGTTCAGGATAGGGTTAGGGTTAGTGTTCGGGTTAGGGATAGGTTTAGGGTTTAGGTTAGGGTTAGGGTTCGGGTTAGGGTTAGGGTTAGGGTTCGGGTTAGGGTTCGGGTTCTGGTTGGGGTTAGGGGTTAGTGTTCAGGTTAGGGTTAGGGTTAGGGTTCGGGTTAGGGTTCGGGTTAGGGTTAGGGTTAGGGTTCAGGTTAGGGTTAGGTTTAGGGTTATGGTTCGTGTTACGGTTAGGGTTCGGGTTACGGTTAGGTTTCGGGTTAGGGTTAGGGTTAGGGTTCGGGTTAAGGTAGGGTTAGGGTTTGGGTTAGGGTTAGGGTTCGGGTTAGGGTTAGGGTTAGGGTTCGGGTTAGGGTTAGGGTTAGGGTTCGGGTTAGGGTTAGGTTTAGGGTTAGGGTTCGGTTTAAGGTTAGGGTTCGGTTTAGGGTTAGGGTTATTGTTCGGGTTCGGGTTAGGGTTAGGGTTGGGGTTCGGGTTAGGGTTCGGTTTAGGGTTCGGGATAGGGTTAGGTTTAGGGTTAGGGTTCGGGTTCGGGGTTAGGGTTAGGGTTAGGGTTCGGGTTAGTGTTCGGGTTAGGGTTAGGATTTGGGTAAATGTTTAGGGTTCGGGTTCGGGTTAGGGTTAGTGTTAGGGTTCCGGTTAGGGTTAGGTTTAGGGTTCGGGTTAGGGTTAGGGTTAGGTTTAGTGTTAGGGTTCGGGTTAGGGTTCGGGTTAGGGTTAGGGCTAGGGTTAGGTTTCGGGTTAGGTTTAGTGTTAGGGTTAGGGTTATGGTTCGGGTTAGGGTTAGGGTTCGGGTTCGCGTTCGGGGTAGGGTTAGGGTTCGGGTTCGGGTTCGGATTCGGGTTAGGGGATAGGGTTCGAGTTAGGGTTAGGGTTAGGGTTCCGGTTAGGGTTAGGGTTAGGGTTAGAGTTAGGGTTCGGATTAGGGTTAGGGTTCGGGTTCGGGTTAGGGTTAGGGTTAGGGTTAGGGTTAGGGTTAGGGTTCGGTTTAGGGTTAGGGTTAGGGTTTGTGTTAGGGTTAGGGTTAGGTTTAGGTTTCGGGTTAGGGTTCGGGTTAGGGTTAGGGTTAGGATTCGGGTTAGGGTTAGGGTTAGGTTTCGGGTTAGGGTTAGGGTTAGGTTTCGGGTTAGGGTTAGGGTTCGGGTTAGGGTTAGGTTTAGGGTTCGGGTTAGGGTTAGGGTTAGGGTTCGGTTTAGGTTTAGGGTTCGTGTTCGGGTTAGGGTTAGGATTCGGGTTCGTGTAGTGTTCGGGTTTGGGTTAGGGTTCGGGTTAGGTTTAGTGTTCGGGTTCGGGTTCGGGTTAGTGTTAGGGTTCGGGTTAGGGTTAGGGTTCGGGTTAGGTTTAGGGTTAGGGTTCTGGTTAGGTTAGGGTTAAGGTTCGGGTTAGTGTTAGGGTTCGGTTAGGGTTAGGGTTAGGGTTCGGGTTCGGGTTCGGGTTAGGGTTAGGGTTAGGTTTCGGGTTAGGGTTAGGGTTCCGGTTAGGGTTAGGGTTCGGGTTAGGGTTAGGGTTAGGGTTCGGGTTCAGGTTAGTGTTAGGTTTAGGGTTAGGGTTAGGGTTCGGATTAGCGTTAGGGGTAGGGTTCGGGTTAGGGTTCGTGTTCGGGTTAGTGTTAGGTTTAGGGTTAGAGTTAGGGTTCGGGTTAGGGTTAGGGTTAGTGTTAGGGTTAGGTTTGGTGTTAGGGTTAGGGTTAGGTTTAGGGTTAGGGTTAGGGTTATGTTTCGGGTTCGGGTTAGGGTTAGGGTTACGTTTAGGGTTAGGGTTAGAGTTAGTGTTCGGGTTCAGGTTAGGGTTAGGGTGCGGGTTAGGTTTAGGGTTAGGTTTAGGGTTCGGTTTCGGGTTACGGTTAGGGTTCGTGTTAGGGTTAGGGTTCGGGTTATGGTTAGGTTTAGTGTTCGGGTTAGGATTCGGGTTCGGGTTAGGGTTAGGGTTAGGATTCGGGTTAGGTTTAGGGTTCGGTTTCGGGTTACGGTTAGGGTTCGTGTTAGGTTTTGGGTTAGGGTAGGGTTAGAGTTCGGGTTAGGGTTAGGGTTAGGTTTAGGTTTAGGGTTCGTGTTAGGTTTCGGGTTAGGGTTCGGGTTAGGGTTAGGGTTCGGGTTAGGGTTAGGGTTAGGGTTAGTGTTCGGGTTCGGGTTAGGGTTCGGTTTAGGGTTAGGTTTAGGGTTCGGGTTCGGGCTAGGGTTAGGGTTGGGTTTCGGGTTAGGGTTAGGGTTAGGGTTTAGGGTTAGGGTTAGTGTTAGGGTTAGGTTTAGGGTTCAGATTAGCGTTAGGTTTCGGATTAGGGTTAGGGTTAGGTTTAGGGATAGTGTTCGGGTTAGGGTTAGGGTTAGGGTTAGGGTTCGGGTTAGGGTTAGGGTTCGGGTTAGGTTTAGGGTACGGGTTCGGGTTCGGTTTAGGGTTAGGGTTCGGGTTAGGTTTAGGGTTCGGGTTAGGGTTAGGGTTAGGGTTCGCGTTAGGGTCAGGGTTAGGGTTCAGGTTAGGGTTAGGGTTCGGGTTAGGGTTAGGGTTAGGGTTCGGATTAGGGTTAGGTTAGGGTTAGGGTTAGGGTTCTGTTTAGGGTTCGGGTTAGGGTTCGGGTTAGGGTTAGGGTTCGGTTTAGGGTTAGGTTTAGGGTTAGAGTTCGGGTTAGGGTTAGGGTTCGGGATAGGGTTAGGTTTAGGGTTAGGGTTAGGGTTAGGGTTAGGGTTAGGGTTCGGGTTAGGGTTAGGGTTAGGGCTCGGGTTAAGGTAGGGTTAGGGTTTGGGTTCGGGTTAGGGTTCGGGTTAGTGTTAGGTTTAGGGTTCGGGTTAGGGTTCGTGTTAGGGTTAGGGTTCGGGTTTGGTTTAGAGTTCGGGTTAGGGTTAGGGTTAGGGTTAGGTTTAGGGTTCGTGTTAGGGTTCGGTTTAGGGTTCGGGTTAGGGTTAGGGTTAGGGTTCGGGTTAGGGTTAGGTTTAGGGTTAGGGTTCGGGTTAGGGTTAGGGTTCGGTTTAGGGTTAGGGTTATTGTTCGGGTTCGGGTTAGGGTTAGGGTTGGGGTTCGGGTTAGGGTTCGGTTTAGGGTTCGGGTTAGGGTTAGGGTTAGGGTTAGGGTTCGGGTTCGGGGTTAGGGTTAGGGTTAGGGTTCGGGTTAGTGTTCGGGTTAGGGTTAGGATTCGGGTAAAGGGTTAGGGTTCGGGTTCGGGTTAGGGTTAGGGTTAGGGTTCCGGTTAGGGTTAGGTTTAGGGTTCGGGTTAGGGTTAGGGTTAGGTTTAGTGTTAGGGTTCGGGTTAGGGTTAGGGTTAGTGTTAGGGTTAGGTTTGGTGTTAGGGTTAGGGTTAGGGTTAGGGTTAGGGTTCGGATTAGGGTTAGGGGTAGGGTTCGGGTTAGGGTTCGTGTTTGGGTTAGTGTTAGGGTTAGGGTTAGGGTTCTTGTTAGGGTTAGGGTTAGTGTTAGGGTTAGGTTTGGTGTTAGGGTTAAGGTTAGGGTTAGGGTTAGGGTTAGGTTTCGGGTTCGGGTTAAGGTTAGGGTTTGGGTTAGGGTTACGTTTAGGGTTAGGTTTAGAGTTAGTGTTCGGGTTCAGGTTAGGGTTAGTGTGGTGGTTAGTTTTAGGGGTAGGGTTAGGGTTCGGTTTCGGGTTACGGTTAGGGTTCGTGTTAGGGTTAGGGTTCGCGTTAGGGTTAGGTTTAGTGTTCGGGTTAGGATTCGGGTTCGGGTTAGGGTTAGGGTTAGGATTCGGGTTAGGGTTAGGGTTCGGGTTCGGGTTAGGGTTAGGGTTAGGTTTCGGGTTAGGGTTAGGGGTTAGTGTTAGGGTTAGGGTTAGGGTTAGGGTTAGGGTTCGGATTAGGTTTAGGTTAGGGTTAGGGTTAGGGTTCTGGTTAGGGTTCGGGTTAGGGTTCGGGTTAGGGTTAGGGTTCGGGTTAGGGTTAGGTTTAGGGTTAGAGTTAGGGTTAGGGTTAGGGTTTGGGTTAGGGTTAGGTTTAGGGTTAGGGTTAGGGTTAGGGTTCGGGTTAGGGTTAGGGTTAGGGTTCGGGTTAGGGTTCGGGTTCGGTTTAGGGTTAGGGGTTAGTGTTCAGGTTAGGGTTAGGGTTAGGGTTCGACTTAGGTTTCGGGTTAGGGTTAGGGTGAGGGTTCGGGTTAAGGTTAGGGTTAGTGTTCGGGTTAGGGTTAGGGTTCGGGTTATGGTTAGGGTTTGGGTTAGGGTTAGGGTTAGGGTTCGTGTTAGGGTTAGGTTTAGGGTTCATATTAGGGTTAGGTTTCGGGTTAGGTTTAGGGTTAGGGTTCGGGTTAGGGTTCGGGTTCGGGTTGGGGTTAGGTGTTAGTGTTCAGGTTAGGGTTAGGGTTAGGGTTCGGGTTAGGGTTCAGGTTAGGGTTAGGGTTAGGGTTCAGTTTAGGGTTAGGGTTAAGGTTAGGGTTAGGGGTCGGGTTACGGTTAGGGTTCGGGTTACGGTTAGGGTTCGGGTTAGGGTTAGGGTTAGGTTTCGGGTTAAGTTTAGGGTTAGGGTTTGGGTTAGGTTTCGGGTTAGGGTTCGGGTTAGGGTTAGGGTTTGGGTTAGGGTTACGGTTAGAGTTCGGGTTAGGGTTAGGGTTAGGGTTAGGTTTAGGGTTCGTGTTAGGGTTCGGGTTAGGGGTCGGGTTAGGGTTAGGGTTAGGGTTCGGGTTAGGGTTAGGGTTAGGGTTAGGGTTCGGGTTGGGGTTCGGGTTAGGGTTAGGGTTAGGTTTAGGGTTCGGGTTAGGGTTAGGGTTCGGGTTCGGGTTAGGGTTAGGGTTGGGGTTCGGGTACGGGTTAGGTTTAAGGTTAGGGTTCGGGTTAGGGTTAGGATTCGTGTTAAGGTTAGGGTTAGGGTTAGGGTTTGGGTTCGGGTTAGGGTTAGGGTTAGGGTTAAGATTCGGGTTAGGGTTAGGGATAGGTTTTAGGGTTAGGGTTAGGGTTAGGTTTAGGTTTAGAGTCGGATTAGCGTTAGGTTTCGGATTAGGGTTAGGGTTAGGTTTAGGGTTAGTGTTCGGGTTAGGGTTAGGGTTAGGGTTCGGGTTAGGGTTAGGGTTAGGGCTCGAGTTAGGTTTAGGGTTAGGGTTAAGGTTATGGTTCGGGTTAGGGTTAGGGTTAGGGTTCGGGTTAGGGTTAGGTTTAGGGTTTGTGTTAGGGTTAGGTTTAGGGTTAGGGTTCGGGTTAGGGCTCGGGTTAGGGTTAGGGTTAGGATTCGGGTTAGTGCTAGGGTTAGGTTTCGGGTTAGGGTTAGGGTTCGGGTTAGGGTTAGGTTTAGGGTTCGGGTTAGGGTTCGGGTTAGGGTTAGGGTTATGGTTAGGGTTCGGTTTAGGTTTAGGTTTCGGGTTCGGGTTCGGTTTAGGTTTAGGGTTCGGTTTAGGGTTAGGGTTCGGGTTCGGGTTAGGGTTAGGGTTCGGGTTAGGGTTAGGTTTAGGGTTCAGGTTAGGGTTAGGGTTCGGGTTAGGGTTAGCGTTAGGTTTCGGGTTCGGGTTCGGGTTAGGGTTAGGGTTAGGTTTCGGGTTAGGTTTAGGGTTCGGGTTAGGGTTAGGGTTCGGTTTAGGGTTAAGGTTAGGGTTCAGGTTCGGGTTAGTGTTAGGTTTAGGGTTAGGGTTAGTGTTCGGATTAGGGTTAGGGGAAGGGTTCGGGTTAGGGTTCGTGTTAGGGTTAGTGTTAGTGTTAGAGTTAGGGTTAGGGTTCGGGTTAGTGTTAGGGTTAGTGTTAGGGTTAGGTTTGGTGTTAGGGTTAGGGTTAGGGTTAGGGTTAGTGTTAGGTTTCGGGTTCGGGTTAGGGTTAGGGTTTGGGTTAGGGTTAGGTTTAGGGTTAGGGTTAGAGTTAGGGTTCGGGTTCGGGTTAGGTTTAGGGGTAGGGTTAGGGTTAGGGTTCGAGTTAGGGTTAGGTTTAGGATTCGGGTTAGGGTTAGGGTTTGGTTTCGGGTTAGGGTTAGGGTTCGTGTTAGGGTTAGGGTTAGGGTTCGGGTTCGTGTTAGGGTTCGGGTTTGGGTTAGGGTTTGGGTTAGGGTTTGGGTTAGGGTTAGGTTTAGGTTATGGTTCGGGTTAGGTTTAGGGTTCGGGTTCGTGTTCGGGTTAGGGTTAGGTTTCGGGTTAGGGTTAGGGTTCTGGTTAGGGTTAGGGTTAGGGTTCTGGTTAGGGTTAGGGTTAGGGTTCGGGTTAGGTTTAGGGTTCGGGTTAGGGTTAGGGTTAGGGTTCGGTTTCGGGTTCGGTTTAGGGTTAGTGTTAGTTTTCGGGTTAGGGTTAGGGTTCGGGTTAGGGTTAGGGTTAGGGTTCGGGTTCAGGTTAGTGTTAGGTTTAGGGTTAGTGTTAGGGTTCGGATTAGGGTTAGGGGTAGGGTTCGGGTTAGGGTTCGTGTTCGGGTTAGTGTTAGGTTTAGGGTTAGGGTTAGGGTTCGGGTTAGGGTTAGGGTTAGTGTTAGGGTTAGGTTTGGTGTTAGGGTTAGGGTTAGGGTTAGGGTTAGGGTTAGGGATAGGGTTAGGGTTAGGTTTCGGGTTCGGGTTAGGGTTAGGGTTTGGCTTAGGGTTACGTTTAGGGTTAGGGTTAGAGTTAGTGTTCGGGTTCAGGTTAGGGTTAGGGTGCGGGTTAGGTTTAGGGTTAGGGTTAGGGTTCGGTTTCGGGTTACGGTTTGGGTTCGTGTTAGGGTTAGGGTTCGGGTTAGGGTTAGGTTTAGTGTTCGGGTTAGGATTCGGGTTCGGTTTAGGTTTAGGGTTAGGATTCAGGTTATGGTTAGGGTTCGGGTTCGGGTTAGGGTTAGGGTTAGGTTTTGGGTTAGGGTTAGGGGTTAGTGTTAGGGTTAGGGTTAGGGTTAGGGTTAGGGATCGGATTAGGGTTAGGTTAGGGTTAGGGTTAGGGTTCTGGTTAGGGTTCGGGTTAGGGTTCGGGTTAGGGTTAGTGTTCGAGTTAGGGTTAGGTTTAGGGTTAGAGTTAGGGTTAGGGTTAGGGTTTGGGTTAGGGTTAGGTTTAGGGTTAGGCTTAGGGTTAGGGTTCGGGTTAGGGTTAGGGTTAGGTTTCGGGTTAGGGTTCGGGTTCGGGTTAGGGTTAGGGGTTAGTGTTCAGGTTAGGGTTAGGGTTAGGGTTCGGGTTAGGGTTCGGGTTAGGGTTAGGGTTAGGGTTCGGGTTAGGGTTAGGGTTAGGGTTCGTGTTAGGGTTAGGGTTCGGATTATGCTTAGGGTTTTGGTTAGGGTTAGGGTTAGGTTTCGGGTTAGGGTTAGGTTTAGGGTTCAGGTTAGGGTTAGGTTTCGGGTTAGGGTTAGGGTTAGGTTTCGGGTTAGGGTTCGGGTTCGGGTTGGGGTTAGGTGTTAGTGTTCAGTTTAGGGTTAGGGTTAGGGTTCGGGTTAGGGTTCGGGTTAGGGTTAGCGTTAGGTTTCGGGTTCGGGTTCGGGTTAGGGTTAGGGTTAGGTTTCGGGTTAGGTTTAGGGTTCGGGTTAGGGTTAGGGTTCGGTTTAGGGTTAAGGTTAGGGTTCGGATTCGGGTTAGTGTTAGGTTTAGGGTTAGGGTTAGTGTTCGGATTAGGGTTAGGGGAAGGGTTCGGGTTAGGGTTCGTGTTAGGGTTAGTGTTAGTGTTAGAGTTAGGGTTAGGGTTCGGGTTAGTGTTAGGGTTAGTGTTAGGGTTATGTTTGGTGTTAGGGTAGGGTTAGGGTTAGGGTTAGTGTTAGGTTTCGGGTTCGGGTTAGGGTTAGGGTTTGGGTTAGGGTTAGGTTTAGGGTTAGGGTTAGAGTTAGGGTTCGGGTTCGGGTTAGGTTTAGGGGTAGGGTTAGGTTTAGGGTTCGGGTTAGGGTTAGGTTTAGGATTCGGGTTAGGGTTAGGGTTTGGTTTCGGGTTAGGGTTAGGGTTCGTGTTCGGGTTAGGGTTAGGGTTCGGGTTCGTGTTAGGGTTCGGGTTTGGGTTAGGGTTTGGGTTAGGGTTAGGTTTAGGTTATGGTTCGGGTTAGGTTTAGGGTTCGGTTTCGGGTTCGGGTTAGGGTTAGGGTTCGGGTTAGGGTTAGGGTTCGGGTTAGGGTTAGGGTTAGGGTTCTGGTTAGGGTTAGGGTTAGGGTTCGGGTTAGGTTTAGGGTTCGGGTTAGGGTTAGGGTTAGGGTTCGGGTTCGGGTTCGGTTTAGGTTTAGGGTTAGGTTTCGGGTTAGGGTTAGGGTTCGGGTTAGGGTTAGGGTTCGGGTTAGGGTTAGGGTTAGGGTTCGGGTTCAGGTTAGTGTTAGGTTTAGGGTTAGGGTTAGGGTTCGGATTAGGGTTAGGGGTAGGGTTCGGGTTAGGGTTCGTGTTCGGGTTAGTGTTAGGTTTAGGGTTAGGGTTAGGGTTCGGGTTAGGGTTAGGGTTAGTGTTAGGGTTAGGTTTGGTGTTAGGGTTAGGGTTAGGGTTAGGGTTAGGTTTAGGGATAGGGTTAGGGTTAGGTTTCGGGTTCGGGTTAGGGTTAGGGTTTGGCTTAGGGTTCCGTTTAGGGTTAGGGTTAGAGTTAGTGTTCGGGTTCAGGTTAGGGTTAGGGTGCGGGGTAGGTTTAGGGTTAGGGTTAGGGTTCGGTTTCAGGTTACCGTTTGGGTTCGTGTTAGGGTTAGGGTTCGGGTTAGGGTTAGGTTTAGTGTTCCGGTTAGGATTCGGGTTCGGTTTAGGGTTAGGGTTAGGATTCGGGTTATGGTAGGGTTCGGGTTCGGGTTAGGGTTAGGGTTAGGTTTCGGGTTAGGGTTAGGGGTTAGTGTTAGGGTTAGGGTTAGGGTTAGGGTTAGGGATCGGATTAGGGTTAGGTTAGGGTTAGGGTTAGGGTTCTGGTTAGGGTTCGGTTTAGGGTTCGGGTTAGTGTTAGTGTTCGAGTTATTGTTAGGTTTAGGGTTAGAGTTAGGGTTAGGGTTAGGGTTTGGGTTAGGGTTAGGTTTAGGGTTAGGGTTAGGGTTAGTGTTCGGGTTAGGGTTAGGGTTAGGTTTCGGGTTAGGGTTCGGGTTCGGGTTAGGGTTAGGGGTTAGTGTTCAGGTTAGGGTTAGGGTTAGGTTTCGGGTTAGGGTTCGGGTTAGGGTTAGGGTTAGGGTTCGGGTTAGGGTTAGGGTTAGGGTTCGTGTTAGGGTTAGGGTTCGGGTTATGGTTAGGGTTTGGGTTAGGGTTAGGGTTAGGGTTCGGGTTAGGGTTAGGTTTAGGGTTCAGGTTAGGGTTAGGTTTCGGGTTAGGGTTAGGGTTAGGGTTCGGGTTAGGGTTCGGGTTCGGGTTGGGGTTAGGTGTTAGTGTTCAGGTTAGGGTTAGGGTTAGGGTTCGGGTTAGGGTTCGGGTTAGGGTTAGGGTTAGGTTTCATTTTAGGGTTAGGGTTAGGGTTAGGGTTAGGGTTCGGGTTACGGTTAGGGTTCGGGTTACGGTTAGGGTTCGGGTTAGGGTTAGGGTTAGGGTTCGGGTTAAGGTTAGGGTTAGGGTTTGGGTTAGGGTTAGGGTTCGGGTTAGGGTTAGGGTTAGGGTTCATGTTAGGGTTCGGGTTAGGGTTAGGGTTTGGGTTAGGGTTAGGGTTAGAGTTCGGGTTAGGTTTAGGGTTAGGTTTAGGTTTAGGGTTCGTGTTAGGGTTCGGGTTAGGGGTCGGGTTAGGGTTCGGGTTAGGGTTCGGGTTAGGGTTAGGGTTAGGGTTAGGGTTCGGGTTAGTGTTAGGGGTCGGTTTAGGGTTAGGGTTAGGGTTCGGTTTCGGGCTAGGGTTAGGATTGGGTTTCGGGTTAGGGTTAGGGTTAGGGTCGGGTGAGGGTTCGGGTTAGGGTTAGGGTTAGGGTTCGGGTTAGGGTTAGGGTTAGGTTTAGGGTTCGGGTTAGGGTTAGGGTTCGGGTTCGGGTTAGGGTTAGGGTTAGGGTTGGGGTTCGGGTTCGGGTTAGGTTTAGGGTTAGGTTTCGGGTTAGCGTTAGGATTCGGGTTAGGGTTAGGGTTAGGTTTAGGGTAAGTGTTCGGGTTAGGGTTAGGGTTAGGGTTAGGGTTCGGGTTAGGGTTAGGTTTAGGGTTCGAGTTAGGGTTAGGGTTAGGGTTAAGGTTATGGTTCGGATTAGGGTTAGGGTTAGGGTTCGGTATAGGGATAGGGTTAGAGTTTGTGTTAGGGTTAGGGTTAGGGTTAGGGTTCGGGTTAGGGTTCGGTTTAGGGTTAGGGTTAGGATTTGGGTTAGGGTTAGGGTTAGGTTTCGGGTTAGGGTTAGGGTTCGGGTTAGGGTTAGATTTAGGGTTCGGGTTAGGGTTAGGGTTAGGGTTCGGGTTAGGGTTAGGTTTCGTGTTTGGGTTAGGGTTAGGGTTCGGGTTCGTGTTAGGGTTCGGGTTTGGGTTAGGGTTCGGGTTAGGGTTAGGTTTAGGGTTAGAGTTAGGGTTAGGGTTAGGGTTCGGTTTAGGGTTAGGTTTATGGTTAGGGTTAGGGTTAGGGTTCGGGTTAGGTTTAGGGTTAGGGTTCGGGTTAGGGTTCGGGTTCGGGTTAGGGTTAGGTGTTAGTGTTCAGGTTAGGGTTAGGGGTAGGTTTCGGGTTAGGGTTCGGGTTAGGGTTAGGGTTAGTGTTCGGGTTAGGGTTAGGGTTAGGGTTAGGGTAAGGGTTCGGGTTACGGTTAGGTTTCGGGTTAGGGTTAGGGTTAGGGTTATGGTTCGTGTTAGGGTTAGGGTTCGGGTTATGGTTAGGGTTTGGGTTAGGGTTAGGGTTAGGGTTCGGGTTAGGGTTAGGTTTAGGGTTCAGGTTAGGGTTAGGTTTCGGGTTAGGGTTAGGGTTAGGGTTCGGGTTAGGTTTCGGGTTCGGGTTGGGGTTAGGTGTTAGTGTTCAGGTTAGGGTTAGGGTTAGGGTTCGGGTTAGGGTTCGGGTTAGGGTTAGGGTTAGGTTTCATTTTAGGGTTAGGGTTAGGGTTAGGGTTAGGGTTCGGGTTACGGTTAGGGTTCGGGTTACGGTTAGGGTTCGGGTTAGGGTTAGGTTTAGGGTTAGGGTTCGGGTTAAGGTTAGGGTTATGGTTTGGGTTAGGGTTCGGGTTAGGGTTAGGGTTCGGGTTAGGGTTAGGGTTAGGGTTCGGGTTAGGGTTCGGGTTATGGTTAGGGTTTGGGTTAGGGTTAGGGTTAGAGTTCGGGTTAGGTTTAGGGTTAGGGTTAGTTTTAGGGTTCATGTTAGGTTTCGGGTTAGGGGTCGGGTTAGGGTTAGGGTTAGGGTTCGGGTTAGGGTTAGGGTTAGGTTTAGGGTTCGGATTAGGGTTAGGGTTCGGGTTCGGGTTAGGGTTAGGGTTAGGGTTAGGGTTAGGGTTCGGTTTAGGGTTAGGGTTAGGGTTTGTGTTAGGGTTAGGGTTAGGTTTAGGTTTCGGGTTAGGGTTCGGGTTAGGGTTAGGGTTAGGATTCGGGTTAGGGTTAGGGTTAGGTTTCGGGTTAGGGTTAGGGTTAGGTTTTGGGTTAGGGTTAGGGTTCGGGTTAGGGTTAGGTTTAGGGTTCGGGTTAGGGTTAGGGTTAGGGTTCGGTTTAGGTTTAGGGTTCGTGTTCGGGTTAGGGTTAGGATTCGGGTTCGTGTAGTGTTCGGGTTTGGGTTAGGGTTCGGGTTAGGTTTAGTGTTCGGGTTCGGGTTCGGGTTAGTGTTAGGGTTCGGGTTAGGGTTAGGGTTCGGGTTAGGTTTAGGGTTAGGGTTCTGGTTAGGTTAGGGTTAAGGTTCGGGTTAGTGTTAGGGTTCGGTTTAGGGTTAGGGTTAGGGTTCGGGTTCGGGTTCGGGTTAGGGTTAGGGTTAGGTTTCGGGTTAGGGTTAGGGTTCCGGTTAGGGTTAGGGTTCGGGTTAGGGTTAGGGTTAGGGTTCGGGTTCAGGTTAGTGTTAGGTTTAGGGTTAGGGTTAGGGTTCGGATTAGCGTTAGGGGTAGGGTTCGGGTTAGGGTTCGTGTTCGGGTTAGTGTTAGGTTTAGGGTTAGAGTTAGGGTTCGGGTTAGGGTTAGGGTTAGTGTTAGGGTTAGGTTTGGTGTTAGGGTTAGGGTTAGGTTTAGGGTTAGGGTTAGGGTTATGTTTCGGGTTCGGGTTAGGGTTAGGGTTACGTTTAGGGTTAGGGTTAGAGTTAGTGTTCGGGTTCAGGTTAGGGTTAGGGTGCGGGTTAGGTTTAGGGTTAGGTTTAGGGTTCGGTTTTGGGTTACGGTTAGGGTTCGTGTTAGGGTTAGGGTTCGGGTTAGGGTTAGGTTTAGTGTTCGGGTTAGGATTCGGGTTCGGGTTAGGGTTAGGGTTAGGATTCGGGTTAGGTTTAGGGTTCGGTTTCGGGTTACGGTTAGGGTTCGTGTTAGGTTTTGGGTTAGGGTAGGGTTAGAGTTCGGGTTAGGGTTAGGGTTAGGTTTAGGTTTAGGGTTCATGTTAGGGTTCGGGTTAGGGTTCGGGTTAGGGTTAGGGTTCGGGTTAGGGTTAGGGTTAGGGTTAGTGTTCGGGTTCGGGTTAGGGTTCGGTTTAGGGTTAGGTTTAGGGTTCGGGTTCGGGCTAGGGTTAGGGTTGGGTTTCGGGTTAGGGTTAGGGTTAGGGTTTAGGGTTAGGGTTAGTGTTAGGGTTTGGTTTAGGGTTCAGATTAGCGTTAGGTTTCGGATTAGGGTTAGGGTTAGGTTTAGGGATAGTGTTCGGGTTAGGGTTAGGGTTAGGGTTAGGGTTCGGGTTAGGGTTAGGGTTCGGGTTAGGTTTAGGGTACGGGTTCGGGTTCGGTTTAGGGTTAGGGTTCGGGTTAGGGTTAGGGTTCGGGTTAGGGTTAGGGTTAGGGTTCGCGTTAGGGTCAGGGTTAGGGTTCAGGTTAGGGTTAGGGTTCGGGTTAGGGTTAGGGTTAGGGTTCGGATTAGGGTTAGGTTAGGGTTAGGGTTAGGGTTCTGTTTAGGGTTCGGGTTAGGGTTCGGGTTAGGGTTAGGGTTCGGTTTAGGGTTAGGTTTAGGGTTAGAGTTAGGGTTAGGGTTAGGGTTCGGGATAGGGTTAGGGTTAGGGTTAGGGTTAGGGTTAGGGTTAGGGTTCGGGTTAGGGTTAGGGTTAGGGCTCGGGTTAAGGTAGGGTTAGGGTTTGGGTTCGGGTTAGGGTTTGGGTTAGGGTTAGGTTTAGGGTTCGGGTTAGGGTTCGTGTTAGGGTTAGGGTTCGGGTTAGGTTTAGAGTTCGGGTTAGGGTTAGGGTTAGGGTTAGGTTTAGGGTTCGTGTTAGGGTTCGGTTTAGGGTTCGGGTTAGGGTTAGGGTTAGGGTTCGGGTTAGGGTTAGGTTTAGGGTTAGGGTTCGGGTTAGGGTTAGGGTTCGTTTAGGGTTAGGGTTATTGTTCGGGTTCGGGTTAGGGTTAGGGTTGGGGTTCGGGTTAGGGTTCGGTTTAGGGTTCGGGTTAGGGTTAGGGTTAGGGTTAGGGTTCGGGTTCGGGGTTAGGGTTAGGGTTAGGGTTCGGGTTAGTGTTCGGGTTAGGGTTAGGATTCGGGTAAAGGGTTAGGGTTCGGGTTCGGGTTAGGGTTAGGGTTAGGGTTCCGGTTAGGGTTAGGTTTAGGGTTCGGGTTAGGGTTAGGGTTAGGTTTAGTGTTAGGGTTCGGGTTAGGGTTAGGGTTAGTGTTAGGGTTAGGTTTGGTGTTAGGGTTAGGGTTAGGGTTAGGGTTAGGGTTAGGGTTCGGATTAGGGTTAGGGGTAGGGTTCGGGTTAGGGTTCGTGTTTGGGTTAGTGTTAGGGTTAGGGTTAGGGTTCGTGTTAGGGTTAGGGTTAGTGTTAGGGTTAGGTTTGGTGTTAGGGTTAAGGTTAGGGTTAGGGTTAGGGTTAGGTTTCGGGTTCGGGTTAAGGTTAGGGTTTGGGTTAGGGTTACGTTTAGGGTTAGGTTTAGAGTTAGTGTTCGGGTTCAGGTTAGGGTTAGTGTGGTGGTTAGTTTTAGGGGTAGGGTTAGGGTTCGGTTTCGGGTTACGGTTAGGGTTCGTGTTAGGGTTAGGGTTCGCGTTAGGGTTAGGTTTAGTGTTCGGGTTAGGATTCGGGTTCGGGTTAGGGTTAGGGTTAGGATTCGGGTTAGGGTTAGGGTTCGGGTTCGGGTTAGGGTTAGGGTTAGGTTTCGGGTTAGGGTTAGGGGTTAGTGTTAGGGTTAGGGTTAGGGTTAGGGTTAGGGTTCGGATTAGGTTTAGGTTAGGGTTAGGGTTAGGGTTCTGGTTAGGGTTCGGGTTAGGGTTCGGGTTAGGGTTAGGGTTCGGGTTAGGGTTAGGTTTAGGGTTAGAGTTAGGGTTAGGGTTAGGGTTTGGGTTAGGGTTAGGTTTAGGGTTAGGGTTAGGGTTAGGGTTCGGGTTAGGGTTAGGGTTAGGGTTCGGGTTAGGGTTCGGGTTCGGGTTAGGGTTAGGGGTTAGTGTTCAGGTTAGGGTTAGGGTTAGGGTTCGACTTAGGGTTCGGGTTAGGGTTAGGGTGAGGGTTCGGGTTAAGGTTAGGGTTAGTGTTCGGGTTAGGGTTAGGGTTCGGGTTATGGTTAGGGTTTGGGTTAGGGTTAGGGTTAGGGTTCGTGTTAGGGTTAGGTTTAGGGTTCATATTAGGGTTAGGTTTCGGGTTAGGTTTAGGGTTAGGGTTCGGGTTAGGGTTCGGGTTCGGGTTGGGGTTAGGTGTTAGTGTTCAGGTTAGGGTTAGGGTTAGGGTTCGGGTTAGGGTTCGGGTTAGGGTTAGGGTTAGGGTTCAGTTTAGGGTTAGGGTTAAGGTTAGGGTTAGGGGTCGGGTTACGGTTAGGGTTCGGGTTACGGTTAGGGTTCGGGTTAGGGTTAGGGTTAGGTTTCGGGTTAAGTTTAGGGTTAGGGTTTGGGTTAGGTTTCGGGTTAGGGTTCGGGTTAGGGTTAGGGTTTGGGTTAGGGTTACGGTTAGAGTTCGGGTTAGGGTTAGGGTTAGGGTTAGGTTTAGGGTTCGTGTTAGGGTTCGGGTTAGGGGTCGGGTTAGGGTTAGGGTTAGGGTTCGGGTTAGGGTTAGGGTTAGGGTTCGGGTTGGGGTTCGGGTTAGGGTTAGGGTTAGGTTTAGGGTTCGGGTTAGGGTTAGGGTTCGGGTTCGGGTTAGGGTTAGGGTTGGGGTTCGGGTACGGGTTAGGTTTAGGGTTAGGGTTCGGGTTAGGGTTAGGATTCGTGTTAAGGTTAGGGTTAGGGTTAGGGTTTGGGTTCGGGTTAGGGTTAGGGTTAGGGTTAAGATTCGGGTTAGGGTTAGGGATAGGTTTTAGGGTTAGGGTTAGGGTTAGGTTTAGGTTTAGAGTCGGATTAGCGTTAGGTTTCGGATTAGGGTTAGGGTTAGGTTTAGGGTTAGTGTTCGGGTTAGGGTTAGGGTTAGGGTTCGGGTTAGGGTTAGGGTTAGGGCTCGAGTTAGGTTTAGGGTTAGGGTTAAGGTTATGGTTCGGGTTAGGGTTAGGGTTAGGGTTCGGGTTAGGGTTAGGTTTAGGGTTTGTGTTAGGGTTAGGTTTAGGGTTAGGGTTCGGGTTAGGGCTCGGGTTAGGGTTAGGGTTAGGATTCGGGTTAGTGCTAGGTTTAGGTTTCGGGTTAGGGTTAGGGTTCGGGTTAGGGTTAGGTTTAGGGTTCGGGTTAGGGTTAGGGTTAGGGTTCGGTTTAGGGTTAGGGTTCGTGTTCGGGTTAGGGTTAGGTTTCGGGTTCGTGTTAGGGTTCGGGTTCGGGTTAGGGTTCGGGTTAGGGTTAGGGTTATGGTTAGGGTTCGGTTTAGGTTTAGGTTTCGGGTTCGGGTTCGGTTTAGGTTTAGGGTTCGGTTTAGGGTTAGGGTTCGGGTTCGGGTTAGGGTTAGGGTTCGGGTTAGGGTTAGGTTTAGGGTTCAGGTTAGGGTTAGGGTTCGGGTTAGGGTTAGCGTTAGGTTTCGGGTTCGGGTTTGGGTTAGGGTTAGGGTTAGGTTTCGGGTTAGGTTTAGGGTTCGGGTTAGGGTTAGGGTTCGGTTTAGGGTTAAGGTTAGGGTTCGGGTTCGGGTTAGTGTTAGGTTTAGGGTTAGGGTTAGTGTTCGGATTAGGGTTAGGGGAAGGGTTCGGGTTAGGGTTCGTGTTAGGGTTAGTGTTAGTGTTAGAGTTAGGGTTAGGGTTCGGGTTAGTGTTAGGGTTAGTGTTAGGGTTAGGTTTGGTGTTAGTGTTAGGGTTAGGGTTAGGGTTAGTGTTAGGTTTCGGGTTCGGGTTAGGGTTAGTGTTTGGGTTAGGGTTAGGTTTAGGGTTAGGGTTAGAGTTAGGGTTCGGGTTCGGGTTAGGTTTAGGGGTAGGGTTAGGGTTAGGGTTCGGGTTAGGGTTAGGTTTAGGATTCGGGTTAGGGTTAGGGTTTGGTTTCGGGTTAGGTTTAGGGTTCGTGTTCGGGTTAGGGTTAGGGTTCGGGTTCGTGTTAGGGTTCGGGTTTGGGTTAGGGTTTGGGTTAGGGTTTGGGTTAGGGTTAGGTTTAGGTTATGGTTCGGGTTAGGTTTAGGGTTCGGGTTCGTGTTCGGGTTAGGGTTAGGTTTCGGGTTAGGGTTAGGGTTCTGGTTAGGGTTAGGGTTAGGGTTCTGGTTAGGGTTAGGGTTAGGGTTCGGGTTAGGTTTAGGGTTCGGGTTAGGGTTAGGGTTAGGGTTCGGTTTCGGGTTCGGTTTAGGGTTAGTGTTAGTTTTCGGGTTAGTGTTAGGGTTCGGGTTAGGGTTAGGGTTAGGGTTCGGGTTCAGGTTAGTGTTAGGTTTAGGGTTAGTGTTAGGGTTCGGATTAGGGTTAGGGGTAGGGTTCGGTTTAGGGTTCGTGTTCGGGTTAGTGTTAGGTTTAGGGTTAGGGTTAGGGTTCGGGTTAGGCTTAGGGTTAGTGTTAGGGTTAGGTTTGGTGTTAGGGTTAGGGTTAGGGTTAGGG
Organism: Urocyon cinereoargenteus; assembly: GCA_032313775.1. Lineage (NCBI taxonomy): Eukaryota > Metazoa > Chordata > Mammalia > Carnivora > Canidae > Urocyon > Urocyon cinereoargenteus. Next base: position 1,300,631 of record JAVLSZ010000063.1, on the reverse strand, counting down.
TTAGGGTTAGGGATAGGGTTAGGGTTAGGTTTCGGGTTCGGGTTCGGGTTAGGGTTAGGGTTTGGCTTAGGGTTACGTTTAGGGTTAGGGTTAGAGTTAGTGTTCGGGTTCAGGTTAGGGGTAGGGTGCGGGTTAGGTTTAGGGTTAGGGTTAGGGTTCGGTTTCGGGTTACGGTTTGGGTTCGTGTTAGGGTTAGGGTTCGGGTTAGGGTTAGGTTTAGTGTTCGGGTTAGGATTCGGGTTCGGTTTAGGTTTAGGGTTAGGATTCAGGTTATGGTTTGGGTTCGGGTTCGGGTTAGGGTTAGGGTTAGGTTTTGGGTTAGGGTTAGGGGTTAGTGTTAGGGTTAGGGTTAGGGTTAGGGTTAGGGATCGGATTAGGGTTAGGTTAGGGTTAGGGTTAGGGTTCTGGTTAGGGTTCGGGTTAGGGTTCGGGTTAGGGTTAGTGTTCGAGTTAGGGTTAGGTTTAGGGTTAGAGTTAGGGTTAGGGTTAGGGTTTGGGTTAGGGTTAGGTTTAGGGTTAGGGTTAGGGTTAGGGTTCGGGTTAGGGTTAGGGTTAGGTTTCGGGTTAGGGTTCGGGTTCGGTTTAGGGTTAGGGGTTAGTGTTCAGGTTAGGGTTAGGGTTAGGGTTCGGG